>JAAKGJ010000007.1:621218-1016218 GCA_020827535.1 Ustilago esculenta
AACCCTAACCCTAACCCTAACCCTAACCCTAACCCTAACCCTAACCCTAACCCTAACCCTAACCCTAACCCTAACCCTAACCCTAACCCTAACCCTAACCCTAACCCTAACCCTAACCCTAACCCTAACCCTAACCATTAGTACAGATTCCACATTGTCGAGCTTACCCAAAAGGGACCCCTTGTAACCCTAACCCTAACCCCTAACCCTGAGGTTGAGGTTGAGTGAGGTTGGGTTAGGTTGAGTGAGGTTGGGCTAGGTGCAGTGATGAGGTTGAGGTGAGGTTGAGGTTGAGTGAGGTTGGGCTAGGTGCAGTGAGGTTGGGCTAGGTGCAGTGATGAGGTTCAGGTAGGTTCAGGTGAGGTTCAGGTTCACTGAGGTTCAGCTAGGTTCACTGAGGTTGGGCTAGGTGCAGTGATGAGGTTCAGGTAGGTTCAGGTGAGGTTCAGGTTCAGTGAGGTTCAGCTAGGTTCACTGAGGTTGGGCTAGGTGCAGTGAGGTTGGTGTGAGGTTGAGCAAGGATGAACATGCTTCACTGAGGTTGCTATGGGGCTCACCAAGCTTCAGCTAGGGTCAGTGAGGTTCTTGAGGTTGCCAACCTCCCAACCTCAGAGGAGATGGGAGGGTGTTGAGGTTGTATGCACATTGTCGAGGTTGCTGAGGGTAGGGTCCAGAGGGTCCTGAGGGTCCTGAGGGTCCTGAGGTTCCTGAGGGTCCTGAGGTTCCTGAGGTTCCTGAGGTTCCCAACCTCAACACCTTGCATGACAAATGAGGTTGGGGGGGTAGGTTCTGAGGTTGCCCAACCTTGATCATGCCCTCCAACCTCCAACTCCTTTTACAACCACAAATGATTGTCCATTCCCACCTCACAGCACCCCAATGCACCCCCTCACACCATCTGCAGCCTCATCAATTAGTACCTCCACCTCAACCATCTCAAACTTTGACGGCTCGGAAAGTTACAAAAAAGCTTAAACTTTAACAATGTTTGTAACAAATATACATCTTAACACCCCAACTGAGGTTGTCAGACGTTGAAAGTTGCAATGTTTTTTTAGGCTCGGACCAGACAGTCATATAACCCTAACCCTATGCCCAACCCCTTTCCTGCACAGGGTAGTAGTTACAAACCTCCTAGACCCACACCTACTTCCAGCTCCATACCCAGTCACCCCTCCAACATCTTCCAGAGGAACCCTATCCATGCCCAAAACAACAAGGATGCTGCCTTGCTGGCCCTCACTAGACCCTTCTCCCATGGCTCACAGAGGCCAGACTGGTCAAAGCTCACCCTAGCCCCAACCAAGGTTCCTCCACCTCAACCTCATCCTCAACCTCAGCCCAAACCCAAGCTGGTCCTGGCCCCCACCAAGGTTCCCCAACCTCAACCTCAACCTCAAGTCATGTTCCTTGGTGCTGGAGGAGGCTCAGATGATGAAGATAGTTCAGCCTTTGAGCCTGATGAGCTGGAGGAGGAGGATGAGGTTGATGACACCCCTTCCAAGCCCACAGGTAAGCCTCCTAGGGTCAGGGTCATGTTCCCTTGCAGTCAGTGCATGCTCTCTGGTGTCACATGTAGAAAAAGGCCTTCCTCCAAGAGCATGAAGTGCCTGAGGTGCTTCACCAAGGGGTTGGGACCTTGTAGGGTGGTCAAGCAACCTCTGCAGGTTCCTCCAACCTCAACCTCAACCTCCACCAACCTCACCAAACCTCAGCAACCTCCCACCAACCCTAGTGAGGTTGAGGTTGCTACCTCTTCCAGTAGGAAAAGAGACAGGTCCAACCTCATGCCTCCAGGACCCTCAGAGGTTGAGCTGTGGAGCCATCCTCAGCAGAAGAGCAAGGTTGTACCTCCAGCAGAGGTACTCCCTAGGCTCTGGCAGGCATTTGACAGGATGTACAAGGTTCACACCTGCATCAATGACTCTCAACTGAGGGAACCTCTGCTCTTCCTGGACACAGAGCTTGAAGAGCTTCTTAACCACATGCCTGCTCCCAAGTAGCATCCCACCACCCTTCAGACCTGGAGCACTTTTCTCCCACTGGGTTTTTCCTCTAGGTCCTGTACATAGATTCTTGCACCTAGTATATACATATAAAGTCATGAGAGAGGTTGGAGAGGGTTGAGCAAGGTTCACTGAGGTTGAGTTGAGGTTGAGGTTGAGGTTAGCAAGGCTGGGATAGGTTCAGTGAGGTTGGTGTGAGGTTGAGCTAGGTTGAACAAGGCTCATAGAGGTTCAGATTGAGGTTGGTGTGAGGTTGAGGTTGAGGTTGAGGTTCAGTGATGTTGGGCTAGGTTGAGCAAGGCTCACTGAGGTTGAAGTTGAGGTTGCCATGAGGTTGAGGAAGGATGAACAAGGGTTGTGAGGCTGAGCAAGGCTCACTGAGGTTGAGGTAGGATGAGATAGACTCAGTGAGGTTGGTGTGAGGTTGGAGTGAGGTTGAGCTAGGCTCAGTGAGGTTGGAGTGAGGTTGAGATAGGCTCAGTGAGGATGATATGAGGTTGAGGAAGGATGAACAAGGTTCAGTGAGGTTGGTATGGGGTTGGGTGGTGAGGTTCAGGTAGGGTGGGGCCAGGCTGGCTGGTCAGAGTTGGACTTTCCTCCACTTTGACACTGCAAAAATTTTCACTGCACACAAATATATATAAAGCCTGCTACTCCATGGTTCTCCCTTTCCCCTTTTCCACATCCATTTGTTCACTGACTCACTTGTTCATCATGTCTTCTCAGCAAAACAAGCCTTCCCAGAGCCTTCACTCCATCTTCAGACAGAAGAGATGGGCTAAGAGCAGGCCTAGGACCAAGTCCCATCCCCCTCATCCCTCCTCCCATCCTCTCCAACCTCAACCTCATCCTCATCCTCAGCCTCACCATCCCTCACCTCAACCTCACCAACCTCCCTCCCAACCTCTTCAACCCTCACCTCAACCTTCTATTGAGGTTGATGATGATGATGATGATGATCAACCTCTCCAACCCTCTCCTGAACCTCCCTCAACCTTTGGCAAGGCTCCCAACATCCCTGTCAAGTACCCATGCAGCACATGCATCAAGGCAGGTACCCCCTGTGAGTTCTTCCAGTCCAGCAAGAGCTTGAAGTGCATTAGGTGTTCCAAGATGAGCAAGGGTCCTTGCAAGGTCACCTCTGAACCTTTGGACACCACAGCCATGGTTAGGAGGGCTGAGAGGTTGGCTTCAACCTCATCCAAGCCTGCTCCCCTCTCCACCAAGTCCCTCCATGCCACCCCCAAGCCTTCCCAACCTCTCTCAACCTCATCCTCCAAGAAAAGATCCTCTGCACTGGTGGTCCATGATGACTCTGATGATGACCAACCTCTAAGGTCCAGGGCTAGGTTGTCCCAACCCTCCAACCATCCTTCCTCATCCTCCCTCAACCTTCAGCAACCTTCCCAACCTCACCACCAACCTTCCCAACCTCACCACCAACCCTCTCAACCTCACCACCAACCTTCCCAACCTCACCACCAACCTTCCCAACCTCACCACCAACCTTCCCAACCTCACCACCAACCTCAACCAACCTCCTCTGAACCTCAGCTGCTACCTAGGAGGAGGGCCCTGCCCAGGGTTCATGGTCAACCTTGGTTGGGAGGAGAGCTGGAACTTAGGGAAGCCATATGGGAAGCATTTGGCAGGATCAGGGTCATGCACAGGAGCATCAACAATCCTGAGCTAAGGACCCCTCTCTTGTACCTGGACTTGGAGCTGGAGCAGCTTCTCAACCTCATGGGTGGTCCTCCCAAGCCTACCTCATCCTAGCTCAACCTCCTCCAACCTAGTTCAACCCTAGTTCAACCTCCCCCATCCTGTACATAGCTCACCCAAGCCTGGGGCACTTTTTCCCACTGGGTTTTTCCCCCAGGCATGTATATACTTGTTCACTGCTGCAATCAACCTTGTTCATCCTTGACCAACCTCAACCTCAACCTCACCAACCTCGCTGAACCTCCCTCAACCTTGGTCCATCCTAGCTGGACCCTCCTTGAACCTCTCCCAACCCTCCTTCATCCTTTGCCAACCTCAACCTCACCAACCTACCTCACCAACCTCATTGACCCTCCCTCAACCTCACCAACCTCATTGAACCTCCCTCAACCTCACCAACCTCATTGAACCAACCTCAACCTCACCAACCTCACTGAACCTCACTGAACCTCCCTCAACCTTGGTCCATCCTAGCTGGACCCTCCTTGAACCTCTCCCAACCCTCCTTCATCCTTTGCCAACCTCAACCTCACCAACCTACCTCACCAACCTCATTGAACCAACCTCAACCTCACCAACCTCACTGAACCTCACTGAACCTCCCTCAACCTTGGTCCATCCTAGCTGGACCCTCCTTGAACCTCTCCCAACCTTCACCCTTTGCCAACCTCAACCTCACCAACCAACCTCACCAACCTCAACAACAACATTGCAATCCCCATTGATCCTCTCAACCTCCCTCCCCAACCTTCCTTCATCCTCCCTCAACCTCCACCAACCTCCTTCATCCTTCAGTGGGTCAAAAGGTTGGTTGATAGGCCTAGCAACCTCAACCTAGGTGGAGGTTCACATGTTGTGAGGTTGGTGAGGGTACCAGGGTAGCAGGGTAGGTTGGGAGGGTCACCAGCTTGCCACCAAGCTTCCAACTACAAATGCAAAAACAATTGCTAGAATTCATTACAAAAAGGTGGCACAAAAAAGTGGAAAAAAGTGTGGGCAGGGTGGGTGGGCTAGTGAGGTTGTCAAGGTTGCTGAGGGTAGGGTCCTGAGGGTCCTGAGGGTCCTGAGGTTCCTGAGGGTCCTGAGGTTCCTGAGGGTCCTGAGGGTCCTGAGGGTCCTGAGGTTCCTGAGGGTCCTGAGGGTCCTGAGGGTCCTGAGGTTCCTGAGGTTCCCAACCTCAACACCTTGCATGACAAATGAGGTTGGGGGGGTAGGTTCTGAGGTTGCCCAACCTTGATCATGCCCTCCAACCTCCAACTCCTTTTACAACCACAAATGATTGTCCATTCCCACCTCACAGCACCCCAATGCACCCCCTCACACCATCTGCAGCCTCATCAATTAGTACCTCCACCTCGACCGTCTCAAACTTTGACAGCCCGTAGCCGGCCAGTAGGGGGTAAACTGTTACAATGTTTTTAACAAATATACATCTTAACACCCCAACTGAGGTTGTCAGACGTTGAAAGTTGCAATGTTTTTTTAGGCTCGGACCAGACAGTCATATAACCCTAACCCGGTCCATTGAGTGGGTGAGCATCCGTCTCTGAGAGCCGGTGCAAAAAGCTGTTGAGCTCCGTCTCTCAGAGCCGGTCCAATGGGTGGGTGAGCATCCGTCTCTGAGAGCCGGTGCAAAAAGCTGTTGAGCTCCGTCTCTGAGAGCTGGTGCAATGAGTGGGTGAGCATCCGTCTCTCAGAGCCGGTGCAAAAAGCTGTTGAGCTCCGTCTCTCAGAGCCGGTGCAATGGGTGGGTGAGCATCCGTCTCTCAGAGCTGGTGCAAAAAGCTGTTGAGCTCCGTCTCTCAGAGCCGGTGCAAAAAGCTGTTGAGCATCCGTCTCTGAGAGCCGGTCCAATGGGTGGGTGAGCATCCGTCTCTCAGAGCCGGTGCAAAAAGCTGTTGAGCTCCGTCTCTCAGAGCCGGTGCAAAAAGCTGTTGAGCATCCGTCTCTGAGAGCCGGTCCAATGGGTGGGTGAGCATCCGTCTCTCAGAGCCGGTGCAAAAAGCTGTTGAGCTCCGTCTCTGAGAGCCGGTGCAAAAAGCTGTTGAGCTCCGTCTCTGAGAGCTGGTGCAATGAGTGGGTGAGCATCCGTCTCTCAGAGCCGGTGCAAAAAGCTGTTGAGCTCCGTCTCTCAGAGCCGGTGCAATGGGTGGGTGAGCATCCGTCTCTCAGAGCTGGTGCAAAAAGCTGTTGAGCTCCGTCTCTCAGAGCCGGTGCAAAAAGCTGTTGAGCTCCGTCTCTGAGAGCCGGTGCAAAAAGCTGTTGAGCTCCGTCTCTCAGAGCCGGTCCAATGAGTGGGTGAGCATCCGTCTCTCAGAGCCGGTGCAAAAAGCAGTTGAGCTCTGTCTCTCAGAGCCGGTGCAAAAAGTTGTTGAGCATGCGTCTCTGAGAGCCGGTGCAAAAAGCTGTTGAGCTCCGTCTCTCAGAGCCGGTCCAATTAGTGGGTGAGCATCCGTCTCTCAGAGCCGGTCCAATGAGTGGGTGAGCATCCGTCTCTCAGAGCCGGTGCAAAAAGCTGTTGAGCTCCGTCTCTCAGAGCCGGTCCAATTAGTGGGTGAGCATCCGTCTCTCAGAGCAGGTGTATTCTACACACCCTGTATTCATGATCAAGATACCAGTGACCGTTGCTCGGCCAAATTCAATAATCTGTTGCTGCCCACTTGTTAATGGGCAGAAAATGCCGGGCTGCCATCACCCTGTATTCATGATCAAGATACCAGTGACTGTTGCTCGGCCAAATTCAATAATCTGTTGCTGCCCACTTGTTAATGGGCAGAAAATGCCGGGCTGTCACCACGCAACACTCAAGATCAAAGGACCAGTGTCTGTTGCCCAGACATCAAAGTGCAGGGAATGCAAAGGGCCAAAAAAAAATGCCGGGCTGTTGCAGTACGGTGATACATTTTTGATGTGCCAAACTCAGATCAAAGTGTGTGAATGAAAGAGGGATGACGTGTGTGGCCATTGCTGTCTGGCTGTTGCTGCGCCAATTTGGAATCTGTCTGCTGTGCACACGCATCAAAGGGGATGTGTGTCCTTTGCTTTGTGTCTGTTGCCCTTGGAAATTGGACGTGTGTGGCCGTTGCTGCGCCAATTTGGAATCTGTCTGCTGTGCACACACATCAAAGGGGATGTGTGTCCTTTGCTTTGTGTCTGTTGCCCTTGGAAATTGGACGTGTGTGGCCATTGCTGCGCCAATTTGGAATCTGTCTGCTGTGCACACGCGTCAAAGGGGATGTGTGTCCTTTGCTTTGTGTCTGTTGCCCTTGGAAATTGGACGTGTGTGGTCCCTGCTGCTGTGACGTTGCTACCCAAAATCCAAAATTCATTAAGCAGCAATCAAAGGGGAGGGCATGCGTGTGACCATTGCCAGGAGCCAGGAGTCAGCACCAACTTAGGACAGCACACGTCTGGGGTGGGTGACGTGGAATTTCTGACAATTTTGGACACACCAACACACTCCTTTTTGGATCCTCCATTTCCAATGGATTTGTTTGACGTACAGTGTGCAATTTCCAGGGATGAGTGTACGTCTGTGCAAAGTGTGCACACACTGCTCCGCCAGCATGGAGACTGCTGGTCAAATGAAATTATTGCACACCAAAGACATGCACACATTGGTCAACACTCTCAAACTGCAGCTGTGCATGGTGGTAGCCAACATGTGGCAGCCACGGCAGCTGTCTGTTGGTGCTCAGTGGTTTGAGATTGCATGGACTGCTATGTGACAGCTGCGCTGACAACTGATGTGAATCAAGTATGCACCTGTCAAGGGCTGTCAAAAATGTGAGATTGGACTGTTGTGCGGCAGGCCAATGCAGTGCAACACAACTGTTGCACTGCCAATTGCTGCCACCAAAGAGTTGGATTGGGCCGTTGTACAGTAGACCAGTGTGATGTGATGTGACTGTGGCCCAGCCAAACTCGGTGGAGTGCTGATGTGTCCGGTAGGTGGCTGACCAGAAGTTGGATTGGACCGTTGGGAATTTCCAAGAATTTTGATGTGTCCGTCACACACCTGGCCGTTGCCCGTTGCCTGCTATTGGCATCTGCCACTCACCTGGCCGTTGCCTGCCAAAAAGTTGGATTGGACTGTTGGGAATTTCCAAGAATTTTGACGTGTCCGTCACACACCTGGCCGTTGCCTGCCAAAAAGTTGGATTGGACCGTTGGGAATTTCCAAGAATTTTGATGTGTCCGTCACACACCTGGCTGTTGCCTGTTGCCTGCTATTGGCATCTGCCACTCACCTGGCCGTTGCCTGCCAAAAAGTTGGATTGGACCATTGGGAATTTCCAAGAATTTTGACGTGTCCGTCACACACCTGGCCGTTGCCTGCCAAAAAGTTGGATTGGACCGTTGGGAATTTCCAAGAATTTTGATGTGTCCGTCACACACCTGGCCGTTGCCTGTTGCCTGCTATTGGCATCTGCCACTCACCTGGCCGTTGCCTGCCAAAAAGTTGGATTGGACCATTGGGAATTTCCAAGAATTTTCACGCGTCCGTCACGCACCTGGCCGTTGCCCGTTGCCTGCTATTGGCATCTGCCACTCACCTGGCCGTTGCCTGCCAAAAAGTTGGATTGGTCCGTTGGGAATTTCCAAGAATTTTCACGCGTCCGTCACCCACCTGGCCGTTGCCCAGCCAAAAAAAATTTGGATGCGTTGCGGCACTAGACCAGTCTACTTGGCCTTGTCTGTTGGGGTTGACGGACAGGGCTGGACACGTCAATTTGGCAGGACGGACATGGCTGTTGTGGGCAAGTGACAATCGGTGGGCTAGGGCTAGGGTTCATGGTCAACCTTGGTTGGGAGGAGAGCTGGAACTTAGGGAAGCCATATGGGAAGCATTTGGCAGGATCAGGGTCATGCACAGGAGCATCAACAATCCTGAGCTAAGGACCCCTCTCTTGTACCTGGACTTGGAGCTGGAGCAGCTTCTCAACCTCATGGGTGGTCCTCCCAAGCCTACCTCATCCTAGCTCAACCTCCTCCAACCTAGTTCAACCCTAGTTCAACCTCCCCCATCCTGTACATAGCTCACCCAAGCCTGGGGCACTTTTTCCCACTGGGTTTTTCCCCCAGGCATGTATATACTTGTTCACTGCTGCAATCAACCTTGTTCATCCTTGACCAACCTCAACCTCAACCTCACCAACCTCACTGAACCTCCCTCAACCTTGGTCCATCCTAGCTGGACCCTCCTTGAACCTCTCCCAACCCTCCTTCATCCTTTGCCAACCTCAACCTCACCAACCTACCTCACCAACCAACCTCACCAACCTCATTGAACCAACCTCAACCTCACCAACCTCACTGAACCTCACTGAACCTCCCTCAACCTTGGTCCATCCTAGCTGGACCCTCCTTGAACCTCTCCCAACCCTCCTTCATCCTTTGCCAACCTCAACCTCACCAACCTACCTCACCAACCTCATTGACCCTCCCTCAACCTCACCAACCTCATTGAACCTCCCTCAACCTCACCAACCTCACTGAACCTCACTGAACCTCCCTCAACCTTGGTCCATCCTAGCTGGACCCTCCTTGAACCTCTCCCAACCTTCACCCTTTGCCAACCTCAACCTCACCAACCAACCTCACCAACCTCAACAACAACATTGCAATCCCCATTGATCCTCTCAACCTCCCTCCCCAACCTTCCTTCATCCTCCCTCAACCTCCACCAACCTCCTTCATCCTTCAGTGGGTCAAAAGGTTGGTTGATAGGCCTAGCAACCTCAACCTAGGTGGAGGTTCACATGTTGTGAGGTTGGTGAGGGTACCAGGGTAGCAGGGTAGGTTGGGAGGGTCACCAGCTTGCCACCAAGCTTCCAACTACAAATGCAAAAACAATTGCTAGAATTCATTACAAAAAGGTGGCACAAAAAAGTGGAAAAAAGTGTGGGCAGGGTGGGTGGGCTAGTGAGGTTGTCAAGGTTGTTGAGGTTGTCAAGGTTGTCAAGGTTGCTGAGGGTAGGGTCCAGAGGGTCCTGAGGGTCCAGAGGGTCCAGAGGGTCCTGAGGTTCCTGAGGTTCCTGAGGTTCCCAACCTCAACACCTTGCATGACAAATGAGGTTGGGGGGGTAGGTTCTGAGGTTGCCCAACCTTGATCATGCCCTCCAACCTCCAACTCCTTTTACAACCACAAATCAATGTCCATTCCCACCTCACAGCACCCCAATCCACCCCCTCACACCATCTGCAGCCTCATCAATTAGTACCTCCACATCAACCGTCTCAAACTTTGACAGCCCGTAGCCGGCCAGTAGGGGGTAAACTTTACCCCTGATTGTAACTCATATAAGAGCTAATGCACCAACTGAGGTTGTCAGACGTTGAAAGTTGCAATGTTTTTCGGGACCCTCATAGGACAGTCATATAACCACAGCTCGGGCAGCCCCTTCTAACCCTAAATTTATTGCATTTCCAGCTGTTAGATTCCCACCAACACACACATGCAATACATAATTTCTTCCATTTACACCTGTTACATTCCCATTCACACACACAACACATCATTTCTTCAGTTCACACATGTTAGATCCATTTTGGCCCCCACCTGGACCATATACTGGTCTCGGGCTCACTTCAGATGGCTGCCATCACTAACCCCACATAATAACTGCCCCTCAAACTTTGTGTACCCCCATAAACATCCTATTTTCTCTATGGAGTCAACTTATTGCTCCGGGGTTACAGGTTTATGGGGTACCTCCCCAGCCAAAGTCATTGCGTGAGACTGATGCATCATAAGTCGGGTCCGCCAAAACTCAATGGTTTCCATTTGCCTCTTGTGTACATATGCACCTATATGCCCTCTATCATTGTGCAAAAGCACAGGGCAAACACAGCTCGGGCAGCCCCTTCTAACCCTAACTCCGTCTCTGAGAGCAGGTGCAAAAAGCTGTTGAGCTCCGTCTCTGAGAGCCGGTGCAATGAGTGGGTTAGCATCCGTCTCTCAGAGCCGGTGCAAAAAGCTGTTGAGCTCCGTCTCTCAGAGCCGGTGCAAAAAGCTGTTGAGCTCCGTCTCTGAGAGCCGGTCCAATGAGTGGGTGAGCATCCGTCTCTCAGAGCCGGTCCAATGAGTGGGTGCGCATCCGTCTCTCAGAGCCGGTGCAAAAAGCTGTTGAGCATCCGTCTCTGAGAGCCGGTCCAATGTGTGGGTGAGCATCCGTCTCTCAGAGCCGGTGCAAAAAGCTGTTGAGCTCCGTCTCTGAGAGCCGGTGCAAAAAGCAGGTGAGCTCCGTCTCTGAGAGCCGGTGCAATGGGTGGGTGAGCATCCGTCTCTCAGAGCCGGTGCAAAAAGCTGTTGAGCTCCGTCTCTGAGAGCCGGTCCAATGAGTGGGTGAGCATCCGTCTCTCAGAGCCGGTGCAAAAAGCTGTTGAGCTCCATCTCTGAGAGCCGGTCCAATGAGTGGGTGAGCATCCGTCTCTCAGAGCCGGTGCAAAAAGCTGTTGAGCTCCGTCTCTCAGAGCCGGTGCAAAAAGCAGTTGAGCATCCATCTCTCAGAGCCGGTGCAACTACTCTAGCAAATTTGGCAAAAAAAAAAAACAAAACAAAACAATTCACCATCGCCAGCCGGATTGATCCTCATCAATTGAACCCACTCTGGGTTTGAAAGAAGATTGGTCCAGCTGGTGACGGAGGATTAACACTGTGAAAACAATGCGGCAATGCCAGGAGTCGAACTCCCGACACCCTGCGCACCGGCAGGCCCCTTTTCCCAAAAATGGGTTCTCAATGTCTACAACCGCCATGGAAGAGATCAGCCACTAAGCTATTTGGATCCTTGTTGTCCGCAAAGGAAATTCTAATGCACATGAGTACACTGCTTCCAACTGGCATGCAAAAAAATGAACATTCGCCAACAAACTATCTACATGGTGAGCTCAATTGCCACCGCAAACATGGCATATGCAAGCAATACTTTCTCACCCTTGTACACAACCATTGATCCCAATGCTGCCTCCACTGCACTGATGTTTGTGAACTCCATCTTGAGCTGTCGGTAAACCTGTGCACAGTGTTCCTTGCTACGGAGCACTGCAGCCACAACTGGAAGCACAATATCTGAGTACCTCCGTGAGCACTGCATCATACTGGCTGAGCTGTTGTCAGTGCACACTTTGATTGGGACCAAGCATGTGAAACATGCAATGTTCTTGGCCTTGACCATGCGGTGCTTGATCCTACCAATGTAGGTGGCATTGATGCGTGGCTCCACAGACAGTGGTAGGATGGCTTCAATCTCAGCCCAGCAGTTGCAGTTGCTGAAGCGGTGTGCTTGACCACATGAATGCTGGTCACGGAAGAGGTAGCACAGTGAGCAACTGTTGGTTAAGCTCTGCAGCAGCAGCTTGGTGATGTGTGTGTGGTGGTGCGGTGGCTGCTGGTGCGGTGGCTGCTGGTGCGGTGGCTGCTGGTGTGGTGGCTGTTGGTGCGGTGGCTGCTGGTGTGGTGGCTGTTGGTGTGGTGGCTGTTGGTGTGGTGGCTGCTGGTGCGGTGGCTGCTGGTGTGGTGGCTGCTGGTGCGGTGGCTGCTGGTGCGGTGGCTGTTGGTGCGGTGGCTGCTGGTGCGGTGGCTGCTGGTGCGGTGGCTGTTGGTGCGGTGGCTGCTGGTGACAATGTTGCGGCAATGGATCCTCTGACAGAGTGCTGTATTTATCCTGGTGCTGCAATGGTTGATAATGTGGACTGTGATCAATTGTCGGAGACTCTGACAGAGTACTGAGGATGTGCTGGTGCTGCGGTGACATAGTGGCCATCTTCTGGTGATGCAGGTCAAGAGCAGTGATGAATGATTGGTGCTGGCGGCATTGAGTATGTGTTGGAGACTCACTCGGAATGGCAGCACCAGAGGCAGATTGGTTGTGCTGTGTGTTGGAATTGGCTCTTTCACCAGGACAATGAGGATTCCTGGCTGACTGTGGCGGTGACTCCAATGCAACAACCTGTCTGGAAGGTGTTACAGGCCCATCACCGTGTGGACAACAAAGATCACAAAGTGCAAAGTCAGGCTGACTGAGGCAGGTCACTGGCATCCCATCCATGTAGCTGGAGATGGCCAAGCGCCGACACGTCTGCTCTTCCATGTACTTCCTGATATATTCATCTTGTGATGGGCCTGGAGCTGCCAATAGAACTGCAGATGCTTGACCACCACTGCGCCCAGCTCGGCCTGATTCCTGAACATAGCTGACCATGTCCCAAGCATCATTGCAGTGCACCACCAAATTGACATGTGCTGGATTGATCCCAGTGCCAATTGCAGATGTGCCAACCAGAACACGCTTGCTGTTGTCGGTCTCTGCAGCTGAGCACTCCAACCAAGCCAAGAGTGTGTCCTGCTTCTCCCTTTCATCCATGCAGGAATAGATGCACCGGCAGTCAAGATCCTCTGCCATGTTCTGTGCTGCAGCCATAGACTTACAGAATACCATCACTGCTCCAGAGGAATGTGACTTGAGGAGACGTTGCAGATGAAGCAGCATATCAGCTGTAGATGCCACTCTGCAGACCTGGTATGAGATGTTCTTTCGGTTGGTTGCAGCCCTGATAAGACCAGTCCCATCTTGTGGAAGGTGCAGCACCATCTTGAAGGAAGGTAGCAGAGCTGGTGGCAGTGTTGCCGTCAGGAAGTACTGCTGGACACGGACAGCAGCAAAGAGTGCCTTGAGCTTGTCCATTGCAGGCCGGAAGGTATTCTGCGTCACACAGACATGGCACTCATCAAAAAAGATTCCAGCCAGCCGCCTTTGCTGGTCCAGCTCCTGTGCCCAGCTTGCAAAAGCCTGGTTGTAGCAGTTCTCTGCTGCAACAAAGACCAGCTGGCTCCCTTCCACCTTGTCCGCACTCTGGTACCCTGCCCATTTACTGGCTGAGATGCCAACACGGTGGCACTGCTGCAGTAGATCCTCTGTAAGTGCAATGTATGGCACCACCACAATGACCACAGAGGCAGGCGGCAGCCAGAGCAGCGGTGCCATGAACAAGGCAGACTTACCAGACCCTGTCGCCATAACAACTACCAGTGGAGACTCCTTGGCATAGATGGCATTCAGTGCATATGCCTGCTCCAGAGTCTTGGTGTAGCGGCTGCCAGTAATCTTGAACAATGCACTGCGCACCGCTGGAGGAAGGGCTGCTGACCATTGCAGACCAGTGGAAGCTGCCAAGCTGGTTGAAGCTGAAGGAGCCGTGACTGGAGAAGAATCAACCATCTTGCGCTTGATGCTCCGTACATCCTCCTCCATGGATTCCAGCTTGCGCTTGACTGTCTCCAGCACTCTTGATGGCTCTGTGCCTGATGCTGCACCAGTGAGAGTCCCAAATGGCTTGATCTCCTCCTGGAACCGTGAGCGCAAGCCCCAGAAAATGTGCCACCGCTCTGACACTGCCAGCATTGCATCCATGCTCTCTTGTGTGAGCTGATGCAGCATACCAGCATCCAGACCGTAATGCTGGTCTGCAGTGTTGGTGGAGTGGCCAGCTTGCAGGTCATGAGCATTATCCTCCACATTCTCTGCCATCAGAACCCTGGGCCGGATCAGCCTGCGGTCAATGCTGACAGCAAGCTGCCGCCATGTCCGCATTGTCAGACCATTGGACACTGAGCTAATGTACTGCTGGCAAAGTGCCTGCAGTGTCTTGCTGACTGTGTTGGTGTCCCACGGCCTACCAGCATGATCCACCAAGAGCATCGTACTAGCCTCACGTGGCTGCACCACTGCATTGTAGAGAAGGTGGACAAATGGAACCACCTGTGAGACGTATAGCACCACAAGACAGCCAACTCCATATGGCAGGAAGCGTGGAATGATCTTCTGGCGCCCAGTGCCCTTGTTGCTGGGCAGAGCAGTGAAGATGCTGCCATCATGGACAAAGATGTTCCGCGGACCCATGAGTGTGTTGGTGTGTTGGAGCTGCATGAGCTCTGTGCCCCTTGCCGGAAGACCACTCCCAAGCTCAATGAGCACTGCAAGTAGCTTGGTGAACTCATTGTGTATCGCAAAGTAGCTTTGTGCAGCTTCTGGATCAAACTCCAGCTCATCAGAGTATGGATCCATCAGTGGCTGTGCAGGAGGAGCACCACCTGCAACTGCACGGCACAAGATGCTGGGGATGGTTGGCAGCTCCAAGAAGGCAGGAGCAAAGTTGAACCCAGGGCATGTGTTGCGGTGGTTGTCCCTGATGCGCCCAATGTTGATCATGTTGATGTCCTTTTCTTCTGCAAGCAGCCGGAGCTGAGTGAGCAGCCTCTCTGCCTGCTGCTGTGCACCCTGCATCAGCTCTTGCAGCCGGTCCACCACAATCACCTCTGTCCCAAAGGTGACTGTCCGCAGGTCCTTGCTCCACTGGAATGCATAAAGGCTGCCATCATCTTGCGCAAGCACCATTCCATACCGGAGGAGAGACTGAAGGTGTGCACTTGCAGAGTTGCTGTTGTGGTGCACATACCGCTTCAGAATCTTGTCCATTGCTGCTTGAATCCTTGATGGTGGCATGTCACAGAGGGTGCCGCTCTCTGGGTGGAGCAGCCGCTGGTGCAGCACACTGCGCAACCCAAACTCCAAGCTTGCAATGATAGAGGTGGCTGCACTGACAGGCTTGGGTGTGCCGTCCTTGCTGACACAGAGATGCAAAAACAGGTGGACCAATGTCAGCTGCTCTGTCTGTCCGTACTTGACTGGCTCTTGCATGACCAGGAGCACAGATGCTTGCAGGAGCACAGATGTTGCCTTCTCCACCACTGCGGGATCCTTGTACATGTCCACATCTTCATTAACCACTGTGTTGTACTGGTCCCGTAGTTCCAGCATGACCTCTTCCAGCCTTTCCTCCATGCAAAGATGTTCCTCCAGACTCTTGCTGCCAAAGTACTCCAGATGGTCTCCGTCAAACAAGATGTGTGCAAGGAGAGCAAGGAGGAAAGCCCAAATGTCAGCACGCTTCCGGACTGTTGCTGCAGTGAGACTGTAGGGTGTGCTTGCTTCAGTGCTGTAAGCATGGAAGCTCTGTTGCACTTGACGGCCAGCACTGAGCAAGCAAGACATCCACCCATGGGCTGCTTGCTTGGCCATTGCAAGAATCCAGTGCACAATGTCATGGTGTGCACCAGGCCAGTCTTGAGGGTCTGATCCGAGTGAGCCAATTTTTATAATAGGCTTCCCGGCCCAGTACTTGTTCCAGCCAAGCTGCTTGGCCCACGGACTGATGTTGCCAGTCAGGACAGTGGCAGGCTGGATGCAAGGAGCACCAAAACCTGCTTCTTGCAGCCGCTCTTGATCCTTCTTGATGAAAGCATTGACCTTGGCCCGCACTGCTGCATCCAGCTTGTCTGCATCCATGGTTGTGGTCAGGATTGCTGGCGGAGGGGTGGGCTGCAGTGCTGGATTACAGACATACAGGTAGCGCCTGTTCTTGCCATTTTCAAAGATTATCTGGACTGGCACCGGGTGGAGGTACCTGGGCTTTCCATCCTCATGCACATGCTCCCGTGCATGTTGACACATGGAGGACCTGGCTGCAATGCTGTAAGGGCACTGCATGCAGTGGAAGCCCTGGTACTTTACCTCCAGCTCTGGAATGATTGGGACTGGGAGGAGATCCTTGTTGATGGCCACCGTGGCTGGATGCTCCATGTCCAACTCATCAAGCACATCTTGAAGTGCCTTCTTGGAAGAATCCACCAGTGGGTGTTGGTGGTAGCGCTTGAGGTGTGCCACAACTTCCTTGAAGAACGGGTAGATGGGAAGACCATAGGGGCAGTTGACATGTGTGCAGACCAGGATGCATGGATGGTTGACCAGGCGCAGATTGAAGCGGGCAAGCTGTTGCACCTGCTTGGGCTGGATGTTGGTAGTAGCTGCCTCCTGGTTGGGTGCCGGCAGGCCACAGCTTGAACACGGTAAATGCAAAAGCAGAACAGTGACGTGTCAGAAATCAGCAAAAAAAAAAAAAAAAAAAAAAAAAAACTGAAAAGGTGAGGCTGTGTGGTGATGCAGTGAAATTCTGTACGTACCTGTTGGTGTCAACAGAGGGTCCAGCCTCTGGGACGTGAGAGTTGCTAGCAGCAGCAATGTTGGCTTGGGAAGTGATGGGAGACATGGTTTAGAGTGTGGTTGTTGCAGCGTAAAGAGCAGTAGTGTTGTAGAAAGGCTGGAGTGGTGAGATGCTTTTCAATGTCATCCATCACGGCCACACAGCCTGTATATATGTGCAAGATCTCAGCATGCACACACAGCACACAGCATACTGACAGATGGCCCAACTGACTAGCATTGAGTGGTGGGATGGCTCAGACAGCACACACGGTACACAAAAAGCCGGTGTGGACCAGCATAGAGATGCAGACACTGACGTCAAAAAACAATGGGACAACTGGGACTGAAAGTGAGGCACCGCAGACAACCTGTGTGCACCGTAAGGGCAAGAACCACACGCTGTATAGACAAAAAAGCTCTTCCACAGTGAGCAGTGCACTGGACACCATCTGTGGTGATCCCTGCTGTGGACTGTGGATGACGTACCTTGTGCCAGTCAGAGGTGGAAAATTCCGGCCATTGTCACGCAGTGCTCATGTTCACAGCCAAATTCCAAATTCTGTTGGTGGCCACATGTCAAATGTCAAGAAGTGCAAAGGGCAGAAAATGACGGGCTTTGATTGCTGTACATGCATACCTGACAAACCAGTGTCCATCGTCCAGCCAAATTTCAAAGTCTGTTGGCTGCCTGTGCATCAGGAAAAGATGGGCTGCCATCACCCTGCATTCATGATCAAGAGACCAGTGACCGTTGCTCGGCCAAATTCAATAATCTGTTGCTGCCCACTTGTTAATGGGCAGAAAATGCCGGGCTGCCATCACCCTGTATTCATGATCAAGATACCAGTGACCGTTGCTCGGCCAAATTCAATAATCTGTTGCTGCCCACTTGTTAATGGGCAGAAAATGCCGGGCTGCCATCACCCTGTATTCATGATCAAGATACCAGTGACCGTTGCTCGGCCAAATTCAATAATCTGTTGCTGCCCACTTGTTAATGGGCAGAAAATGCCGGGCTGTCACCACGCAACACTCAAGATCAAAGGACCAGTGTCTGTTGCCCAGACATCAAAGTGCAGGGAATGCAAAGGGCCAAAAAAAAAAATGCCGGGCTGTTGCAGTACGGTGATACATTTTTGATGTGCCAAACTCAGATCAAAGTGTGTGAATGAAAGAGGGATGACGTGTGTGGCCATTGCTGTCTGGCTGTTGCTGCGCCAATTTGGAATCTGTCTGCTGTGCACATGCATCAAAGGGGATGTGTGTCTGTTGCCCTTGGAAATTGGATGTGTGTGGCCGTTGCTGCGCCAATTTGGAATCTGTCTGCTGTGCACACACATCAAAGGGGATGTGTGTCCTTTGCTTTGTGTCTGTTGCCCTTGGAAATTGGACGTGTGTGGCCATTGCTGCGCCAATTTGGAATCTGTCTGCTGTGCACACGCGTCAAAGGGGATGTGTGTCCTTTGCTTTGTGTCTGTTGCCCTTGGAAATTGGACGTGTGTGGTCCCTGCTGCTGTGACGTTGCTACCCAAAATCCAAAATTCATTAAGCAGCAATCAAAGGGGAGGGCATGCGTGTGACCATTGCCAGGAGCCAGGAGCCAGCACCAACTTAGGACAGCACACGTCTGGGGTGGGTGACGTGGAATTTCTGACAATTTTGGACACACCAACACACTCCTTTTTGGATCCTCCATTTCCAATGGATTTGTTTGACGTACAGTGTGCAATTTCCAGGGATGAGTGTACGACTGTGCAAAGTGTGCACACACTGCTCCGCCAGCATGGAGACTGCTGGTCAAATGAAATTATTGCACACCAAAGACACGCACACATTGGTCAACACTCTCAAACTGCAGCTGTGCATGGTGGTAGCCAACATGTGGCAGCCACGGCAGCTGTCTGTTGGTGCTCAGTGGTTTGAGATTGCATGGACTGCTATGTGACAGCTGCGCTGACATCTGATGTGAATCAAGTATGCACCTGTCAAGGGCTGTCAAAAATGTGAGATTGGACTGTTGTGCGGCAGGCCAATGCAGTGCAACACAACTGTTGCACTGCCAATTGCTGCCACCAAAGAGTTGGATTGGGCCGTTGTACAGTAGACCAGTGTGATGTGATGTGACTGTGGCCCAGCCAAACTCTGTGGAGTGCTGATGTGTCCGGTAGGTGGCTGACCAGAAGTTGGATTGGACCGTTGGGAATTTCCAAGAATTTTGATGTGTCTGTCACACACCTGGCCGTTGCCTGTTGCCTGCTATTGGCATCTGCCACTCACCTAGCCGTTGCCTGCCAAAAAGTTGGATTGGACCATTGGGAATTTCCAAGAATTTTCACGCGTCCGTCACGCACCTGGCCGTTGCCTGTTGCCTGCTATTGGCATCTGCCACTCACCTGGCCGTTGCCTGCCAAAAAGTTGGATTGGACCGTTGGGAATTTCCAAGAATTTTGATGTGTCCGTCACGCACCTGGCCGTTGCCCGTTGCCTGCTATTGGCATCTGCCACTCACCTGGCCGTTGCCTGCCAAAAAGTTGGATTGGACCGTTGGGAATTTCCAAGAATTTTCACGCGTCCGTCACGCACCTGGCCGTTGCCCGTTGCCTGCTATTGGCATCTGCCACTCACCTGGCCGTTGCCTGCCAAAAAGTTGGATTGGTCCGTTGGGAATTTCCAAGAATTTTCACGCGTCCGTCACCCACCTGGCCGTTGCCCAGCCAAAAAAAATTTGGATGTGTTGCGGCACTAGACCAGTCTACTTGGCCTTGTCTGTTGGGGTTGACGGACAGGGCTGGACACGTCAATTTGGCAGGACGGACATGGCCGTCGTGGGCGAGTGACAATCAATGGGCTAGGGCTAGGGCAAACACAGCTCGGGGAGCCCCTTCTAACCCTAACCAGTACCTTGTAACCTGCCATGATTAACCCCACATAATAACTGCCCCTCAAACTTTGTGTACCCCCATAAACATCCTATTTTCTGTATGGAGTCAACTTATTCCTCCGGGGTTACAGGTTTATGGGGTACCTCCCCAGCCAAAGTCATCGCGTGAGACCAATGGGTCATAAGTCGGGTCCGTCAAATCTCAATGGTTTCCATTTGCCTCTTGTGTACATATGCATCTATATGCCCTCTATCATTGTGCAAAAGCACAGGGCAAACACAGCTCGGGGAGCCCCTTCTAACCCCACATAATAACTGCCCCTCAAACTTTGTGTACCCCCATAAACATCCTATTTTCTCTATGGAGTCAACTTATTCCTCTGGGGTTACAGCTTTTTGGGGTACCTCCCCAGCCAAAGTCATCGCGTGAGACTGATGGGTCATAAGTCGGGTCCGCCAAATCTCAATGCTTTCCATTTGCCTCTTGTGTACATATGCACCTATATGCCCTCTATCATTGTGCAAAAGCACAGGGCAAACACAGCTCGGGAGACCCCTTCTAACCTCCCAGATGTGTCTTAGCAGCTCACCCATGCCTAGAACCCCCATCGAACCCTAAGATATAGGGAAGGCACTGTCGAGATAGCTACTCGCCCCTGCCTTAGCTGATCAGTGGTTTCTTCCCCAGGATCCCTGAACCGGCAATGGTAACTCATTACCGGTTCACTCCTTCCAATAAATGTAACCTGTAGCCAGATGTGGGGGTCTGAGTTTGGAATTTTCTTGACATGATGTGGTCTAACAGGGTGGAAATAATTTTGAGGAATATTGACGTGTCTTGGATGCTTGTGTTGGACCTCCACAATCTAACAGATCATTCTGAAGTCGAAAACGCAAGTGACTGTATATTCCAACACCCTTAACCTCGATTTCGGACTCTACTGCATGCAGGCATGTAGACATCTGGCAATTCACACCAAGACAAAGGGCACAGGCGAAGAAGGGGCATGAACTCAGTAGGGCTGGTGTAGGAGGCTCCACGCAGGGGTAGGACATACAGGAAATAAGGGGTCTTTCACAAGGAGAGCTTGGGCCTTGCTATCTGCAGGCCTGGGAGGCATGAGTGGGCCTGGAGCTGGAGTACCAAGGATAGGGGTACTCAGAAAGTGTGGGGGAAGACTCGCTATGTAGATGAGCTTGCCCTGGAGGCAAGGTGCCTCCTCGAGCCAGGAGCTCGAGGAGTAAGGCTCACCCAGGAGGTGATGCCTATATATGTGGGGGGGGCTCCTCATCATCAGATGAGTGGATCCTCATCCACTCTAGTCTTTACCATCTTTAACTTTCAGTATCAGTCTTTCAAGCATTGTAACAATCGCAATACAGGTAGTTGTGATTACTTAGTATTGTGTGCAAGCTCCAAGAGTTGAAGGAGCCTTAGCGACATCAGGTCAGCACCATCACTGACCCTGCAACACCTACATCACAGGCAGAACCTCAACCACAGCCCTGGAACCTACACCAGTGCCTTACATAGCCATAACGAGGGTTTTACACTCACTCAACATGCTTCAATTGCCAACTAGTGCACCCTTGGGAGTTGGGAGCAACATCATATTACCTCACATGAACATGCTGCACATCCTCTGGACAGGGTGCCAACAGTGTTAACCAATAACGAGGATAAGGCCCCCTTAACCTTGATTTCGCACACACATATTTTGGATCTGGATAGCCGGACCTCACCGCTTGCTCGATATTGGCCTCAACCCTGACATTTTCCTGTGATGGCAATGCCTTCTCGAAGTAGGCTATGTCATCGCTATATCAAAGGCATGATACCTGTGTAGGATCTTGAAGAGTATGGAGCATTGTTTGGGATCTTGAGTAGAGACAGTGAATTGTTATGGGAGTTTATCTTGAATGTGTGTATGTGTGTTGTGTATATATGCTATCTTTCCCTTATCATGGAGGAGTGTGTTCCTATCTTTTTCCAATATATATGGTCCACACTCATCTGACACAAATTGTGTCTCAGAGATATGGGTCCGGGGTCCCTGCAATTGTGGAGTAATAGCCAAAACCAGGTAAATGTAGCCTGTGGCTGGATGTGGGGTCCCAAGATTGGATTTTTCTTGATGTGACATGGTTTAACAGTGTGGAAATAATTTTGAGGAATATTGACATGTCTTGGATGCTTGTGTTGGACCTCCACAATCTAACAGATTGTTCTGAAGTCGAAAAAGCGAGTGACTGTGTATTCCAATAGGTAGAATGTTGCCTGTAGCCAGCTGTGGGGTCCCAGAATTGGACTTTTCTTGATGCGACGTGGTCTAACAGTGGGGAAATAATTTTGAGGAATATTGACGCGTCTTGGTTGCCTGTGTTGGAGCTCCACGATCTAACAGATCATGCCGAAGTCGAAAACGCGAGTGACTGTATATTCCAACAACACTGCCTCCCAGACGCGTCTCAACAGCTCACACGCGGCTTGACTCCTTCTGGAAACCTGAGGGGAATTTGGAATTTCGGTGTGTACTGCGTTGCTAAATGTTGACTTTCCACGGTCTAACAGGTCATGCTGCAGCCTCATATGCGAGTGACCGTAATTCCAACAGGACTGACACTGTGAATTGACGCGGTGGACTGTCGAGCGACTGACTGGATTCCGTTTCTAAACCTTCTTTACAACATCACCATCCCCACTGCTGTGTCCAAGCAGCCATCAAGCCTACTCAGCCAAATGCCCACATCTGCACACGCTGATCCCATCTCCGCCAACGTCGCTCGTTTCCGTTTTGCCAGCCTGCCACGCATATGCCGCATGGCCACTATAGTGACGCCTGCATCGAGCCTATTACCCCTCCCAGGCAGCGCGTTCCACACGCATCACCACCACGCATCATCTGCCTCGACTCCAGCCCCATCATCGCCTCTCCTTCCACCATGCCCGCCAACAGCTTCCGTTCCGCCATCAACTCCAACGGGGCCTCTTCCATGAGTCGTACGTCCTTCGCCAGCCCCACCAAACACAGCTCCAGCGTTCAACACCGCACAGCTTCTCACAAGGCCAGCTCAACTGCTCCATCGGCCGGCTCAAGCTCGTTTCGTTCCAGTCTCGAGCAATTCAGATACGCCGCCAGCACCGTCAAGCGCAATGTAGCCGCATCTGACAAGAGCTCCGACCTCAGCGATCCCGAATTCTCCGCCGGAGAACAGCCAAGACCCAAGAAGCGTCGCCTCGTCAGGGGCGGCGGTGCGCGTTCACCGTCTCCTGACGCCTCCACCTCCGAGCGACCAGAGCCCACCAGTGTCAAGCCAACCCTCAATTCCACCAAGCTGCTCCAACGCCGACACGCCGGCAACGACGACGACACCGATGTGCGAGACGTCTCACCATCCGCGCCTCGCAAGCCGTCATCTTCCACTCCTTCCCTCACAACCAAACCTAGCACCACCGTCACACCCGCCACCGGCGTGCCTGCGCCTTTGTCTGAAGCAGAGCTCAAGGAAAAGGCAAGGCTCATCATTCGAGAAAAACCTCTCCTCGAACCCAAACGTGTCCTCAACGCTCTGCGTCAGACCCACGGTGACGTTACAAAGAGCATCCTGCTGCTCACCTCCAGACCCAGCGTGGTCACTAAAAAGACCATCGCCATCAAACCCGCCAGCAACGCCATTCACCGACCCACACACGCCACGCTTCTCAATCGGCCACCGTACAACGGCGCCGTCCAAGCTTCCAAGCCGTCCACCTCCAGCAACCCAAACTCCAGATCTTCCACTCCCACTCTTTCGCGCGTCCCATCCCACACCAACGCCTTGCACCCACCCGCTGCCAAGAAGCAGCCACGTGAAACAGTAGAGATCAGCTCTGACGACGATGACGACGACGACGACGACGACGGCCAAGATCGCTCCGAAAAGGAGGAACGCGCTGCCGTCAAGTGGTTCAACACCGCCGACGCCAGCGCTCTCATGGACACCACAAATTGTAACGCGCAACAGGCAGACACCATCATCGCGCTGCGTCCGTTTCATGACGCAGACGATGTCGAGGAAAAGCTGGGTAGCAAATCCGCCAAAGGCGTGACGCCAAGGCTGTTCCATCAGTGCAAGGACCTCATGGCTGGATACTATGAAGTGGACGAGGTGCTCGCCAGGTGCGAAAAAATCGGTCGCGAGCTCAGCGACGCAATGGCTTCCTGGCTACCCGACGCCGTTCAGACTGCCTCGCGAGTGGCATCGCCCACAGTCACCGCCTCGCTCACCGCTTCCATCGCAGGTTCGCGCGAAGGCACGCCAGCAAGCACGCTCAACCTCTCCAGCATCAAGAAAGGTGGCTCGTCCACCGACAAGTTCTACCTCGAGGAGCAGCCCAAGCTCCTCGCTCACAACGTCAAGCTCAAGGACTACCAGCTTGTCGGCGTCAATTGGCTCCATCTGCTATACCGCAAAAAGACCAGTTGCATTCTTGCCGACGAGATGGGTCTCGGCAAAACCGCCCAGGTCATCGCCTTCTTTGCTCAACTCAAGCAGATGGGTGTGCGCGGCCCACACCTCGTCGTCGCGCCCAGTTCGGTCCTCGAAAACTGGGACCGCGAGTTGCGCTTCTTCGCTCCCTCCATCAACGTCCGCAAGTACTACGGTTCCATGAAGGACCGCGTTGAGCTCAGGCAGGAACTGGCCGACGATCCGGATCTCGAGGTGATCCTCACAACTTATGACATGGCCGCAGGCGGACCCCAAGATCACAGCTTCTTGCGCAAGTTTGGAAGGCGAGGCTGTGGTCGCAACGAGTGCAAGCCCGGATGCGACGAGCAAGCTTGCCGCACCGGCGGCTTCGAGGTGTGTGTGTTTGACGAGGGACACATGCTCAAGAATCGCAAGTCGCTAAAGTACGAGAAGCTGCTCAAGCTCAAGACCCGCTGGCGTCTGCTTCTCACGGGCACGCCGCTGCAGAACAACCTGCAGGAGCTCGTTTCGCTTCTCAACTTCATCATGCCCGAGTACTTTTCCGACGCCGAGGAGGCTCTCGCCGCCATCTTCAAGGTCAAGGCTGGCGGAAAGCAGAACCAGCTGTCCAGGCAACGTGTGGACCGTGCCAAGAAGATGATGCATCCATTTGTGCTGCGTCGTCTCAAGGACAAGGTGCTCACCGACCTCACCGCCAAGACGGTTCGGGTCGAGTACTGCGATATGACGCCAGCGCAGCGCAAGATCTACTCGCAGGCGGTGGCGAGGACCAAGCGCGTCGCGGCAGCCGAGGCCGAAGCAGCGTCGAATACGCGAAGCAAGAAGGCCGCCTCGACAACTTCAAAGGAGAGCGGAAACGTGCTGATGGAGCTGCGCAAGGCGGCCAACCATCCGTTGCTTTCACGCCGGCTGTTTGACGAAGCCAAGATCGATGCCATGGCCAGGGATCTGATGAAGGAGCCCGACTACGCCGACTACAACTTTGAGCACGTCAAGGAGGATCTGCGCATCAACACCGACGCTCAGCTGTCGTTCTCCGCCCAGACCTACCCCGCCACGCGCAAGCACGTGCTGCCAGCGCCCGAGTGGATGAACTCGGGCAAGATCCAAGCATTGCAGAGGCTCATCCCCGAGATTCAGGCCAAAGGCGATCGCATCCTCATCTTCAGCCAGTTTACCACGGTGCTCGATATCCTTTGCGTATGTCTCGAACACATGGGCATCAAGTACGTGGGCTTCACCGGCTCCACCCAGGTCGAAGATCGACAGGTGCTTGTTGACCAGTTCACCAACGACGCTTCCATCACCGTCTTTTTGCTGTCAACCAAGGCGGGTGGTTTGGGCATCAACCTCATTGCCGCCAACTGGGTCATCCTCTTCGACCAGGATTTCAACCCGCACAACGACAAGCAGGCCGCAGACCGCTCGTACCGCATGGGTCAGACCAAACCCGTCACCGTCGTCAAGCTGTTGAGTCGAGGAACCATCGATGAGGACATCCACGCACTCGGAGAGCGCAAGTTGGAGCTCGCCGATCGCGTCTCGGGTGAGGACGACACCGAGTCGGATGAGGCTGAGCAGAAAAAGGTGGCCCAGACGCTGCTCGCCAAGTTGCGCGAGGCTGCATCGCCAGAGATTCACGAAATCAGCGATGATGAGGACGATGCAAAGTGATTTTCTCGAGCCATCGCACCGTCGCCGCTCCTTTTTCTCTCGCAGAGCATTCATTACAATTTCATTATAGCTGGTGACAGCTCATCGCTCACGTATCATAATATAACCTCGTTTGGCAAAAGCAGACCTTTCTGCTGTCGTGACCTATGCGGAACGTCCGCTGATTGACGCCAAAGATGCGATACAAAGAGTTGTCGTCCGGGTATATAACGTCTGTGGAGAACGAGCGCCTAGGCAGACAGCGTGAACGTGCCTCGTACGCCGTGCTTGCGATTGTCTACAGTTCAACGTGCTTGACGGCGGCAGACGCGTCGCTGACACCATCGCTAGATTCAGTGTTCGTTGCACCCGACGGTGAATGGTCACCCGTGCCATTTCCCAGATCGATCCACATGCCAAGCCCTTGATGTTTGCCCAGACCGAGGTAGAACCGCTTAGGGATCTGTACCCGAGACTCCGACCAAGGTATCGATAGGTGGTAGAACGACGGTTCATCATCCGCAGGGATCGCAACACCATGTGTAACAGAAGATGAGCTAGATATGGGCCTCGACAGGGGGCTGAAGAAGCCATTGCCGCCAGAGAAGCCTAGTCCGAGCCAGCCGTAGCTCGCGCGAGGCCGCGAAGAATTGGATGCCATTATCGATACTGTAGAATCGGTTGTTTTGACAGGAACGATGATCTGATCAGGGCCATACCAGTTTGGCGATGTTGAAAAGAGCCCGGTGAGGATGAGAGCGCAGTACATGCATGGTTGAGAATGCAGCGCAAAGGAGAACAGGAAAAGGATGAGAAAGTAGGGGGAAGTCTTTGGGAAGGGCAGAAGAAACAGCGGAATCCACCATCGGAGGCAGTACATCTTGAGCAGCGATATTCGGTCAGACCACGCAGCTCGACGCTGTGTAACGGGTGGCGCTCTTGGATGATGAGGGGGATGAGCGGAAGCACATTCACAGATTGTAAAAAAGCAAAGAACCATCCTAGGAACCATCCTAGGAGCCGGTCCCCGAGCCACCCCCTTCCCCCTAACCACCCTCAGTTTAGGTGGCTGCTCCTTGGGTGGCTCTGTGGGTGGACAGCGATATATTGTGATTTATTAATCATTTATTAATCATTTATTAATCATTTATTAATCATGAATCTGGTCTTTTCGGATTGCGGGAAAGTGGAAAACGCGTCCGATTCGGGAATCGGGAGATTTTGATGCGCTGGGGTCCAACGCGCCTCGTCGTGCGTGCAGATTGCGGAGACCAACACCAATCGCGCTTCTTGTTCAACAAACACCACCATCCACCGCCACCCTCTTGCCACGGCATCTTCATACCCATCCCGGCAGTGCGCTGACTGATACGCCAGGTGCGTCGTGATCCGTCTCCTTTCGACAGCTCATTCACGCCTCGAGGCGTTTTGCAAACGTTGCCGGTTGCCGGGTGTGACTGCCGGCCTGCTCGTTACCTCATGCCCACGAATCGACATATCGTGCATCCCGGTTCCTAGCACCCTGTCACTTTGACTCTCAACATGCCTCTTCTATACCCATCAGCTGCCAGGTCCTTGCACAGACTGTCGCCATTCCAACGAGTAATAAAGGTCGCACGACACACACCTTCGGACTCGGACTCGCAGAAATGTGCAGGCTTCAAGCCCTCCGAATATGAGGAGGTGGTCGAGGATCCAGTTACTCGAGGCTCCAGGTCCGACTCTCGCAATTTTGATGAAGAAAAGCTAAAGGCGGACTGGAACGCCGTGACTTGCGACAGATGTGGACGCAACGTGGAAGAGCACGCGGCTCTTAGCGACGCCGACGACGAGGAAGCAACACGCAGGGCCAAAGTAGCAGTACGTATCGACGAGCTGCTGGAGGACAAGGGCAAGCTGCTCGATTTCGACTATGTAGATGTGGACGTCCAGTCCCTCCGCAAGCAGATGAGGCCGGTGGGTGCCGATGGTCTTGTCGAAGCGTCAAGCCCCATCTCACAACTCAGCACTGTGCCTGACGCGACACCTAGTCCTCATCCCTCCGCACAGCCACCACCAAATGGCTCGGGACCACGCTCTTCCACGCCGCTCCTTCAAAGCCTGAACCGCAAACGTAAGCTTCGTGATGCTTCGCGCTCACGGTCGCGGTCGCTGTCGCGCGACAGGGAGGCATCTGTGGCCACCTCCAGCCGACTCTCTAGCCCAGAGATGACGGTAGTGCACTCGGATCCTACATCAAGACCCCAATCTGTGGAACCAGGTGCGTCAAACGATCGACACGACGCCAAGCGACGGAGGTTTGCACCGTCGGAGTTGGCAAAACAAGGCACTGCCGAGCCGAATGTTTCAACAGACCTCAGCGACGAGTCAGCCGAAGTCCAAGTCGCCAAGACCTCGGCACCGTCAGCGGAAGGAGACGATGCGGCGATAGCGGCGTCCCCACGGGCGGCGAAAGAGTCGGGCGAATCTATGGACTTGGCGGCTGCCAAGGAGCAGATGGGAGCGGAGGGAGAGACAAAGGTCAAGAAGGAGGAAGCTGTCGACTTGAACGAAGAGCTGCAACCTGCGCCAAAGAGTGCCGCTTCTGCAGTTGAGGAAGGGGTGGCACCGAAGAAGGAGCGACCTGCTGTGATCGAGGAGCGCACTGGTCTGATCCAGTTCCGAGTTGTGACAAATGACGATGACCATGAATCGATGGTCTTGCTGACGGGTCTCAAGAATATCTTCCAGCGACAGTTGCCCAAGATGCCACGCGAGTATATTTCGCGTCTGGTGTTTGACCGCAACCACCAGAGCGTGGCGATTGTCAAGCGGGGGCTGCAGGTGGTTGGAGGCATCACATATCGACCTTTTAAGCAGCGCAAGTTCGCCGAAATTGTGTTTTGCGCCATCACGAGCACGGAGCAAGTCAAGGGATACGGCTCGCACCTGATGAACCACCTCAAGGATCACGTCAA
Source organism: Ustilago esculenta (assembly GCA_020827535.1). Taxonomy (NCBI): domain Eukaryota; kingdom Fungi; phylum Basidiomycota; class Ustilaginomycetes; order Ustilaginales; family Ustilaginaceae; genus Ustilago; species Ustilago esculenta. The sequence goes on from JAAKGJ010000007.1 coordinate 649,957, forward strand.
GGCGTCATCGCCCGTGATGCACTTTCTCACATATGCCGACAACTACGCTATCGGATACTTTAAGAAGCAAGGTTTCACCAAGGAAATCAGCCTGGATCGCTCGATCTGGGTGGGCTACATCAAGGACTACGAAGGCGGCACGTTAATGCAGTGCAGCATGGTGCCGCGTGTCAAGTACTTGGAGGTGCAAGACATGCTCACGGCGCAGAAGGAGGCGGTACTGGCCAAGATTCGCAGCATCAGTCGGTCGCACGTGGTGCACAAGGGTTTGGAGGTGATGCGCGATCGTGAGCGCCTGATCAAGCTCAAGGGGCTGATCGAGAATCCGGACGGTACGGTGGCCAAGCCAGAGCGAGCAGCGAAGCGTGATCAGCAGCATGGCGAAGAAGATCCGACGGCAATCTTCTTGGTGGATCCATCCGAGGTGCCAGGACTCAGGGAGAGTGGCTGGACGCCCGAGATGGACGAGCTGAGTCGACGACCGAAGCGAGGACCGCAATTCGCAGTGATGCGCCACATTCTGGTAGAGCTCAACGGACATGGAAGCGCATGGCCATTTGTGAACCCAGTGAACGGAGACGAGGTGACCGACTACTACGACGTTATCAAGAATCCGATGGACCTGTCGACCATGGAGGCCAAGCTCGAGAACAACCAGTATGCCAATGTCGACGAGCTGGTTGCTGATGCACAATTGAGTAAGTTGCCGATGTTCCGTCTGCGTCTCGATCCATGTTGACGTCAATCTGACAAACACTGCTCGACTTGCCGATTCGTTTTGCGCTGCCCACAGTCTTTGACAACTGCCGATCATACAACCCCGCGTCGTCACCGTATGCAAAGAGCGCGACCAAGCTGGAAAAGTTCCTCAAGGAAACGCTGCTTCCCAAGGTGCAAAGCTCACTGTGAGCGCCATGACATGATCAGAGGCCCGTTTGTATTCTACCACGCAAAGCGATCTGTATTTGTACTTGACTCGAATATCGCGTTTGTGAGGCAGCCAACTCACTTGAGATGGAAGCAGCTCTCGTTCTCGATACGGTGGGACTGCCACAAGAGACGATGTAGGGGAGACACTTTTGGAATCGGGTAGATGCGAAAAGAGATCGGGCTTGGAAATTTAGAGTTCTCGACAGTTGCCGAACCAGCACACTAGCAAACCTCGCGGCTATGACGAAATCTCATTTCCGCCCCAAGCCGGCTGTAGCTGTCCGAAGTCCGCTGTCGCACCTCTACGAATCATGATTGTTGCAGAGGAATCTTCGACAACTCTGGTGCATCAGCCATGTGGTGGCGCTGCTCTCCCAGAGAAAGATGACGAGAAGGTCCCGATGCCACACCAGAAATTCGTGTGACGAAAGCGGACAGAGGTCGCAAGCGCACGGTTCATGAACTCCTGTGCGAGGCTGCGAATTTGAGACAGCGGGTCGCGACTGGCCGTGGGAGAGACCGAGTCGAGTGGGCACTGGGCCTGAATCATGAGAGCGTTCGCCCGCGGATGAATCTCCACAGCCTCCCGCTCGAGTCTGGTTGCTGTTTCACACCCTCGTTCCAGCATCCGTCCGACTCCATCTCCCATCACCCCGTCCTGTCTAGCTCGGTTCTCATCTGCGAAGCACGCACAGCACGCAAAGCATATCACGATCATCGATACCCTCAGATCGAGCAGCGCTCTGGACTCAAGCTAGCTGGCATCCATCCGTCCATCTTTTGGCGTTATCGCTGTCAACCCCAAACTCTTGTGGAACGAAGCGGTTGCAATCCAGCCTACCGTACCAGTTCTTGATCCGGGTCCAACATCTTTCAGCGCTGTTTCCAGAGAGCATCCACGCCCTCTGAGGCGTTCTGATCGCATCGCCATGTCCAGGTACGTACTGAAAGGCATAAATCTATATCCACAACCTCCTATGCTGACCATCTGCCCGTGCCTCCGTTGTTCCCGCTACCTCATCATCGTCCCAATGCCTCTTCACCCTTGGCGCCGTACAACAGCTATGACAAGGTGGTCAAAGGCGCCACCAAGCCCAAATCCGGCGGTATCAAGCCAAAGTACATCGACCCCATCATCGCAACCACCTTTGCGACCGACGGATCGCTTCAAGATGTGTGCAGAGCTTTGAGCAACCGTCTACGAGAGCCAAATGCCACTGTTGTACTCAAGTCTCTCGTCATCCTCCACACCATGATTCGAAACGGTGAGGTTGACAATGTGCTTGGTCACCTTGCCACCGACAACGGCAACATCCGCCTCCGGAACGTCGCTACCAATAACTGGTCCGGCTACTCTGCACCCCAGACGCTGTCTGTCTACGCCCAATACCTCGACGAGCGTGTCCGCGCCTATCGCGACCTCAAACACGATGTCATCCGCTCCTCTGATCGTGCCCGTGCTCACTCCAACGGCGCAAGCAACAGCAATCGTTTGCGCAAACTTTCGGTAGAGAGGGGCCTCCTGCGCGAGGTGTCGACCACACAGAAAGTCGCCAGCGTTCTCATGCAGTGCTCCTTCTTCCTCGACGATCTCAACGACGATCTTGTCATGGCCGCCTTCCGAATGACCCTCAAGGACCTCCTCGCCATCTACACCGCTATCAACGAAGGTGTCATCAACATTCTCGAACACTACTTTGAGATGGCCAAGTCTGATGCAGAGCGCGCTCTCGAGCTCTACCGTCGCTTCTGCCGTCAGACTGAGAATGTTGTTGCCTTCCTCAACAGCGCCAAAAAGGCTTCTCACAGCCTCAACCTCGCCATCCCTTCGCTCAAACATGCTCCTGTCTCTCTTGCCGGCGCACTTGAGGAATACCTCAAGGACCCCAACTTTGAGCAGAACCGCAAGGAGTACAAGGAGAACAAGCGCATCGCTGACGGAGCCCCGGCCGCATCTACCGCTCGACCCGTTTCCACCATCTCCTCCAGCGTGCCTAAGAGTGAGTCGAAGAAGAGCATCACCATCCAGGAGCCCGAAAAACCCGAGCGCAAGGTCAAACCACCCACCTCGAACCAGGATCTGCAAGACTTCTTTGCCAGTATCGACAACGACGGTGGCCAGAACGTCTTTTCCAACGTTCCTGTTGAGCACAACTTTTTCCTTCAGGCTCAGCCGACCGGTATGATGGGTATGAATGGCGGCGGCTTTGGCGGAATGGGCGGTATGGGCGGTATGGGCGGTCTGCAGCCTCAAATGACTGGTTTCAACCCGTTCATGGCACACCAACACACGGGTGCACAGGTGCCCATGCACCAGCAGATGACAGGTTTTGGTGGCGGTATGCAGCCACAGATGACCGGTTTTATTCAGCCACAAGCAACCGGTTTCAACCCATTCCGACAGTCGCTCATGCCACAGCCTACCGGGTTTGGTGGACCTTTTGGTACTTTTGGCGCTCAGTCGGGCTTCCTCAATCAGCAGCAGCAGCAACAACAACAACAACCTCCCCAGCAGCAGCAGCCTTTCCAAGGTCTGCAACCACAGCATACTGCCATGCCCTCACAGCCGCAACCACCAGCACAGCAGGGACAGGGTGGTCCCTTTGGCCAGGCTCCAGCCCAGCAATCCTCGGCTCTCTCTTCTTTCAACTCTGCCTTCCCGTCTCAGAGCAACGGACAGAACGAGAGTCACGGCTTCACTGCTCCTCCCAAGTCGCCCGAGCCTGCGGCACCTGCCAAGCCGCTTTTGCCGCAAAAGACGGGTTCTCGCAATCCTTTTGCGCCACCGCCTGGCTCCACACCGCCACCAGCATCGCCTCCTGCGCCTAAGGGTCCTTCGCTGAACCAGCTGGCTATGAGCGCGTTCGGTGCCCCCAGCGGTGGACACTACGGTCTCGGCGCCAACGCTTGGGATGGAAGCGATCCGACCGGCACGAATGCCAACCAGCAGCAACAGCAGAGCAGCTCGAACGGTTTGCTCGCACCTCAAAAGACCGGAATGATTGGCAATGTCGCATCCGAATTCACGTTGCAAAACCAGAACCAGAGCAGCGGTGGCAATGCGGGATCAGCGTTTGGCGTCTCCACACCTGGTGCTGTGTCTACGCCCACTGGTCAGTCCAACACCAACGACATTGCTTCACAGTTCGGATCCATGTCGTTTGGCGACGCGAACCAGCAGCAGCAGACGCAAGCGCTGCAACCGCAGCCCACAGGCTTCGGAGGAAGCAGCGTTCGACCGTTCAAGCCGGAATCGTCGTTTGGTAACAGCCTGGCGACCAATCCGCAGTTCTCTACGCCAGCTAGTCCAGGCCCCAGTGCCGGATTGGCGCCTCAAATGACAGGGAACCCCTTTGCGCGGGTGGCAAGCCCCGCGTTGCAACAGCCCTCTTTCACTGGTATGGGACCACTTTCGGCTGGAATGAACAACAACAGCGGTGTTGGAAACTTTGGAACAACTAGCGGCCTTCCGACTAGCTCGAACAGCGGTGCATTGAACGCCTTCAACTCAGCCTTTTCCTCCGCTTCTAACCAGCCTCAACAGCAACAGCAGCAACAGCAGCAACAGTCTTCGAACGCGTTCGCCTCGAACACTGCATTCAGCACGCAGAACAGTAGCGGCATGACTAGTTTCAATGCGAATATCACTGGACAGCCTTTTTCAAGCCAACCCGCGTTCGGCGGCGCGCAGCTCCAGCCGCAGCCGACAGGGCTTGGAGGTTCCAGCGTGAAACCGTTCCAACCCTCGTCGGATTTCGGCAAGAGCATCCGCAATGATGCACAGCCGAATCTGCTCCAGTTCTGACCCGGATGCGGGGGTGGAGAGGGGGAAGGAGAAGGAGGAGTCTGATGTGTACGATACGTGTAGCTTGGTCGCTTTCTCGTTGGCAATACTCACGACTGTAGATGGTCTTGGCTTTGAGAAAAAGGTGTGGTTGTGTGGGAAATGCCGCCGAGGTTGGTGGACGTGGAAAATAGGAAAAGATGTGGGATCGCGGTGTGCTCACAAATGTACGTGGGCGGTGCGGGTGCAGCGTGGGGAGCGAGGATGATGCGGGATTGCTTCACCGTGCATATTCCTAAAGATCGACCTTTCGCTACTCGGCGCTCTCGAAAACCGGGGTCCAGCACAATCGTCAAGCGAAAAACTTGTACACCAACATTCATCCCCTTCCAATCAATCCCCATCCAACATATCTCACACCAAGTCTAACCACCTATCCTGTTGTCGAAAATGAGCACGTCTTCAAAGCCGGTAGCATCGGTAATCCGACCGGGTAAAACACCCGAGGGACCACCGGGATGGGAAGAGAAACGAATCGAAAGACAAATCCAACAAGAACAGGCGCAACAGACCCGCAACCACCGTCGTGAAAGTTCAACCGGCATTGCAGGCATCAAAGAGAAAGTACACAAGATCGGGGAGAAAATGCATCTTGTGGAGCCTAAGGATCCTGCACAAAGAACCGCTGCCCAACTCCAGGTACGTTTTTTCCCAGCCCTGAAATATGTGGACAAGAACGAAGAAGAATGGTACTGACAATTGTGGTTTTGATTTCGGTTTTGCGGGGGTGGATAGGACGCTTCAACTATGCCAGAACATGCTCCGGTTCAGTTGTAGTCCCGGATCGTGGGATGGTTGTATTTTTAGTTTCCAACCATCACAATCGTAGCGATTCGAGTTGAGTTCAAGGTTTTGGTCTGTAGGTTGACAAAGCTCCAAGCATTGAGGACGACAAACCGCTCCATACACACACAAACACACACACACACACAACCTCGTCGAGCATCTAGCTATGCAATGCGTGTTCTAACCAGCCGTGGGAATTGTCTACACCAAGACAAAATTCACCACCCTTGCAAAGTCATCATCACCTCCACAGCGTCCACAGCGTCCACTTGCTCGCCTGGTTCAGCGCGATCTGTGGCAAACCATCTCACTTTCGGTCACTCGCCATATGTAGCGTCCCATTCCCAACTCGAATTGTTGCGAAAAAGGGGTTTTGTTTGATTCGCGCGAATCTTGCAAGTCTAATGGTACAATCTTGTGGAAATCATTGACGGTAGATAGCGTCGCACGTCACAGCAACGTCTCGAATCTGCTCTACATCGTGGACTCTCAAAATGTCGGCACCTGCGGCGATGGCGGCGGTACAAGCGGCGGCGGTGGCATACACCCTCTGTTTTGGATCCTGCTTTCCGGTAATATGACCGAGGAACTTTTTGCGCGATACACCGATCAAGGTGGGGAACGAAACGAGCGAGCAACACGGCCTCGTCATCGAATCCGACCCAACTTGCAGCGACGAACCGCCCACCGAAGTCGAGATGGCGTCGAAAGCGGATCGATCGAGTGCCGGAGTCGCCGCACCCGAGTAAGCCACCCCCCTTCCCTTGGACGACTTTGCCACGGATTCAGCACGAGTGAGTCTGGACAGATCGCGCAAGAGCGACAGGTTTCCCGCGCTGTCCTTGGCGAAACCAATGCCGGGATCGAGCACGATGTTCCATCTGCGAACGCCTGCCCTCAATGCTCGGTCAAGCCGCGCTTCAAGCTCGGCGCGAACACCTGCGACGACATCTCCGCCTTCGTAGGTGACGAGGCCGTTCATGGTCTTGCTATCGCCGCGCATGTGCATGAGGATGTAGGGACACTTCCACTTTTTGGCAACTTGGAGGATCGCGGGTTCGCGCTCGCCACCCGAGATGTCGTTGATCATGTCAGCGCCCGCCGAGAGCGCAGCCTCGGCGACCGAGGCGCGGAAGGTGTCCACTGAGATGGGTACGCTGAGTCCCGCTTCGCGGACGGCCTTGATGACGCCAACAACGCGCGCTGCTTCTTCATCCGCTTCGACCTCAGCTGCGTCGGGTGCAGTGCTCATGCCGCCCACATCGATGACGTCGGCACCCAGCTCCACCATGAGCTTGGCGGAACGTATAGCGTTGGCAGCGACGAGGTTGTCACCGCCGTCGGAGAACGAGTCGGGTGTGGCGTTGATGATGCCCATGATGAAGGTTTTGGACCCCCACGTCCATGTCTTGGTATCGCTCGCAGTGCCCGAGGAACGTGTGCTGGGCGAGGGGATGGGAAGCACCTTTCGGATGCCACTCGGCTCGTAGTCGGGAGACTTTTGGAGCATGACGAGGAGCTGTGACATGGTGCGCGAGTACGTGGGATGCTCAAAGTCGGGGAGGATATCTTTGAGGGGCTCAAGGACAAACTCCCGCTCCTTGATACCCGGATGAGGAACGACGAGACGCGGGGCATCGTCGATCTCGAGATTGTCGTAGAGCAAGATGTCGAGGTCGACGGAGCGTGGGCCCTTTTCGGGCACGCCGGTCTTGTCGCGTCCGAGCTTAACTTCGATGGACTGTGTGAGGGAGAGCAAGTCATGCGGGCTGAGCTTTGTGGCGATGCGACAGGCGGCGTTGAGGAAGTGCGGCTGGTCGAGGACGTACATGGGCGCAGTCTCGTAGAGGAAGCTCGTGTCGACGAGGATGCAGTCGTCGGCTTCGCTAAGCGCTTGTACAGCGGCGTCAATGTTGGCTGCGCGGTCGCCGACATTGGAGCCAAGGGCGATGGCGGCAACATGCCAGCCGTGTTGGAGAGTTGTAGTGGAGTTGGTGGGGGCAGAAGTGGGTGTATTATTGGTCGACGCTTGGGGCAACGGAGGAGGCAAGGTGGCAGGCAAGGTGGCAGGCACAGGGGTGGCGTGGCCAGTAGCAGAGGCACGGAGTTGTTGCTCCTCGTGCAGAGCCTCTTGTTCGAAGAAGTCGCGGGTGCGCTCGACCTCTACACCGGCACTGCTGGCAAACATGATGGCGCTTGGCTTGTCGACACTGACGCGGACCTTTTCGACCTTGTTGTGAAGCACGGCGACTCTAGCGATGGAAGTGGCGAGAGACTCTACGGTCTTGTAGGAGCTGGTGGCTACGTAGTCAGAAATGCTGCGGACTAGTGTACGGTAGTTGTGTTGCTTGTTGACGACATCCACGAGACCAGCAGTGTTGTTGTGGGCCTCCTTGGCACGAGACAGGCCCGAGTAGACGACGAGGTTGAGCTTTACGTTTTGCTTGTCTTCTCTTTCCCAAGGATTGACGCCAATAATGGTGTTGATGATGAGATCGCGGACGATGACCCTGTCGTGCAACGCAAGGGTGGAGGTGGGGGAGAGTCTGAGGTCTTGCAAGCGGTTGGTGAGGTCGAGGTGGGAGGGGATGGGATGTAGGTCGGCAAGGGAGTAATCGGCAGGGGTTCGGACGATCTGGACACCGGCCGAGGCAGCGTGGAGGAGCGACCGAGGTTTTTCGACGTTGAGAGTGACCTTGGGGGCGTGAAGGACAAAGATGCAGACTTTGGCGAGCCCCTCGGCGAGGGCCTCGAGACTGCGATAGCGATGGGTAGCGCAGTGAGCCTCGAGCTGCTTGACGAGGATGCCATAGTGGATGCTGTGGGGGAGGTGGTCCGAATTTCCAGCCTTGGACACGTCGGTGTGGATCCTTGCGTCGATGGTGACGGTCTGCGCTTGGACACGTTCCCAGTTGTCGACGCCAACGATCATGCGCACCTCGAGCTTCTTGACGACGATGATGTCGGGAAGATGCAAGCTCGGGAGGGTGGAAGCCATGGTGAAGAAGCGCTTGCACGATGTGCGGTAGGTTGGGCGAGTGGAGCGCAGCAGTGGAGCGCAAGTGAGGCTGCCAGAGTGTGGAGATCGAGGTGGTACGCCAGTGTGGCAGAGAGCTAAGCGAAGCGCCGCTGTTGAGAAACGAGATGTTGAGTTTGTTAGACCGCCGAATGAGATTAGCATGCCATCACGGGTTGTTGGGTGGGCAAAGCAGCGATGCTGGTATGAGACGAGAAAGCGAGCGAGTAGATGAAGGAAGGAGGGGGACACCTTTTCGGACACTCGGTCCAAAGTGGAGCAGGTACAGTACACTAGTACAAGTAGTATAGTAGTACAGTAGTACAGTAGTACAGTAGTACAGTAGTACAGTAGTACAGTAGTACAGTAGTACAGTAGTACAGTAGTACAGTAGTACAGTAGTACAGTAGTACAGTAGTACAGTAGTACAGTAGTACAGTAGTATAGTAGTACAGTAGTACAGTAGTACAGTAGTACAGTAGTACAGTAGTACAGTAGTACAGTAGTACAGTAGTACAGTAGTACAGTAGTACAGTAGTACAGTAGTACAGTAGTACAGTAGTACAGTAGTACAGTACAGCTTGTGACTCCAAAAGCAGCTTTAATCTTGAGCCACTTTTTAGTGCCTTGTTTTTTGTTTTTGTTTTTTTGATCTTGATTTTTGAAGTTGTTGGTGCTGCAGCTGCGTATCCAACTCACAAGTTCGGCCTTCGGGAAATCACAAAAGGGTCTGCACTACCAAAATCAGAGGCAGCAGCTGGCGAAATGAGATTGCGCATCGTGTCAGCCTCGATTTTTTGATTTTTTTTTAAGCTGAGCCGGCTCAGCACACCTTGGGCGTAATCACGAATCAATGAATCACAATGGCTACAAAAGCTCAGCATCATCATCACCGCCAGCATTATCATCGCCAGCATCGCTGCCAACAACCCCAGCCTGCCTGTACTATACCATCCCCAGCCGCATTGCCCTTCATCGTGCTCATTCCCAGCACGACACGACCTTCGCTCGAGTCCATACACTCCCCTCGACTACGCGTCGAAAGCTCGGTTGGTGGCCCCTCTACAGCTCGCGCAGGTGCTCTGCCATTCAAGTCGCCCGTCCCGGTCGATCCTCGCCTCCAAATCAACACGGCTCAGCTTGGCGATATGGCGCGAATCATCTGCCTCTCATACCTGCTTACCGTCGGGTATCTCCCTCATTGATGCACTCGCAGTGTGAACCTCCCACTCTTCTTTGTTACGCCGCTTCATAGCCCATTCACCCGATTTCGTCAACCTCCTGTCTATCATGCCGCTTCAACGTCCAAACAGCGCTACATCTACGCAGCTTCTATCTGCTGCTACGCATGAGCTTGGCACATCCAGTCTAGCCTCCCTCTTCCCTGCTACACCCACAAACTCCGCACTAGCCCAGTCGTCTTCAAAATCCCGCGCCAACCAACATGCTTCAGCCACTGCGCTTCCTCGCAAGCAGCACCATGTCTCCTTCCAAGACCATCCTGAGCACCCCGACCCTCCTTCCCAAACCACAAGGCGGCGTGGTCGCAATCAGCGCGCTTCTCCTTCCATTTCCCGTCCCGACACAACCCACCCAATCCACCGTGCACCCGACCATGCCAGCTCTCGACTCTCGGCATCAAGGGCTTCCTCCCGTCAGAGCCGCCGCGATGCTACCGAGCCCGACTCTTCCAAGTCCGTACCAGGCCAAAGTGCTCTCACCTCTTCTTCCCATCCACGCAGACAGCGACATCGCTCCGACAAGCGTTCCGAACGCTCCTCCCACCAATCTCAATCCGAGCATGCCTCCAAATCCAGCCCCGAACATTCTGCCCCCGCCCATCCTCGCGCTGCACCATCAGCACGCTCAGACGCCTCCACTTCTCCATCAAAAAAGGATGCAAGTTCTAGAGACCAGACTGCTTCCAGCAGACGCTCCAGGCACCATTCCGCACACGGCATCCTTCCCGATCTTCGCAACCAAGATACTTCTAGATCAGAAGCAGGAACCCGCTCCCATCACTCCCCATCCAGCCGTCGAGATCGCTTTGCTCGCTCTCATGATGCTCGAAGTATCCCAGGAGAGTCTTCCACCAGTCGCGATGGTCGTCAGCTCTTCGATCCCAGGCGCGACGATCCAGTCAAGTTTGCCTCTCAGCAAAGGTGCCAAGTCGACGGTCGGTCCATTCCCGGCGTCCCCTCTCCACGACTCGCAGCCACCTCCTCATTACAACCCCACATCCTCATGCGTAGGAGCCCCTCCAATGCCTCGAGCGCAAGCCATCTCAGTCAAAGCACCATCATCAAACCCTCTATATCCGACTTTGCCTTCTCTCCCGCCATCGACCCCACAGATCCCAGGGCGTTGCAGGCTCACATAGTCGAAATAAAAAAGGTGTATCGGTCCATATCCTCCATGGAAGCAAGTCTCCAAGAGGCACATCAGGCAGACATAGAATCCGCACGTTCCAACATGACCGACTATACCCCTCCAGATCTCCGAGACCCTTTTCACTGGATCACCTTGATCAGTAAACATCGCGAACTCGCAGAGACTCACTCCTCCTTCCTTGAGATGACCTGCAGACCCGAGCTACCCCGCTCAGTTCAGGAGCTCGCAGAAGTATACAACCTACCTTCCCGACTCTGGCAGATTGCATTCCACCTCATGCTCGAGAACCTCCGAACCAGCCTGTCTTCCCACCATCACCTCCAAACCAGCGGCCGCAAAGCTGAAATCCTCGACTATCTCACCGAATTCATCTACTATGCTTACTCCTTCTACTCCGCCTTGCAAGAGTCAGAGAGATACAAGAGCTTCCGAAGGGCATGGATCGAAAGTCTCGGCGATCTCTCCCGATATCGCATGGCCGTAGCTGGCCTTGCTGCCACCATGTCCATCGATAGCGGAAGTGATGGTATCCGCAACACAAATTCCGACCACGCTCGATCTCCGTCACCCGTCCGAGAACGCATCGACGATGACAACAACCAAGTCGAACACCAAGATGACGACTCCTTTGCCGAAAGCGACGACGACGACGACGACGACGAAGCAGACTACGCTGCGCAATTCCACGTCGATAGGCATGGCAAGAATCATCACCGTGCCCCTCGAGCCACACGCTCTAAGGACCCACCACCTGCTAACGACGTGGATAAAGCAAGTATTGGCACTGCCGCCCTCGGTGACTGGGAGTGGACCGAGAAAGAGACGTGGCGTCAAACCGCCAAGGACTGGTATACTATGGGTATCACCGAAACTCCCAACATTGGTCGTCTTCATCACCACCTCGGCGTCCTATGTCGCGGCGAAGATGATTTGCGCGCACTCTACCATCTCACAAAGAGTCTCATTGCCGCCAAGCCGTTTGCCTCTGCCAAGGACAGTATCCTCACACTCTTTGACCAAGAGCGTCAGGCTCGTCGCTTGCGCCCAGACAGCTCCATCCAAGAGCTCTTTCTCTACCTACACGGCATCCTCATCACCCATGTCCAGCTCGATGATTTCCAGCCCGTATTTGAACGATTCATGGCAAAACTCTCCGAGCTTCTTGAACAGCAAGGCCCCGCCGGCCTTCCGCAATCTGTTTGGACTATGATGGCCACCATCAACATTGCATCTCTTTTCCAGTACGGAGCAGAGGACTCCGTCCTCGCTAACCTGTTGCTCCAGCAAGCCGAAAAGTCTGGCAGACGCCCGAACAGGACCGAGAGAGCCAAGACGAGCACGCCAACTGCCATCCTGGTCAGCTCCACGTCCGCCAAGACCGACGACAATTTGCTCAGTGAGCTGCCCAGAGATGCAGAATGGGACGATCCCAGCGATGATGAATCCGAAGCCGAAGACGATGTCCAAATGATCTCGCTAGAGACCAAGTCTGGAAGCGACGATCAGGAGGCAGTGGCCGAGATGCCCGGCGTGCTAGCGCACGCTGCGACGCTCTGCTTCAGCATGCAATCACTCACTTTTGACCTCACGAGCATATACACGTCCTACCGATCCAATCCTTACAACACCACCATCAGTACCTTCCTCGTCTCCCTTTGCCAATCCAAGAAGGCATTCAGAATGATGGAGGCTTTCATCCCATGGGACTTGTGGCTGCAGCACATCAAGACATCCGTCTCGCTCACCGAGCGCAACTGGCCCAAGTGTCTCTCCGCCTCGTACGTTACCGCTCAACTGCTCCTTCCGGAAGACTTTTGCCTCCGAGGCGTCCTTGGTCTGTCGCGTCACCTCTACGATCGCAGCCTCTGGCACAATGCGGCAAACGACGGTGCTATCGCAGCGCCTCAAGGCTTTGACAACGAGGTCGAAGTTCTCGACGCCGAAGATGCAGAGCTTTACACACGAACGGAGTCCGCCTGGCGCTTCTCTGCTTCGCGCAGGCGGGACAGCGGCGAAAGCCCAACCTCGCTCGACACCGTTCGCGCATATCGTCTGGCTTTCGTCGCTCGAAAGATGGCCAAATCAGCACGTGGTTTTGATCTGGACTCAAAGACGTCGACGCTGTCTCTCTCCAAGCTACTACTCACTCGCCTGGCAAGGCGCAAGCTGGAGGAGGAACAGCGGCAGCTCGAACTCATGATTCACCAGCTTCAGTTGCAGTCTCCTGCTGCGACTGCCCTTCTTGCACGCGAGCAAGGCGGGTCAGATCGGCGACAAGATCTGTATGAAGATGAAGACTTTGACAGCGACTGGGACTCGGATCCAGATGCTCCACGTCACCAGCCCGTGCATGCAACAGATGCCATCTTGTCGATGACCGATGGCGTAGACCCAACCGACGAGATTCGAGCCCTCCACACACGCAGCTGCCAGCTCCGAAATGTGCTAAACAGCGTCGGGCACACCTTTTCCGGTCAACGCGGCGTACCCTCTACAACTGGCAAAGGACATGAGCGTGGAGCGGGCAAGCAGAAGGGTGCCACGGCTCAGCCCAACGCTTGGGACAATGTCATGCCGGGCTACACTGTGCTTGTGGTCGATACCAACATTATTGTCACCCCTGGCGATGTCATTGCACAGTTGATCGAGTCGCAACGGTGGACGGTCATAATTCCGCTGGCCGTCATCACCGAGTTGGACGGCTTACGGCGAAACGACAACGATCTCGGCCAAGAAGCGGAGCGCGCGATCCAATTCTTGGAATCGCGCATCCGCAGCCATGCCAAGTACGTCAAGGTTCAGACGAGTCGCGGCAACTATCTCAGCGATCTCTCTTGTCGATCCGAAGACATTGACTTTACCTGGCAGGGTTCGGGAGGTGCTTCGACATCGCACGCGATCCCGGATGGCTCTCCTCGGCTTGACACTGCAAACGCCGGCGAGACAAAGTCGGTCGCCGCTCGGAATGTCGACGAGGTCATCCTGCGCATCCTAGCTTGGCAACGGGATAATTTTGTCGATCGACGAAATATGCTGCGCAGCAGCAGAAGTAACAATACCGCCAGCACTAGCAGCAAAGCTGACGCGGCAGGCGAGAATGCGGCAAAGCACAAGAGTGTCCTCCTCACGCTGGACCGCAACCTGCGTCTGAAAGCCAAAAGTCGCGGCTTGGCCAGTTTGGACGCCAAGGGTGCAGCCAGTCTCATCGAACTTGTCTAGTTAACTAGAGCGCAATATTTCCGACCCGAATTGGGCATATTTCTCTCTCACACAACAGACTGGCCGATTTGCCAGGAAGCGCATTGCAAGAGGTATGGTGCGTGAATCGATCCATGCTGGATTGGCAACATGGACTGAACAAGCTGATGAGAATGAATGCAAGTGTATCGAGAGAAGATAGATCCGTTTGGTTAGCCCATCTTGAAGTGGAACTGTTGTCCGCCGAAGCCTCCTCCTGGGAAGCCTCCACCGCCACCGCCACCCTGTTGGAAGAACATTTCGAACGGATGACCGCCGTGTGCAAACGGATTACCATAACCACCCTGCTGACCACCCATCGGATCGTTGGGATCGTCTCCCGCATCATATCTCTTCCTCAACTCCTCATCGCCAAGAACGCCCCAAGCCTCGTTGATCTGTGCCATCTTTTCCTGCGACCCGCCCTTGTCCGGATGGTTCTCACGCGCCATCTTTCGATACGCCTTTTTGATGGTTGCCAACCCGTCGGTTCGTTTCACGCCGAGAACCTTGTAGTAGTCCTTACTCTGGCTGAGTTTGAGTCGCTTCTGTGCGGTCTGCAGCTTTTGATGGATCTTGGCATCGGTGCGGCCGGATGCGTCGAAGGCTTTGGTGAGATCGCGCACGGCGTCTTCGTACTTTTCCTGCTGCAAGGACAGCTCTGCTCGGGCGAGAATGGCTTCCACATTGTCCGGATCTTTGGCGAGAACAAGTTCGCAGTACGGCATAGCCTTGTCCATGTCGTTGAGCTCGGTGTACGCCTTACAGTACATGGTGTACAGCTCAAGCAAAAGCGCCGATTCCTGCACCGCATCCTTGTTGTACGTCGATGGAATCAACGGCTCATCGTCACCCGGCTGCAATTCGGTAGCCGCTCGAACCACCTCTTTGATCTCATCCACCACGGTCGGTCCGCCGACTTTGCCGCCTTTGAGTGCGGATAGGACGGCGCGGTAGCTTTGCGAGTTGTAAAAGTTGCGCGCCTTTTTGAGCGACTTTTCGAGCGTCTTGACCTTTCGATGCATCTTTGCGCAGGCCTTGTTGTCTGGATCCGAATGAAGACATGACTTGAGGTGTTGGAGTCCAGCATCTCTGCTCTGCGATCCAGGCTCGCTGACGAGGAAATAGGAGAGCACCGCAAGTCGGCGTAGCAGGAAAGGCGATGGCGAGAGATGGACGACTCGCGTCCAATCGGCCATGGCGTCCTCCACGTTGCCCTTGATAGTTTGACAACGCGCTCGCACCAGCCGTGTCTCGAGATGCGAGGGCGAAATCTTGAGCACTTCACCAGCCATGTGAATGCAGTGGTCCACCTTGGTCGGATCCACCTCCTTCGCCTTTCCCTTGTTGCCACGTTTCGAGCTCTGCGCCTTGTCCAGCTCGGCGACAAGCTTGTCCAACGACTTGAGAGACGTCTCGACCAACGAGAGCTTCGAACGTACACTGATGGCCTCGACGGCGCTCGAATCGTTGGCGCCCTTTTCGGCTCGAAGCGAGTCGTACGTCTTGAGCGCCTGCTTTGCCTTGTCATAATCTCCCTCCTTCAGGTACACCTTGGCTTGCTGAAGATAAGCCTTGTCGAACTTGGGATTGAGCTCGAGCAAGCTCTTGAAATCCTGCAGCGCAGCCGAGGTGCGTCCGAGGGAAAGTTGTGCGGTCGCTCTGCGATAGTATGTGAGGTACGACGACGGGTCGGCTTGGAGTGCCAGATCGAACGACGAAAGCGCCTCGTGGTATCGTCCCGATTGGAGTGCTGCATTGGCGTGGGTGAGATGCTGGTTGGCCAAAGCTGGATCGCTTGTGAACGATGTTTGGGAGGACGCAAATGCCTCGGCTCGAACCTGAACGCACGAGGATGAGAGCCCAAGCGCAAGGCAGAGTGTCCAAGACAGCGCCAGCAGCGAAGGAAGGAGCTTGCTCTTCATCGTGTGGCGCAGCAGATTTGTCTACCTTATCTTGTGGTGTGCAATAACCAGCTGGGGAGGCGATAGGAACAGGGTACAGCGTGAGTTCGGATAGAAGTAGTGGTGACGGGAGCGTCCAAGGATGGGAGGAGGGGGCAGGTTGGGGCTGGAGGGGGCTGGAGGGGACTTTTTAGGTGTTGGACAAGAGAAGCTTCCAGCTCATATGCATGCCGACTCACAGACTCAGCGTGAATCCACGTCTCAGCGCGCCAAGTTGGCGAAAGGCGAGTTCATTTCTGCCAACGTGGAAGCCCCACACGCTGCTCCACACGCTGCTCCACACGCTGCTCCACTTTCTCGCACGAACAACTTCACTTTGTTCTCGCAATGTGTTAGGAAGCGAAGTTTGATATTCTTTTTATTTTATTTTATTTTGTTGCAGTGTTGCTCGTGGCTGAGGACGCTCCGTGAGAAGACGGCTGGGAGAGATGGAGGAATTCACCATTGCAAAGCAGACGAGAGGCAGAATGCAACTAGATCAACAATCCCCACCGAGCCAAGGCGGCGACCATGATGGCAAGACCGAACAACAGCGAGGCATAGGTGGTAGTGGCGAAGCCGAGGAACGGTAGCGACGTCGCCCAGAGGGAGGACACGATGGTGTGGAGCACTACCAGCACGGCAAAGGTAAGGCCGAACCCATCAAACGGCGGCAAGAGGTGGAACTGCGGCGACAGGTTGAAGCGGTCATGGCTGAGACGACCAAGCGCGCCTTGGGCATGAGTGAAGGACGATGAAAGGAGCAGCTGTCGAACAGGAAAACGAACGGACGAAAACACCCAGGGGGAGGTGCCACATAGATGCAGGTAGATAGGAATACGGTTCGTCAGTCCGTTCTCAGTGTCTGAGGTCGGAGCAGGGAATAGAGGGGTCGAGTGGCATGTTTGACTTACACTACTGCCGACACTCCATAGCATCGCGTCGATCCGCCACAAGGCACACAGAGCCACCGGAATCTCGGGCAACGGGACTCCCAAAACAGCCTCAACTTCCGAACGCTCCTTTGCTACCAGGAATCGTTCTACCTCTTCCTCCAGCTCTTGATCCAACAACGAAATGGTGGTTTCCGAGAAACTTGAACCGCTCGCATGCGAGCTTTCCTCATCCTCATCCTCATCCACATCCACATCTTCATCCTCTCTCTCCTCGATCGCTTCTTCTAGAGAAGCGATGGCACCGTAGTTAGCTGTCGCCGAATCGCCGAGTGGCTGTATGAGACGCTGGCGTGCCTGCTCAAGAGCCCGAGAAGCAGACATGCGTCTAGATTTGTTGTTGCTGCGCTCGGGTGTTTGCACCTGCTCGTTCCCAGGGTGGCCGGAGAGCAGACTGAAGCCAGACTGACCTGCGGCGAGTCGAGCTTGATGCGTGTCGGCATCGACATTGGCCAGATCGTCGTCGTCGACCTCAGCGGGCTTGTACAGCGCGACCTGGTGGAGGATTTGAAAAGCGCCAAACCCAAACTCTGCGAGTGCCCATGCCATCGACGACCAGGCGGCAACGAAGAAGCGGGGATCCTGAAAGCTGAGCCGCCAGGCCCAATCTGGCCCTGGAGTAGACTTGTGCGATTGAGCATCGTGTGGACGATGTGCATATCGTTCCTGTATTGGATACAGGTAGAGTGCGGTTACAAGGATGCAGCAAGCCCAATAGAACGAGAGGACACGCAAAGTCTCGGCGATCAACGCCTGCATCGCGATTGCGAGCGTCACGATGAGACTGTCTTTGCCTGCTCCATTCTCGGAAGGAAGCTGGAAGCGCGGGGAGCGGGAAAAGATCGAGAGGGACGAGGAGAAAAGGCGGGGTATCAGACGGTCTGCAAACGCAAGACAAGCTTTACGGCTGGTGTACGAGGCGAGCCAGCCCACCAGGCCGAGAGCCAGCGTGGAGGCAAGAAGTTGCGCATCGAGGATGCTACAACATTGGCCGTTTGAGTAGACCGAATGCAGCGTTGCATGCACAGAAGACAAGGGAGGCGAGATCGGATCTTGGAGGTAGCAGAGTTCGCGAGATCGAAGCGTGCCCAAGAGGGTTGCGACGAGGATGGCAAAGGTCGGGACGAGGGCCAAAACATGAAAGAAGAAGAATTTACGGTAGGAGGCCTGCAGAAGGCGCCTAGACTTTGCTATTTCCTCAAATGGGATCGACATGGATGACGAGGAGACGTCGGATGCATCGGCCGGTTGCTGGAGCCGGAGCCGTTTCGAGCGAGTCGCAGACATGTTGAAGGGAGGAGCCGGTCGCCGGATGGGCGCCTGTAGGCGAGTAGGTTGGGCTCAGATGCAGGACATGAGGTTTGCTAGGATCGAGCAAAGACGTTGTCGAGCTGGTGCGGCTGAGTTGAGACAGAAGAAAGGGACGCGCATCGAATCACGAATCCAGACGTCGAGGCTTATCGAACGGCTGCCAAGCACGGCACATACGGGCCCGATCGGGGATTGGATCGGGCGCGCACACCTGAGTGGAGGTCGGCGGGGAGAAAAAAATACAAATAATAAAAATAAAAATAAAAATAAAAATAATAAAAAAAGTTTAGAAGCTGCAGGGTCTTGTGCTCTCTTTGTTTCGAATCCTTGCGTCGTCACGACATTCATGATTGCACCCGTCGTCATACACACACCACATAGAACCAATGCCGAAGAAGAAGGGCAATCTCAAGGCCGCGCTGCATGGCCACTTTGTACAACAGGAGCAAAAGGCGAGAGAGAGAGCAGCGCAGGAAGCAGCAAAACGCAAAGCTCTTTCCGTCACCAAGTCTGGCAATGCTCCTTCTCGCTCCAATGTAAAACGCACACACTCTGCCCACAAACTCAACAAAGACGCCGCCTCCGATGACGGGCAGGCTCCAGCAGGCTCCAGGGACGACAGGGCACCCACGACCGAAATCAAGAGGCGCAAGAGACTGCCGCAACCTTTTGCACGCGATGACACCATCCTGATTGTGGGAGAAGCCAACTTCTCCTTCACGCTCTCCCTGCTCCTACCCCCGCGTGCTCATCCACCATCTCAGATTCTGGCTACCGCATACGACTCGGAACAAGAGTGCTTCTCTAAATATCCAGATGCTCGGGACAATGTGGAAAAAATTCGTCGCCTAGCAGGTCGCGATGACGTCGTTCTGTTCGGTGTAGATGCCGGCCAGCTTGAAAAGTACAGGCAAGTCACGGGAGCTTCCAAGTCCAAGTCTCACACCAACCGCAATCTCGCTCATGCCTATGGAGATTCTTCTGATTCTCCGGATTCTGCTTCGGCGCAACGAAGGTGGAGCAAAGTCTGGTTTGGATTTCCGCACGTGGGTGCTGGGCACAAGGATGAGACTCGTAACGTGCTTGCCAACCAGCTTCTCATCCTTCGTTTCCTCATCTCGATAGCGCCATACCTTACCGTTGGACCGCTTCCGGCGTGCGCTCCAGGCGGTGGTGCTGGGTCTAGCAAACGCGTTGGGTCGGACGATGAAGATGATGCAGACGATGAGGATGCCGAAGACGACCTCGATCTCGACGACACTCTTGCCGCTGGATCGTCTGCCGATGCAGACCAAGCCATTTTGGACGATACACAAGCACGAATCTCGGCGCTTCATCCTTTCCAACCTCCCTCACGCCAAGGATCTGTCCTCATCACCCTTCGCAATGCCTCTCCATACACGCTCTGGGACGTGGCCAACCTCGCCAAGCGCCTACCACAGATGCTGCCCGTCATCGCATCAACCGCACCCGCGCTCCCGAAAGGAGTCAAAAAACCAACACTCAAAGACCTCACTGCCAACGGACTCTCCACGCTCAGCCCTACCAATCTACACTCCAAGGCGGCGTCGCAGTCGAAAAACTTCAAACGCGTCCATCGCTACCGAAGCTATCACCTGTGGAGAAGCTTCGAGTTCGATCCCACCGAATGGCGTGGATACCAGCACAGGAGGACCATCGGTTGGATTGAGGGCGTCAGCACCAGCGCAAATCAAGATCTTCTGCGATCCAGATCGAATCCGCGCCACGAAGCTGAGGCGAATGTGAGGGCGAGTAAGGCAGGCGGTGGTGAATGTCGCACTTGGCAGTTTGGACTCGGTTGAGCCATGTCATTGCCCCATGCTCGTGGTGTCGTATTGCTCGAGGTTTGTATTCCAGGGCACATGCATGTATTGAAAGCGCAATCAGTCATATCCAAAACGGTCCGGGACTGCAGATCGAATGCAAACAGAAAGAAAGAGATGAGCTAATGTGTCAGCAGTGAATGTTCAAATCTGAGAGACAGCTGAACCCGAAGAACTTACGAAGAACAGGAGCAACGAGACTCCAGGTGTAGATGCAGATGCAGAGCCAGCTGCTCACCACCCGCATCCACATGGCAGTGGTACTCCTGCCAATGTACGCGATCGGCGCGCCGTCCTCGCTCGGGTCTGGAGAAGGTCCACCCAGCCTAACAAAGCGCCAGTCGGTGAGCAGCATGGCGGTGTAACATGCAGCAATGGCGAAGACAAAGTGGAAGAAGCTGTAGTTGTAGCGTGTGCCCTGACGCTCGTCGTCACTCTCATCGCCTCCCACTCCGAGCTCGGAACGTGTCTCCATCTCGTCGTCGTCTTCCTCTTCGTCGAGCGCAGAAGCGGGGATGGCGCCTGCTTCCACTGCCGCCATGAGCGCCTGGATGCGCAGCGAATCCTTTTTGGTGGGTTGATCCGTGATCAACGTACCTGAAGAGTTGTCGAGAGACTCGCGAGTTGCCAACGGACCGTAGCCAGACGGAGGGCGGCTCTCGTTGAGCGCTGCTCTCCGGCTGCCGACGAGAGTCTTGGACTGCGTAGCCGCGCGAGAGGTCGAGTAGGCGATGGCCAGGAAGGTAAACACTGCACCAATCACAACTGTGGTCGTCTTGGCGCTTCCACCGCGTCCACGAGTGATGGGGTTGCACTCGGCATTGTCGCGATTCATCACGGCCGAGGCGATCAAGTAGGTGCAGTAGGCAGCCACCATACTGCTCTGCGCCAAACCGCTCCTCGGGTTGGCTTCTTGCACCTGCGGGCTGATCGAAAGCAAAGTGAGCACCACCACGAGTGCAAGGTTGAGACTGATGAAGAACTGATTGAGCGAGCATCCGCTGGAGGCGAAGAAGCCATACAGCACACCGGTGAGCGCAATCGTGGCGGCATACATTCCGAGCGTGCTGCCGATCAAGGTGAACTTCCAAAAGTCGGACTCGGTCTGCTCCCACCTGTCCAGACAGGTTTCAGACCACGAATGGGCAAAGTCGACCAGCAGAACCAGACCCACGACGATAAAGATGGACGCCAAGATGAGGGAAAAGTAGTTGGCCCAGAAAACAAAGAAGCCGTTGGGGATGAAGAACATGAGCAAAGTGAGAGCCAGCCAGAGCAGCACCTTGGGACCCCACCAGCCATTCTGGATGGCGGCTCTCTTTGTTCGGGTGTCCTTCACGCCGATGAGCAGCATGCCGAGGATGAAGTGGAAGAGCGAGAGCGCAAAAGTGATGCGATGCACGGCCAGAACGCCGTAACAGCGGTCTTTATCCTTGCAGTCCATCTTGATGTAGTTGTACGACCATTCCTCTATCTTGTGCATCATGAACCCGGTCAAACTTAGCCAGGCCAGCAACGCATCCAGACAGAAGATGATCGCAAAGCCAACACGCGTGGCAATGGACGACTGGCAGTTGCATGACTTGAAGAAGGCCGAGGCGGCGGTGCTGGTGCAGAAGAAGGCGAGGCCTGCCAGACATGAGCTGGCCATGGATGCCAATCCGCCACCGAGGAAGGGCAGCGAGAGAGCCACGCCCATGGTGTTGTTGTGGAGGTGAGCTCAGGCAAAGCCGCGTAACAGTGGATCACCAAGCTCGTGGAGGTTGCGTACCCTTTCTCAACGAGTCTAATCGATACTACCCGGGTTCTGTGTCGTATCCGAGACGATTGATAGCTGTGCAGGATGAATGTGAGATAGACCAGGATGGTGGAGTTGGTGAGCAACAGATATGATCGAGTAGCGGCGAGTAATTCACAACGTTGCGCAGATGCGATTCCCGATAATCCACGTCTCACTCTGCATGGCGTCGGCGTCGACCTGCATTTTCGGCCAATTCATGATACTGCTGACACAACTCGGTCCACAGGCAATGCTGCACCACCTCATCACGGCCACCTTTTCACGCTTCGAGTAAAGCCCGCATAAGCCAAGATGAGACAGCGGGCCCGCCGTAGCCTGTCCCTGTCCCTGTCCCTGTCCCTGTCCCTCAGAATCTCGAACGGCGAAATGAGGCTTGCAAGATATAAGATTGTATGAAAGCAGCCTGTCCTGGGACGAGCTTCTAATCTACACGAATGGCCGAGTAGATCTTCCTGAGCGCAGCATAGGTCGCCAAGAAGCCCACGGCGCCGAACAGGGTGAAGAACAGAAGCGAGAGGATGCAAAGATAGCCCAGGAAAAGCACCTTGTTGGAAAGACCCGGCAGTTCCAGCCTTGTAGCCCAGAAGAACAGGCCGTATGCGAAGAACCAGATGGCGCCTGAACCTCCTGTCAGGAACGCCCTCCAGTGCCATCGATAGTCCTCGGCACACAGGTGAAAGTACGCAAAGAGGATGGTCACGGTAGCTGCTGTGAGGGCGGTGATGATGAAAGCAAGCGCGAGGAAGCCAAAAGCGTAGTAGATCTTGGTTCCGAACATCGAGTTGAGAATGAAGAGGATCTCGAGGAAGGCGGATGCGAAGATGAGCATCCCAGCGATCAGTGCAGACGGAAATGGCCTCAGATACCATGTGGCTTGGTATGGGATCTGTCGAGGGATCGAGTTGGCCTTGACTGGATGCGAGAAGCCGCCGGAACGAATGCCGAGCAGCGCACCGATTACGGTGAGAGGGACATTGATCAGGAACCACAGCGCAACGAGCGCAAGCAACGTGCCAAAAGGTACCGCTCCTGATGATCCGCTAAAGATGAGGAAGAAGTTGAGAAGCAGCACGGTCGAGAAGACCAGACTGGGGAAGAGCATCGCGGTGAGCAGGATGTTTTGCTTCCAGAATTCGCCGCCCAGGCTGGAGTAGACCTTGCTCGACATGAAGCCTGCGATGCTGCCGAAAAGCGTCCAAAGGACAATCATGACGGTGGCAAGCGAGCCTCTGTTGGACGGACTCAAGAAGCCCAAGAGCGCAAACACCAACGTGATGGCAGCCATGGCGCTCAGCTGAGATCCCGAACCGACAAAGATGGAGAGAAGCATAGGTCTACTGGGTGGTCGGAACACTTCACCGTGAACAAGCTTCCAGCCAAAGTCCTCCTGCACATCCTCGGTCATGTCGATAGCGTTGTAGCGGTGAATATCGCGGCTGATGGAGCGGGCAACCACAATACCGACCATCATACACAAGAAGCTGACGATGACGACAGAGTTGATGAGTGCGAGCCAGTGGATCCTAGGATCAAACACTTTGAGATAGGCGTCCCATCGCGTCGCCCAGGGCGTATTTGATTCACGCCAGTAAATGCTGTATGTGTAGGCGACGCCAGTCGAGGTGCGGTCGCTGAGCTGAAGAGGATCCGCCGCCTTGCAGTTGGCAGCTTGGCCGGATGGTACGCCTTTCAGAGAGTCCTTCGATAGCGGGTAGATACGCGCGCCGACGACACGATACTCGTCTGGACCGCGCTTGTGGTAGTCAACGTAGATGTCAAAGTGATTGTGCAGCGCGGGTGGATCATAGGCTCGGAAATGCTCGTCTACTAGGCTTCCGAGTGCGAAGCCGAGGGACAGAAATTCTTCACGAGTCTTGACTTCCCTGCGAGCTTCAGCTACAGGCAGGCCATCGACCATCCAGTTGACAGCGTATTCTTCGCGTATCCTATCGTTAATGAACGCGGCATTCTCTGGCCCGATGGTGGTGCGACACAGCTGCTTGCAGACCTCGTCCTTGAGCATGACTGCCTTGAGCGGGCTGTTGTAGATACGATCTCCAAAGAGGACACTCCCCAGATTCTCGCTCTGCGCCTGGGCACCACCTTCTGGCAGGCAGAACTGGAAGTGTGGATCGTAGTAGTCGTACTTGATGACACCTTTGATCTGGCTCGTAAACGCCTTGGCCTGCAATGCATTGACGGAGAACGGAACATCGTCTCCCTGCTTGTAGGAGTGCGGTGCGCTTCCTGGGAGATACCAGGCGGAGGCCTGCGATGGCAGAGCGAGCGCAATCGCCAGCGCCGAAAGAGGCGCGGTACGCGATATCGACAGCTTCATTGTCGATCTTGAAGAAGGAGGACTGACGCGGCCAATCGACCTGGAGCTGAAAGCCGTCCAAGATGTTGTTGGAGCTTGCGTGATGATGGAGATCCAGAATGCGGTTGTTGGAAGAAAGCTGAGAGCAACACTCACACTCACACTCACACTCACACTCACGACTGTGTGAATCATGAATGGGTGTGCGCTCGGCTGAGCTTGCACGCCTCGTTGGAAACGCACGTCGCGTTCTGCAGGCACCTTTTTGTTTTTTTGCTGCCAAATCAGCGCGACGCTCGCACCCTTGCCAGTCTGATGAAGCGGTTGCCAATCATGAATCCAAGTTTGGTTGCACACCTCTGGCTCTCTCACACGACCCGCTCACCGTCTCACTCGCTTCATCGCTCGCTTCATCGCTCGCACAGCGTCAGCGCCAGGATAGCCCAGCCGGAAGCACTTGCAGCGGAGACTGGCAATACCGTCGCTCGCAATGGCTCGGGTCTACTCGTTCTGGGTGTTTGATCGACACTGCAATGCCATCTACCATCAAGACTGGTCTCACATCCATGCTGCCGCTTCAACAGCGCCTGGCGGGCCCCTCAGCCCCACTTTCTCCCAGACCTCTGGCTTTGCGTCTTTAGGAGCGTCGATCCAGCGCGCCACAACCAGCACACCCAGCATGCCATCGACCGAGCCACCTCTGCCCCCGCAAAGACCAGGCGAGCCCTCGATTCCCAACGTCACTCGAGCCGCGCCATCGACCGGCGCGCAAACGTCGCTGCCCAAGAACACGCCTGGTCATACATCTACTGCTCGCCCCACGACGGAGCAGAGGAGCGCCACGACATCCATGATCGATACGTCGGCTTCGGAACCCCTCCCTTTCGACGACGAGGCCAAGCTCGTCTACGGCGTCGTGTTTTCGCTCCGCAACATGGTGCGCAAGCTAGGAGGAGAGTAAGTTGATGCCCCGCATACTCGACGCCGCGACTATGCACTCGGATAGACCACGATCACTGACTCGGTTCTCTCTTTCTTCTTGTTTCTGTCCTCGATGAACAGTTCCGAAACATTCAACAGCTTTACCACTTCGACATATACCCTCGCTCACCTGCATACGCCGACCATGTACACGTTTGTCATTCTCACCGATCCTGTCCCACCACCTTCGTCGATACCGAGTCGCAGCAGCGAAGGCTATTCCATCGGCAACGCGTCTGCAGCGCTCTCTGGGCGCTCCTCGTTTGGGACGGGCGGAGGCATTCCAGGCACGGGAGGCATGAGTCTCAAGGGCGTCCTGTTACAGATCTATCGTGGGCCATGGGTGGACAACGTCGTCAAGAACCCCCTGCTCAGCGCACTCGAGAGGGAGGAGCGCATCGTCGAGCCCAATCAAGACGCACACGATAGCCCCGATGCTGCGAGCATCAGCGTCGTCCGCGAACGTCGGTTGGAACGAACACACGGTATCGATACAGATGCCTTCCGCGAAAGTGTTGAAAAGGGTAAGTGTCCACCAATCCCCGCACCCATCCGACACGTCAAACAGCCACGACTGACTTTTTGTACTTGTTCTGGCTCTTCAATCACAGTGTTGATGCAAAACAAGCTGTCTGCACCGGTATCATAATGGCTCTTTGTTCATGTGACAAAATTAAAACTTGCTTGCCAGCAACATCTTGTGTGCGGACCAATCGGCTGGTACCCTATGCGCGCTTGGCACGCTGCAGACGGAGAGGCTCGCCGTTGTCGTTGAGCAGCGATTCTTGCCCCAGACCTCGCTCGAGCACTCGCGGTCCATCACCGACCTGGGTGTGGATGAGACGTCGGACGGCGCCAGCCTCGTGCACGGGGATCACGTTGGAGTTAAACGAGCTCGGCAGCGACGGCAGGCCGAGTGCGTCTTGAGCGCCTCGGTGCGATGCATTGACTCCCTTACCAAGGAGATCGAACTGAATCCGTGGTTGAGGTGAAAAGGAAGTGAGACAAGACAGTTCAGGGGTAACGGGTGAGCAAATGGTGAGATGGTGAGATGGTGAGAGTGAAACAGGTGTGAAAGTGGGTCATGGGGTACTTACGGTGTCGTCAAAGTCGGCGTTGGGGAAGTAGTGACGGATGGTCTGCAAAACCTTGGGCATGTTTTGCTTGGGAGCGTAGAGAACGGCGTTCGGACCTGCGTCGTAGGTGTACGCAACCAACTTTCCGTTGCCCTCGGCCTCGTTGGCACGGTTGAGCTCCTCGACGAGCTGAACGATGGCGCGGCTGACGTCGTTCATGTAGAAAATTGGCGGCGCCGTGTCGAGACAGCATGCGTGGAAGTTGTTCGAGTCGGCCATGGTGATTTCGGCAAACGTGTTGAAGTCGCGCTTCTGAATCGCCTCGGAGATGTTGATCATTCGTTGGGGTACCACCTCCTTGATGCGGTGTTGCAGCAGAGGAGAAGTCTGCACAGTGCGCTGCATACCAGCAGTTGAGGGTGTGCCCTTCTTGGCATCGCTGACGACACAGATGAGGGCCTGCAGCTCGGGCCAGTGCGATTGGGGTGCCACCTCGACCGCAAGACTGTCGTGTCCCGACGGCTGTTCTCCACCTTGCCAGGCGACGTAACCGCCAAAGAGCGAGCGGCAGGCGGATCCACTGCCCTGGCGAGCAATACGCGAGAGTTCGGAGCTCGTCACTTCTGGCTGCAACTCGTACAGCGCGGCGAGCGAGGCGATGAGAGCAGCAAACCCAGAAGCAGAGGACGCGAGACCAGCAGCAGTGGGGAAGTTGTTCTCCGAGCATACGTGCACGGCCCATTCAGAGAGCTGCGAAGCGGAAAGCAGACACAACCGCCGACGTCAGCTTTCGCCCCCATGAGTGTTGTACTTGTTCCTCGGACATGGACATACCTTTGCGAGGCTGGCATCGTTTGCCTCCTTTGCGTGTCGCAGCTTCTTCATCTCGTTGATACACCTGCGAAGACGGCCGTCTGGCTTGATGGTCTCCTCTTCGCCATTGAGCCAAAGACGATCTTGCGAGCCGAAGCTAGCATCGGCACGCGCGGTGGTGACGGAACGGAGATGATCCTGGTCGAGAGTGACGGAAAGACTGTCATTGGTGGGAAGGATGAGAGTGGTGTCCTTCTTTCCCCAGTACTTGATGACGGCGATATTGACTGGGGCGGAACAAGTGGCCTGGTAGACTGTCGAAGACATTGTTGCGCAAGTGTTTGTTCGAATACAAGTCGATGGTGAGGAGGCAAGCGTGGAGCGTCGCACGGTGGATTGGTTGGATTTGTGGTATGATCTGCAGAATAATCGTGAATGCACCCAATCGTATGAATTGTGAATCGTGAATTCGGTGCGTGTTGCACTTTTCCTCGCCAGCTACTGTGCAGTATTCTTCCACAGCCAAGCTCGTCGGTGCGCTCAGTCGCGCCGCTTGTACACAACAGGGTTCGCAACTCGAATTTGTCGCTTGACGTGTTGAAGCGTTCAAGTTGATCCGTTCAAGTTGAGCACTTCAAACGCTCGTGCTTGCTGCTTCGCACGCAGAGGCGGGGTCTCGCACGTTCTCACTCTGGCCAACACAAACAGCGCCAAACAGCGACGCAGAATGCAAGATGCTGATGAGATAGTATGGATATGCAAACGAACAACAGTGATTGGTATCGGTACACGTGCTTGCAGCACGGAGAAAGGTGGCAGGCGGGGGCAAACACGACCAAGGAATGCCGTGCTTCAAGCAGCGACGAGGATGCGGCGAACGAGGCTCGCAAAGGCACACACGGTGGCGCCCGCAGTTTAGGCAAACACCTTGTTGCGGCTGAGAGAATCCTCCTGAGGCTTCAGACGGTTCTTCTTGGTGCGCAACGACTCGTTCTGGTTGACACGGTCTGCATACTTGTCGCCCTTCTGCTTGCGAACCATGTGTCGGATAGCGTTTGGCGAGATGTACTCGGGGTTCTCGAAAACAGTAGCGCCGCCAAAGCTGCCTTCAAACACACGGATCGGCGAGAGCACCATGCGGGGTCCGATCTCGACCAGCTTTGGTTGCCTGGATGCGTTCTTGTTTGCTGCCTTTGTCTTACCGTCCTGAGGCTCTTCCACTTTGGACAACAAGGTCGCGCCCGGGTCGGATTCGACGATCTGGTAGTTGCGGAACCATATCTTGTTGTCCACGATGGAGAAGGAAATGACATGGTCCACAAAGGGCTTTGACTTGCGTGCACCCTTTGGCACGCCAAACATCTGGGTGAACATCTCCTTGATCAACGTCCAGTGTGGCTTCTCGTCAAACTGGTTGTCAAACGAGAGGATGGGGCGCGAACCCTTGAGACAGTTTCCGGTCATCTTGAGCTCGTCCATGGTGTGAATGTTTTGCACCTGGAACTTGGCGGACGGACCATTGGGGGTTTTGGATGCCCACATGTACAAGTCCTCGCGCTTTCGCGCCTCAAAGTAGAGCGCATTGTTGCAGTTGTGAAGCTCGGCAAGCTCGTTGAGCAGGTGAAGCTGCGACTTGGAGTCGAGCTTGGAGTCTTTCTTAGCGTGAGGCATGAGAGCCTCGAGGTCGTTGATGAGGTGTCGCATGCGCGAAGTTACGCCACGCGAGGGCAGCATGAGCACCCTCTGCTTGTTTCTGCGGATGGGGGCGGTGATGGTGTCATCGTCGTGTGCATCAGCCTTGCGCTTCCCCTTGGCGGCGGCCTTGGAGGCCTGCTGAAACACGGAAGCCATGATCGAGCAAACTGAGCTGTAGTGAGATCCAAGTGTCGCAATCAAGACGTTGATAGCCAAGAAACGAAGATGGTGGCTGAGTCGGTGGCAGACAGAGTGATGTGGAGCAATCACGAATCATGAATACCTTCTCGCAAGAGGAAAAAAAAAAAAAAAATCAAAAAAAAATCCAGCCGTGCGGTTTGCTCCTGGGAAACAGTTTCAGGTCACGTGCCAAGTACAATTTGTTAGTTGTGCGGCCTAACACGAAGTTCGGGTGAGAACCTCCGACCTCACTCGGGACTCTGCGAACAGCTTGTTGCGTAGCTTGTTGTGCAGCTTGTTGCTGCGAATGAAAATCCAAGCTGTGCAGCACTGGTGTTGTTGGCACTGATCGATATGCCTGTTGAGATCGTCGCTCGAGTTGAATCCATGCACGTGGCATACGGGGTTTGGACTGCACTGCATTGTGCGGCACGAGGTGGCTTGAATGCTTCGATTCGAATGGATTCAGTCTGCGAATAGAACTGGATGTACGACCAGCTGCGACCCGCAGCGACCCATGAACCTCAACAGTACAGGTGAAGAACAGGAGATTGTCCGCAGGAGATGCAAGCCTCACGCGTTGAAAGCGATGCAGTGACACCCGAGTTGGTCGCGATGCGATGGCTGCGGATGCTCGGCATTGTCGGTGTGCGCTTGCGGTCCGCGCTCTTCTTCGAGGCGTCCGGTGGAGCGCAGACGATTCTCACACCGCAATTCGCAATTCGCAATTCGCAATTCGCAGCGCCACAGTTCCACAGTTCCACAGTTCCACAGTTGCACAACCGTCGAAAAGCGGCTTTTACGGTGCAACCTCTCGCTGGTAGAGCCCACAGAGTCACCAAGCTCGCTTATCGCTCGTCCAAGTGTCGCACGGTCGTCACGCAAGCGACGGAGTCGAGTTCGGCCCATTGAAATCTCGGCCACAGTTGCTCGGATGTGTCATAGTTACGCTGCAAGTCACAAGCGATTCCACCAACCAGCTGAAACTTAGACCAAGAGTTGCAGCGTCTCACAAGGGCTGGGCACCACCCGAATTTGAAATGCAGAGCGCTTGGAACGAGCGCTAGCTTCATTGGCGCGAGCTGGCACGAGGTGGGGGGACGTGTTCATTTCCGGGCTCATGTTCATAGCTTATCTAGGAACTCTGGGTAGTCCCACGTCCTCCCAGTTACCATCACCTCAAACTTAGCTGATCTCAAACTTAGCTGATCGCGACCAAGCGATAGCTACTCTTTCTTTCGGCTCCAGCGGAACCTAGCCAAGACCCCAAGTCAGCCGCCGTAAGGAAGCCGGACAGGTTCCGAATTTTGGCCTTTTTTCGACACCGCAATTTAAAATCGGATTTTCAAACGGCGTCAATTCCGGTCACCGAATCTGGCTACTCTCCTCCCCACTTGTTCACGCTCCTATGGAACCCGACAAGCCCTGCATACGCTGCAAGCGATCCCTAGGGCCAAATCACTTTGCAGGCACTAACGGTAGGATCACCAAGACTTGCTCTAGCTGCCACACCAGGATAACAGCAGCGCGCGGGGCCCGGGTCCAACACCGCAACCCCAGCTCCAGCGCTGCGAGCCGCACGAGGTCCATCTCCCCCGCACACCTTTCCCCGCCGCCAGCAGTCTCACCCGAATCGACCCCCTCCCCACTCTCAGCGGCCGCCATCGAGGCTTGAATATCTTCACGCCTCGAATCCCGGCTCGACCAATGGTTCGAAGAGCTACTGGCCACCCTTCAAACCGGCCAGCCTGCACACCCAACGACGGTGCCGTACAATCCCACCCCTTCCGTCTTTTCGCAAACACCAACCGCGCACAACCACCCAACCGGTGAGTCCCCCCCTCTGTCCACGTCTCGCTGTTTCCCCTGGGTAACTGCCGATATTCTAGACAAAGTTGCACAAGACAAACTGCGCCCGGAGGAGCTAGTCAAGCTACGCAACCCGGAGTCCAAAGTCTCACGCGAACCCACACGCTCGACCGGGCTCGTCCTCGAAAGTGGCCAGCTCACGTTAACGGAGGACTCCAGCGACACTCGCACCTCCACCTTCGCTAAGGCGATCCCGAACGTGGCCGCCCTTACACAGGTCTGGCTGGCGTACGTAGCCATACAACTCCGTTACACGCGCAACCATGAGCTCGCTGAGGCCCTCCTAGCGCACCTGGAGTACCTCATCGACTACGAAAGCACGTACACCTGGCGGGCTGTCGTTGACTATCACCTAGCAGTGTGTCGCCTCAGGTTCGGCACAGGAGCAGTGCACGAGTGGGCGGACGTCGACAACAACATCGCCGGGAGAGTCCTCCTCACGAACCCCAGGACGGCAAGCCTCAACAACCCCTCCACTGCGCGATGGGACCAGGCGCCCCCTAACTTCAGGAAAGGGACAGGAGGCCGCCAGAGTCGAGCCACCACCTCTACAAGCTCTGACACGTGCTGCAGGTTCAACGCAGGGCACGACTGCGCAGGGTGCACCCGCCAGCACACATGCCTTCACTGCAACGGCCCACACCCGCTCCCTTCCTGCCCTAACTTCGCCAGGAGCGGGAAAAGCACAAATACTGTCAAGTCCGGATAATGGTGAGTAACTACTCACTCAGGCGACAAAGTCAAGCCGAGGCGCCCCTGGGCGTGCCAGCCCCACCCTTTCCCAGCTCAAGGGATCAGGCCACGCCGCCGTCAAGAGCGTCTTCACAGGCTCCGCCGCCTCCAAGCGCACCCTCTCCTACCCAGCCTCCGCAGCTGTCGATCGCGGAAGACAAGATCAAGGCCGCGCTGCCGCTCAAAGCGCCCCCCCAGGCCACGCCGCCTCCAAGAGCGTCTCCCAAGGCCGCGCTGCCTTCAAAAGCGTTCCCCCAGGCCACGCCGCCTCCAAGAGCGTCTCCCAAGGCCACGCTGCCGTCAAATGCGCCCCTTCAGGCCACGCCGCCTCCAAGAGCGTCTTCCGAGGCCACGCTGCCATCAACAGTGCCTCCACAGGTCACGCCACCTCCAAGAGCGTCTCCCAAGGCCATGCTGCCGTCAAACGCGCCCCTTCAGGCCACGCCGCCTCCAAGAGCGTCTTCCCAGGCCACGCTGCCGTCAAATG
The DNA here is from genome assembly GCA_020827535.1 of Ustilago esculenta. Classification (NCBI taxonomy): domain Eukaryota; kingdom Fungi; phylum Basidiomycota; class Ustilaginomycetes; order Ustilaginales; family Ustilaginaceae; genus Ustilago; species Ustilago esculenta. Next base: position 682,163 of record JAAKGJ010000007.1, read on the forward strand.
CGTCCCCCCAGGCTATGCCGCCTTCAAGAGCACTCAGCCCCCGGGACATCCTTGCCGGCATCATTGATTTGCCCCCTGACCTAGCCACCCCTATCCTCGCCTCCATCCTCACAGGTAGACCACCGGCACCTCGTCCCAACACATCCTGCGCACGACCCATTTTCGACCAGTTAGACACGCCAGCTGCAGTCGGCACACTCAACGCACGGCACTGGTCGCCCTTCCTGAACCTCTACCCAGACCAGGCCTTTGCAGCGCAACTACAAGGGGCGCTCCTCCATGGAGTCAAGCTTGGCTACAAGGGACCGCTGCGACACGAAGCCAGGCTAGGAGTAAAGAATTTGCCCATGGACAGCACAGGCCTCGAGCACCTACGTCGAGAAATCAGCTCCAGGGTATCCGAAGGCCGCCTCCGCCCCGTAGTAAGCCCAGACGCAGCCCAGTTGGTATGCTCCCCGATGGGTGTGGTACCGAAACCGCACAGCGACAAGCTGCACACCATCTACCACTTGTCACACCCACACATTCCAGGCACGCGCTTGCCGTCAGTCAACAGCCACATTGACACAGCGTTTGTAGCCATCAAATACGACACTTTGGACGCCATCATGGACTACATTCGCGAGCACCCAGGCGCACTCCTCTGGAAGGCCGACCTCGAAGACGCATTCAGGCACGTGGTTGTCGCCGAGAGCGACACACGCTTGATGGGGATCCAGTTCGAAGGGGCCTTCTACCAAGAGTGCGCGCTAGCCTTCGGCGGTAGCTCCTCTCCCTTCCTCTTCAACCTCTTCGCGGAGTTCCTACACTGGCTCGCGGCCTTCACACAACAGTCCATTTCGGCGCTCCAGCCATCCTCCAATCCGCAGCCCTACTCGGTCGTCACACACTACCTCGACGACTTTTTCGGAGCCGCAGACGCAGGCACAAACGCTAACGTTCCCATTGCAGCATTGAGCCTTGCAGCGTCAGCCCTAGGCTTCAGGCTGAGCAGAAAAAAGACCGTCTGGAACACCACCCGCCTCGAGGTCCTAGGGATCGAACTAGACTCGGTGGCTCAGACGGCCTCAGTCACCGAGTCACGCCGAAGGCGCATCCTACAAAGCTGCGAGCGCATACTAGATCGAGGGCGAGCATCCTTGGGGGATATGCAGAAAATAGCCGGACTCCTCCAGTTCGTCACAAGAGTAGTTCCCCAAGGCCGCGCTTTCCTCCGTCGCCTCTACGACGCAGTCAAAGCTTGCTACAAGACCCCCTTCGAACGCCGTATCAGTAGTGCTACCCGGACAGAACTGTCGTGGTGGGTCAACACTTTATCCTCGTGGGATGGCATGTCCCTACTACAGCCCTCCCCCTTGCTCATCGAACACATCTGGACGGATGCCTCCAAGCGTAGCATAGGAGCGCACCTCGGGACCATGCGTCAACCAATCGCGGTCCTCTCCCGCGAGGTATCACGACGGCACCGCAACAAGGATATTCGTTTCCTGGAAGCGCTAGCAGTGTTGGAGGCTCTAAGGCTATTCTCCCCCCTGTGGTCAGGCCCACGTCGGGTGGTCGTCCATGTAGACAACGAAAACGTTGAGCACGGTCTACGCAAAGGGTCAATCCGCGACCCAGCCACACAGACCATTCTTCGTGTGATCTTCACCCTGTGCCTACAGAGGCACATCGACCTGGTGCCACTCCGGGTGAGCTCCGAAGAGAACATCCTTGCTGACGCCCTCTCCCGTCGTCGTTTTCATTTCATTGAGCAGCACTACCCGACAGCCTTCTCCCTGCTAAAGTTCAAAGGAGCCAGGGCGAAGGAAACCGGAGAATTCAGCCGCCAGCCTCTTTCAAAGCCGCAACACGCCTTTCTGCCCCGGCCAACTTCCTACTCTGGAACGGCCTCGCCATCAACACACGCTCTCGCTCCAGGGCAATATGCGCAGATTTCGCCGAGTTCACGGCCTCCCCCCGACCCTTCCCAGCCACTGAGCCCCAGCTCATCGAATGGGTGGCGAACCAGCACACCAAAGGGAAATCCTACAGCACCGTCAGATGCGACCTCGCGATCCTCAAGTCGTGGCACGTCAACATCGGGGCCCCAACCTCCGCTTTCGACTCCGAGCAACTCGCCAGAGTGGTGCGAGGCTTCAAGAGGGTGGCTGGGGACCCACTCCCCACCGCAAAGCTGCCCATCACCCTTCCCCTCCTGCGGAAACTCGTCCGCGCCCTGCCCAGCATTTGCACCTCACCGCACGACCGGCGCATGTTTAGAGCGGCGTTCTGCCTCGCCTTTGTGTGCTTCCTGCGCACAGGGGAGCTTACGTGGGGAGCAGAGGAACTCAGCGGGCAGCTCACAGTCGGCTCGGTCTCCTTTGCGACGGACCGATCTCACGCGACCATCACCCTCCCTGCTAGCAAGACGGACCCCTTCCGACGAGGGGCCAAACTCACGGCGCCTGCAGTCAGGACGAGCACCTGCGCAGTTTCGGCCCTCGAGGTCATTTGCGCAGGCAGACCGACAGGCGCGCCGCTCTTCACGTTGGAGGGCGGCCTCCCGTTCAGTCGGGAAGCCTTCACGCGCACACTCCGGCAGTGCCTCCGGGCATGCAACATCTCCCCAGCCGATTACTCCGGCCACTCTTTCCGCCGAGGAGCCGCAACCTGGGCTGCTGCGAACGGCGTGGATGACAACACCATCCGAGGGCTCGGGCGGTGGAAGAGCGATTGTTTCCGAAGGTACATTGACAAGTCCGCCTCCGACCGTGCCGCTACCACAGCTCGAGCCCTGTACTCTCACCCGCACCGCGCGCTCGACCTGTCAACCCCCGCTTGGCGCGATATTTGACACCCATCACCTTCCGCCTATCTTGTGGGGAGTCGGCTCGCCCCGCTCACCAGCCATCGCTCGCAACCGACACACCTAACGGTTCGCTGCTCACCAACGGGCAATGGCCACGGCTGGGAGCTCGCCAGCGACTCCTACGAGTTAGGCATAACAATTTAACATTTCAACATTAAAAATCTAACAAAATCTCAACAACTCCAATTAAATGACACCAGCGCGAGCCGGCAGCGACGATGATGCAGAGCGCTTGGAACGAGCGCTAGCTTCATTGGTGCGAGCTGGCACGAGGTGGGGGGACGCGTTCATTTCCGGGCTCATGTTCATAGCTTATCTAGGAACTCTGGGTAGTCCCACGTCCTCCCAGTTACCATCACCTCAAACTTAGCTGATCTCAAACTTAGCTGATCGCGACCAAGCGATAGCTACTCTTTCTTTCACCCTCCCTCCCCTGTCCCCATTTCTTGCACATTCCGTCACGATTCACTGTATTTAGTTCTCCTGCGTTCTCGCGCGCACTCCACACCGCTCTCACACGACGCTCGACCGCCCGCGGCCCTTACGGCCACGGCTGGGAGCTCGCCAGCGACTCCTACGAGTTAGGCATAACAATTTAACATTTCAACATTAAAAATCTAACAAAATCTCAACAACTCCGATTAAATGACACCAGCGCGAGCCGGCAGCGACGATGATTGACGGCGGAGTTCCAACGAAGAGAGACTGAAACAAGTACGGTATACAGTAGACTGCTGGTGGTTGCAGAGGTCGGAATGAGCCAGCCTCACGCTATCCTGATCGCCTTGGTGTCAGTGCTTTTCTTTTCTTCTTCTTCTAATTCGGTGTGCTCCCCCGTGTCCAAGTCGAGAAGCGCGTGTGGGTGGTGCTTGTGGCAAATCGTCGTGCGATCACGCAGCGATGCTGTAACAACAGGCGGTAGGGCCAAGCAGATTCTCGACCACGAATGCAGCTTGAAAGTGACGGGAGTGGAAGAGGAAAAGCCTAGACCATGGTTCGGAACTCCAGATGCCAAACGAATCAACGCACACGCTGTGCTTTCACGTCGACAGTGCGACGGCAATGCAATAGGCTAATGCAATAGGCTAATGCAATAGGTGTTGACTTGCATGCCAAGCCTCTAAATGCTGTGCAAATGCCGGTTGGTCGTCTTACATGGCGAGTCAGCTAAGCTTACGACTTGGCTCTGAACAAGCTACTGTCACCGTTTTCGCACGCGGACGTGGACCATAATAACGGCACGCTCCAGCCGACTTGGAGCAAACATCGCTCTGCACTGGAAACGTCCGTTCCGTTGCCCGCCTTTCTCCACTGTGAGTGACACATGGGCGGCTTAGAAACGCATGGCAGCCGCATCCGTGTTCCACAGCCGAGTTCGAGCTTTCTATTTTGATGCTCCCGTCACCATAACCGCACTGCGTCCTCATCAAAGATAAAAGTAGCCGGGCGGCAACCTCGCTTGTTCGCGCATTGTTGCGAGCAACAGCACGGGTTCGGTGCACGAGGCGGTCCGAAAACGTACAAAGAAAGCCGTACAGTGCTAAGAACGCTAGTGATCGCACGGTGGGTTGACCTGTGGCTCTGTGCTAGAGCCTTGGAATCAACGCAGCTCCTGCGAGAACAAAACAGTAGATCCCCGCATTCTCTCTTGGCAAGTATTTCTTACAAGCATGGGTACTAGTGCATTGTGTCGAGTTCCATTCAGTCAGCATCGCACGTGGGGAAAAGTGAGGAGTTCAGTCGACCACGTTGTGCTACTATGCAATGAATGGATGTGACTCCCTCGGCACTGTACAGTATGTTGGGCCGGCTGCTGACAGAGCTTTGGGTATTGGCCAACGTGAGCGCATTTCCGGTATGTGGCAGCATGGTTGGCCTTCGCGCATCTCGGTCATCGGGACCGGTGTTTGCAGCATGATATTTTTGGAACGAGCGAGCTCGCATTGCTGAACCGCGCTTGAGCGCCAGATCGGAGTAGGCGGCCGCTCACATCCAAGTCTCGCCATCGAAATAGGCCAAGGACATGCCGACCAAAACAAGTCGCCCCACGGCGTCCAAGAGACACGGTTGGTGTTGATATGCACTGACTGCAGGTGGCACCCACGGGAGGGCAAGATGGCCGGAGATCGCCTTGACTCATCAACGTTAACACTTGGTTGCGCACATCACCGAGAGCTACAAACATGGTGCGATGAATACTGTTTGATTTTCCCTGCAGCCAGCCATCGAAATCCACATTTTGGAGTTTGTCGCAGCCGTAAGCAATGAGAAGTGAGAAGAACCCCCAAAACGCTGACAATCAATCAATCAATCAACAAAACAAAAAAAAAAACAAAAAACAAAAAACAAAAACAATAAAACAATAAAACAATAAAAAAAAAACAATTAAAAAATTACAATAAAAAACCCCGAAGAAAGGGAAGAAATCTGGAACACAACGCAAAGGCGACAACTTTAGCTTCGGCTTTCCTCGCAGTGCGCCTCGCGAAACAGAGTAGGGGGGGGGGAGGTCAAGTTGCTTCCGCCGAGGTTGCTGGATGGTCTGTATCACATACAATTCACGACCCGGCTTGGGACCCGCCAATGGGTGCACTCAATCCACTCAGCACACCAACTTACCAACTTGCACTCCACGGATTCGCTGGAAAATCTAGTTCTTCCTTTCAGCGCATAAAACTTTCAGGCACCAAACGCAGCCCCGGACGAGTGAGGAGGCGAGCTGCCGTCCGCGCCCTTTGCCCCGCGCAAGCTCGTGGGCTCTTGGAATCGATCGAGGAGTGTTTTGTTCTGTGTTGGACGACACTCTGCGTTCGGCAGCATACGCACCTTGCTGTGCTAGACGGCTGCTTGTGCGATGGATGGTGTGGCCCAGCTCCGACTGTTGCGATGCGGTGGGTGCCTGGCTGAGCTTGATTTTGACTTTGGCTTCCAGACAGCCCAGATGTCCGCTCGCAGAAATTGGGTTTCGAGAAGCCCGATGCACTTTGCGCGCACGATCAGCTGGAAGCAGCCCGGTTTTCCGCTGGCCGCCTCAATCAACAGTGCTGGGTGTGCTCAGCGTCTCCGCGGAGTTTGTGCTGCGATCCAATCCAGGCTGGCGGTCCATGACATACCCACGACCGGCTCTGCGTAGGATACGCCCTCCATCGCACAACCTGGTTCGGTTCCGACCAGCCACACAACATGTCGCAAAGCACTAGACACCGGTGGACAACGCATTGGTGGTTTGAGACGGTAACCAACACGGGCAGGTTACCGGACTCCGAGATTTGGACAAGCGAGCGCAGCCAATGGGGTTCAGGAACGCGAGGCGTCGTGGCACTTGATGCACCATGCGGACGGAGCTCAAGAAAGCGATATACGAAAACAGAGGCAGAAGCAGAAGCAGAAGCAGAAGCAGAAACAGAAACAGAAACAGAAACAGAAACAGAAACAGAGAAAGGCATGCGCAGACCGATGGCACAGTGTATTCCGATTCAAAAGCAGAGAAGCGGCTGAACGAGGCATGGAGAAAAAGAGAAAGAGGTAGAACACAAGAAGCCAATGCGAGCCGATGTTGTGTATGTACAGCACACCGAGTACAATAGAGTCGGACACCACGTTGCGAAGGGAATTTGTCTCATTCGACAGTCAGGCACGCTCCGCCGCCCATTGTCCGCGGAATATGGAGGCGAGAGCAGAGCGTGGCAGCGTGTGGCAGCGTGTGGCAGCATGTGGCAACGTGTGGCAGCGTGTGGCAGCGTGTGGCAGCGTGTGGTCGGAACAAACACGCACGTTACTGTACAGTATACTGTAAGTACACGCGAGCGTTGGCGGCGCTTGAATTTTGGAGCGAGTCAACACGCATACCCACCGAATTTGTTCGGATCTCGGGTTCCACACACTCGGCTTGGACCGCGTGCCTGGCGTGGATTCATGATTCACATTGCTGTGCAGATGGTTTTCTGCTCTTAAATCCCGGAATTAGGCGCCAAACACATCCCTTCCTCGCGTGCGACTCGCGTGCGACTCCAAACCCGCATCTATGGCGGCATCTTGAGCCCGAACAAGCTTGGTTCAGTCGAAAGCGTCGTCGCTCGTGCGCTTCCGCCGCAGCACATCTGTTGATCTGGCCGAAGAGGGGAGCAGGGGGGGAAGACAGTTGGTCAGCTTGCATTCTATCGAAGCCATGGAAAGCATGCAACATAAGAACCAATGTCGGGCCGAAGGCAGGATGCGTGTTGTTGGGTGCGCGTGGAAAAAATTTAGCCGTTGCCAAGCACCGGCTTGGGCTGCAGTGCAAACTTTGAGCTCGAGCGTGACAACGTATCGTCTGCCAACACAGTGCTGTTGCAAAGCAAGCGCAACGGCAACGGTAATGGCAACGGTAATGGCAACGATACCGGCAACGGCAACAGCAACAGCAACAGCGACAGCGACAGCGACAATGGCTCAACGGTCTTGGTTCAACATTGCTTTGCATGCTCGTCGTCAGTGCATCTCCGGAAGCCAAGTGCGGCGGCCAGTTGCGCGTCCACTCATCCCAGCTGGTTCGCTCTGTTATCTCGTTGAAATTCCGGAAGTTCTGGTGCTGAGCATGAATCGATGTGCGGCACTTGAGATCCGACGATTCAAAACTGATGTCGTGTGTCCCACTTGGTTGCAAGCGAGGTGGCCTGCAGGGATTTCATGTCTCCGTCATGTCTCATTCATTTCGCCTGAATCTTACTGCACAACTTCCGACCCGCGGTTCTGCGCAAGAACAACATGACGTACTCGACGGGATGCCCCAAACCCAAAGCCCAAAGCCCACTTGGCAACTCGGTTGTCGGTGGTCCTGTAGGAGTCGCGCAGGAACGGTAGCGTTGTCTGTACAGTCTGGCCATGGGATTGGTTTCATTGTACTCGACTTTCTACCCACGGCAGACTGCACAATTCCAGCCAACCTGCGTTTGGCCAAAATGTCGTCACTGCACACATGTAGCGCGAATTCGAAGCGATGACAATTGCAGAACAATGGCGCTGCTGCTTAAGTGTAATGGAAGCGGGCCTTGTTCGCATTTTTTCTACAGGAAAGAAACACAGCAGATCTCGAACCGTCTACTGTACAGTACAGTACACCAAAGTTGCTGAGCGGGTCAAAACCAATGATTCCGTTCGAAACCGGTTCACTATTTCTTTTCTGTTTTTTAAAACCAAAAAAAAAAAAAACAAAAAACAAAAAACGAAAAGAATGAAAAAGAAAAAATAAATATAAATATAAAAATAAATATAAATTACTTTAGCCGGAGAAATGACCTTGGCAGGCGACCCAGAACACTGCTGTGTGTTCATGTGAAATCTGTCACGCTATGGAACCCGACTCGACCAGCCAAGCTGCTCGCCAGCCTCTTGCCTGGCCATCAGCTTAGTGTAACACGGCCCTCTGTTTGGTATACGTGCTACGTTGCGGTCTGAAAAGCGACATGTGTCTCAGCACAGTACGATGGGTAGGAATAAGCGCTTCCGCCGAATTGAGCTACATTTTTGCCTTGCCCGAGAAACAAGGCATGGCACACCGACCAGGAGCGGGCAGGGCACGGATGGTTCGAGCAATCCTGGTTCCGCACAACTCCGCGGAGTCTTCTGGGTAGATCGCAAACAATAGCATATGCATCGGAATTGGTTTTGGTTTCGAAGGAAAAAAGAATTAAAAAATCCTAAAACTAAAACTAAAAACTAAAAAATTACTAAAAACTAAAAACTAAAAACTAAATAAAGACAAAGAGGCGGTGAGACTGGCCAGATACGGTTTCTCCCTCAGTATTGTCTGTTTCTTGTGCTTTTAATTTCTGTACCGTACTGTTTTTTTATTGTTTATTGCGTCACCCACGCGGACCGCATGGTCTGACGTGGCACCGGGACGACTGTGTTGTGCCACTTCCGCTCGTGCTACAGCATCTCATGCTCGCCTCGTGCTCGGTTTCATCCCTCGCTGCGAAGCAGCCGCAATACAGCGTTGCAGTACGATTCGGAATTGGCCACTTCCGTCCAGTGTTCCCGTCTGCTGCGGGCGAGCCATCTGTTTCAATTCGCCTTGCAGCCGAAATAGTCCTAGACCATTGACCGCTCGTCTTCTTTCGAGCCTTCTGCCAGCCAAGCGAGCAGAACGACCTCGGTCTCGCTCACCTGCACCCTTTACCTGTGTTTTGGTTCTCTCGCTCATGAAATTGGGTAAGCCCACACCGCCTTGCTAGCCGAGACCCCGCTGGGCAAGCAGTCCAAGCTTCCTGAGTTCTGGACATTCAGATCCGCTCGTCCCATGTTTCCCGCCGCACGCCGAGGCATGACTCTTCTAACAAACCACCTGGGATTTTGCGAAATCGAACCACCGTGAAGCATGTTCCAGACATGAACGCCCGCCTTGGCTCTGCCACTTCTAGAGCTTGCTGTGGTTTTCGCAACCCCGACTCGGGTGCTGTGGTCTTGCCGCACGGCTGTTTCAAGGTATCTCTAGTGCCTTGCCTGCTCGTTGACCGTTCCCTCTCCTTCCCGCCCACGCATTGCCCCATCGACGAGCGTCTGTTTCGTGGCCGAGGGCACAAATTTATGCTGGGCATGTGGGGGGGAGACTCGGTCAGAATGAGTCGCTTTGGGTTGGTGCACCTTGGACGTTGGCTTCGGCTTCATCTCAGCCAAACAGGAGGTGGACAGCTCAAAGCTTTCATGCCCCAGCCAAACTCTGTTTCTGACGTCCAAAGATGCCTGTGTGTGTACGGTACAGTACAGGATTTCGATAGCCGAACTCGGGACGTACTGCATTGGCTTCATGCTCGTTCACGTTCTCCTGGCCTTGCACCTTCCATACACCCTTGTTTGAAACACATTAATTTTAATAAACCTCCAACACAGAAAATCCACAAGAGAAGAAACAGCCCTCTCGCCTAAAGTGCTACCGCGACGTTCGCTTGCTCGCAGTCTGACATGGTTCGGCTGCTCTCCACTCTGAAGCTTGTTTAGGTGCTGGGCTGCTGGGCTGCTAGGGTGTTGGGGGGTGGCGGTGGTTCAACCCGCCAACCAGTAACTAGCTCTAGCTAGATGGTACACCGGGTTTGCACTTGCACTTTGGTCTCGTCTAGTCTCGTGGCCCGGGTTGCATGATTTTTCCTGTAGTTCCCTTGCCAGTGGCACTGTCGTCTGGCTGACCCGTTGTTGTTGTTGTTGTTGTTATTGTTGTTGTTGTTGTTTTCTTTTCCTCTTCCCGTCTTGCTGCTGTTCTAGTGGCCCCTCATTGTTGCTTTTTGTGGACAGGCTGCGAATCGTTGCACTCTATCCGAGACCCAGCCCGTTCCATGAATTTCTCGTGCAGCCAACACATGGGCTTGCAGCGTGTGCACCTCTCAGTCGTTTCCTGCCCATGTTCCACCTGCTCGTATGTCGGGCTGTCCATGAAATCCCCGTTGGAGCGCTCAGAGTCGGTTGTGTTTCTGAGCCTTCCCTCCGTTGAATACCCGTTTCTGTTTCCATTTCCGCTCTGCACAACGTCTGGCCTCTCTCGCAGCGCCTCTGCTATGCTGTCTCTCGCTTTCGGTACTTTTTGTGCCTCAGCGGCTCCTCACCTTTTTCTTCCGGTTCATTCAACTCGTGATGAACATACAGGCCAGGTACATTGCATTGCATGCACGCCGCTCCGCTTCAATACCGCATCATGGCCACGCGCTCTAGATCCCCCCCCCCCCTTTGCCCCAACCAAGGCTCATCTTTCGAGCGGTAGCTTGAGGCCATGGCACATCTCTCAGCCCGGCAGTATTTGCCGAAGTCTCCCTTGACAAATGAACTCAACCCGTGAGCCTCGTGGCTCCCTCCGCCTTGCGCAACACGTCCATCTCGCATGAAGCCAGAGTCAAACGACAACTACGCAACCCAACCTCAGCAGCCTCGCCCCGTCCTCGACCTGCGTTCTGGCCCTTCACCCTCTTTCATCATTGTTGCTTTGCTTTCCGCTCAACGCGCCCCTTTCCTCTTCCATCAACCTGAGTTTCCGTCGCTCCCCACTCCGACCCTTTTCTGCCCCTCAATTCCAGCTTGCCTGTCTAGCCTTTCGCCTGCGCTTCACTCGCCTCGCCTCTCTGCCTTGTTGATCTGGCGGTCTCGCCGCTCCCTCTCTGCTTGTGCTCCATTCATCTCTTCCCTGCTTTGCCGTCTTGCTACCATCGACGCCACCATCCTCCTCTTTCTACACCGCATTCCAGGCCCGGTGTCCTCTTCTCTTTCATCGGCTGCATCCTACGCATCCCACCTTCATCATCCCCGCCTGTTCGAACGCCAGCCCACCTGCACAGGCATCAGTGTGAGCGCTACCCGACGCCGAACCTCTTTTTGTCCTGAGAGCGTCCTCACCTTGGATCTCACGCAGCAGCGCGCGAGTGCACTGAACTCACCAGGGTTCTCCCGAAAGCCCACTCGTTTGTTTCCACTGGCAGCGAGTCCCGACACCGGCTTTTTGCAGCCCACCCTTTCTGGTTCTCGCACTCGCACTCGCACTCGCACTCGCACTCACACATCTGCGCAGACAGCAAGCGACGGCCCCAGGTAATAGCTACGCTTGTGGTCATTTGTGCCTTCGCCGTCAATCTGCATCTGGGCGGAACAACGCCCGCTTGGAAATAAGCTCGTCGAGTCGGTTCATTAGGTCAGAGTGTACCTCGCCTTCATTTTCCGGACGGCATCTGCCGGGTCGACGCCCACCTACCGAAGCCCAGACGAGGCTTCTGCGACTAATCTATCGCTCGCACCCACCCACGCCAGCAAGCTCCCAAAAGCGTTGACCGTCGAGCTTTTCCCCACCACGGCAGCGCCTTCCATCACACCGATTCGCTGCAACCCTGCGTCTCCCTGTGCTACGCAGCCCAGTAACCGCAACCTCAGCCGCAGCCGCAGCCGCAGCCGCACGGATCTAGCCAAGTTCGGCTACAACTCATCTTTGACTCCCAAACTAGACTCTTCCCGGCCTCCGCCTCGCACGACTTTGACGTCCTCTTCCATGCTCATTGCTCGAAACGCCTGCTTGACCCACCTTGCCCCTGCATAACAGCGTCTTTGTTTCCAAGCGGCTCTCGGTAGCAACAGAAGCCCAGTGTCTTTGAATACGGCGTAGCCACTTTCAACGTCTTGAGTGCTCGTCAGCTTTTCCGATCCACGTCTGGACTACAGCCCCTGCACTCTTGACACGCTCGCGTCGGTTTCTTTGCCCCGACACTAGCTCTCGTGGCTGGTATGATGAGCACTGAACGACGTGCTAGCGGACTTGGGCCGTCCATGACGGCCGCTTCGCCTCACGCACACAACAATGCAGCAGTACCCAGAGATCTGCAACGTTCTGCCAACTCCGATGCATCGGCGCCGCCAGCACCCCCGAGTCCAGATCGCAAACGGCCACGCTACGAACCGGCACTCGGTCGTGCCACGGACGAAAGCCGACCACGCGCCATGGCCGACGAAGAAGAGATGGACGAGTTGGACGACACGGACGACAACGCGGGCAAGAGACCGCGTGGCGAGTCGACCGAACCCAAAATCGAGCGCAAAGGATCGGCACCCGACAGCACCAGCAGGTCGTCCTCTGCAGCTGCGCACCACGCTCACTGGGCCGGAAGAAGCGCTTCAGCCACGTTGGATTCGCGCTACCAGCAGCAGCAGCAGCAGCAGCAGCATCCACCACAGCACCGCGCGCGCGACGGGATGGAATCGGGCGGCGGCGCGTTGGAATCGCGTCGCTACGATTACGATCGTCCTTTTCCCGGTCGCTACGAATGTGGACCAGGCATGAGAGAGGACGGTTGGCGTGATGGCGGACTCGTGGGCGACCGATTTGGTGGCGAACTAGAGCGCGATCCTCGTGAGCGACCGTTAGGAGAGACCAAGATGGAGTTTGATTCACCTTCCATGCGCATGCCGCCACCCAATGCGGGCGATCCCAACCTGCCTAGCTTCCGAAATCGACCCGCTTCGCCGCCACCGAGGCTGCCGGGCTTCGCCTCGCTCGAGCCGGAAGGACTAGGCCACCGATCTCGCGATGACGCAGCGCTCGGCGGTGCATATTCGAGCTCGCCGCGAAGAGGCATGCCGTTCCACGCACCTTCGTACAGTAGCTACCCGCCGCCGCCCAGCAGGACGCCGCTCATGCACCACCATGCGAGCCCAACGCCGTCTACGTCGTATGGAAACCCACCCATGATCCACCCAGCGCTCGCAGGGCTTCCGGGCGCTGGTGGAGGACCGGGCGGAAAGCAGCAGCCGAGCTTTGTGAGCAAGCTGTACTCGATGCTCGAAGACCCGTCGATCTCGGATCTGATCAGCTGGGGATCGTCGGGCACCGTGTTTAGCGTGGCCAACCCCGCCGAGTTTTCGCGACTGGTGCTGCCCAACTGGTTCAAGCATTCCAACTGGCAGTCGTTTGTGCGCCAGCTCAACATGTACGGCTTTCACAAGGTGAACCATTCGTACCAGGGGAACCCAACGGACGAGGTGCAGGTGTGGGAGTTCCGCCATCCCAGCTTCCGACGCGGCGAGATTGCGCTGCTCAACGACATTAAGCGCAAGAGCTCGAGGCAGAAGAGGAGCGGTTCGCCGCGTGGCAGCATTGGAGGTGCGGATTTGCGTGCGGATCGGAGCGGTGGCAGCTCGACACCTTCGCCCGAAGTGGCGCTCGCCACGATCCCTGGAGGTCCCGACGCCATGAGGATGATGGGCGGCGGAGGCGGAGGAGGAGGCGGTGTGGGCGCAGCGGGCATACCCATGGGCCCAGGCGGTCTGCGTGGAGCACGCGAGTACGGCTACGCCGACGTGCGCATCGACGCGCACGTCTACTCGGATCGACGCTCCGACATGCGTGCATACGGCGGCGAGCGAACATACGGCGGCGAGCGAACATACGGCGGCGAGCGAACATACGGCGGTGAGCGAACATACGGCGGCGGCGGTGGCGGTGGCGGTGGCGGTGGTGGTGGCGTGGGAGCGGGAGCAGGAGCAGGAGCGGGAGCGGGAGCGCGTGCCGCAGACGAATACTATCTGCGCGGTGCCAAGATGGAGGCTCCTCCCGGCATGGCCAATGCGGTCGGTCCTCCCGCTGTTAGTATGGTGCCGCCTTTTGCTGGCGACACTGCACGTCGACCAGCCGTGGCCGACGTGTTCATCGAGCGGACCGAGGCGATTGCGCGCTTCGACGACCTCTCGGAGCGCACCGATGCCATCATCCGCCATGCTTCGTTCCTCGAATCCCAGATCCGCATCCTCTCGGATCAGTTGGCCGACTCGAGAGCACTCACATCCCAACTCGTCCGCGAAGAGATGGTGCAGTTGCTTGACCGTCTAGAGCGTGCCCTCAGCTCGCCTCCCCAACCGGGCATCGATCCCACACCAAAGATGCTCGAGGCCATCCGTGGTCACATCGCCGTCTACACCCAACGCAGTGGCGCTCCTCTCGATCGCGCCACAAAGCAGCCTCCCCCCACCGGTGCTCCAAAGCGACCCAGCATCTGATCGTGCCAACTGCTGCATTGCCATCCATCTCTCACACCGCCAAACAACATTGCATCCACCTTCTCGACTACCCACATTCGAACGCATGTGGCTAGCCACGGCCACGCATAGGACAAGCATCAAGCGTTTATAGACAATTGACCATCTCCCATGTTCAGCCCTCTTTTTTCCCATCTTAAGCCCCATACACACGCTGTCCGGCTTTTGCGCTTCAAATGCCCGGAAGCTTACACTCCCGTACCCTCCATCTATGTCGCGCTGTACTCTGTGTACCTGTATCCCTTAATCTTATTGTGTTGCTTCTCGAACATTACCAAACCCGAGTCCTCTCGACCAATCGCACCCGCGGTTCCGCGGCAGGAACGACGGCACATCGAGGTTGGGAAAAAGTTAATGAAAGCTGAGGCTAGTGTACAGATGTGGGCATCGAACGGAAGCGAGAAAACCAACAGGCGCGGGAGGGATGCATTGGGCAAAATGCCAGCTTTGGCGACGTTTTGATTTGCGCGTCGAGACATGTCGACGAGCCTTGTTGGACGACAACTAGTTTGTGCGGCTCAAGCCGGTAAGATACGATGGAGACGGCTGCAGAAGAAGCTAGCGTCGGACTGGGTCGAATCTACCATTCGAACTCGCCGTTGCATTTGGCAAACAGATAGTCGCGGCCATCGATCGAGGCAACACCATCCTTGAGCACACACTTCCACTTGTTCTTGACTCGCTGCACCTTGTCGTACAGGCAAAGAACCATGTCATCGTTGTCTCCGTCCGCACCGCCGTCGACGTCTTCGTCGTCGGAATCGTCCAGGTCGCTACCGATCTCGTCGTCGTCGCTGATGCGCTTCCGCTTCTGTCCCGCAGCAGCGTCGTCGTCCTCGTGCTTGGTCGATCCAGCCGCTGCGTCGTGCGCTCCATTGTCTGCAGCACCCTTGACATCCGACGAGCCGTCGGCGCGAGCTACCTTGGATCGGTGCTGATCAGCGCCGTTGCTGCTCGAGCTTTGTCCGTTGGTCGCGTTGGCTACTTCGGACTTGACCTCGGCCTTGGGCTCTTGCTTCTTGCTCGACCGTGATTTGGCAGGCGGCAGAGCAGGGGCTCCCTCGAACTCGGCGACCTGCGTGGCCACGATCTTGGCTTCCCAAGAGCGTTGCAGCTCCTCTAGCACCTCCTTTTCGATGCCCATCTCCTCAAAGTCTTGACGCACATTGTTGATCACATCATCGATGATGCTCCTGTACACCTGGGACTGGAGACGGTCAATTGTGGCGAGGGGGAAAGTGTGTCAGCAACGTCTGACACGCATCACGGTTGCTAGCCTCAAGCACTGGAAACGGTGGACGAGGAGCAGACAACACTTACAACAACCTTGTTGCTCATGGTTGCGGAGCGGTCTGGCGGCGAAAGATCGAAACGGGGGCTGCTCGATGACGATGCACACGATGCTCTCGATTGCGGAACCAAACAAGTCCCGAGCCGGTCGTCTAACTTTCTGACACTATCTCTCCAGGCAGTTTCGTTGTCGAAGAGCGTAGAGGCGATCGACCGCGGAGGTTTTGGGAGACTCTTTTCTCGATTATGGCGAGCTGGCTGACTCTCCGAACCACACGATGCCAATCCAACAAAGTCGGCGAATAAACCGGAACCCGCGACGTTCCAGCCAGCCAAAGATCTGACGGGGATTTTGGGGCGAGCCGTGAGCGCAGCGAGGAAGATCGATTGGCTTGGACACGAACTGGACGAGCCCGGGAGAACAGTAGGCCGGGTTGGTCTGGAGACTGTCGCTGATGATGTAGAAAGGCAAGAATGGTATTTATACCAAAGTGGCGATGAGCCGCGCTTGCCTGGTCGGGCTAGCACTCGGCGTACGGTCCTCACTCGCACGAGAACAGTCGATCACGCCGGAGCGTGGAGGAGAAAGAGGCTGCACAGTGACCTCAAATCCAAAAAAAGTTCGTCGCGACGCGCCCAGGGAAGCTGGGCGGGTGAGCGCTGGCGGCGAATTCACAATTCCAACCAAGGCTGTGGAGTGAGTTGGCTCCAACGCGTTGTGGTGCCGCTACACTTGGCTCGTTTTGCTCCGCAGGAAATGGGGGCAGAGTGAGCACGGCCACCAAGCCCTGGTCAACGCGTGCGAATGAAGTCCGTCTGGAAATCCTCAACTCGATTCAATTCGCTTGTGACCTTGGCCCGCATCCGTATCGCGAATATTCACAATCCACTGCGCTCGAGCGTACTGTACAGTACAACCAGCCACCCACTCACCCGCCACCACCACCACCACCACCATCACCATCACCATCACCATCACCATCCACAATACCTTCTATCGTCTTTTCACGGATCACGAATTCGGAGCAAGTCTAGTCCCTCCATTTCGAAGCTCTCATCGTCTCGAGCACACCATCGCAAAGCCACGCATCACCGCAGCATCCACCGTCGCTACAAACGACGAACGCATACATCCTCCTCCGAGCACGCTACCCCGCTGACACTGCCCGGTGGATCGAACGCAACCCTGCGCAGTCCGCGTCCTCTCCATCGCCCTCAAGTCCAACACCCCCCCGTAGCCGGCCCTATCCAGTGATACACCCACAATGTCAAGCACAGAAAAGAAGTCCAAGGAGGCCCAGCTCAACCGCACCTCCCACAAGTTGTAAGTTGCTCGATACAGTGTGCATCCACACGCCAAGCCTGGTCAAGTCGTTCGTGACTAACGCAACAACATTCTTGGCACTCCAATGCCGCACTCGCACCGGTCATACAGCCAAGTTGACGATGTCGTGCTCGCCAAGGTTCGCGGCTTTCCAGCATGGCCAGGCATTGTCATGGACGACGAAAACGTGCCTTCTGCCGTCTTGAAGGAACGACCTGTCGTGAAGCACAGGGATCTGTACACCATCCGCTTCTTCCCCGCCGCCGACTAGTAAGTTGTCGAACCGATGCCGCAACGCGCCCGGCCGTAGAAATGCGCGGCCGATGCTAACGACCATTTCTCTTCTACCTTGCACGACTCTCTCTTCAGTCACTGGGCGTTTAACAAGGACCTCGAGCTGCTGACCGTGGAAAAGATTGACGCTTTCCTTGCTGGGCCGAATCGAAAGAAGGGAGACCTGCGACAGGCGTACGAGATTGCGCGCGATCCTACCTCGTGGAACCAGGAGCAGAATACCATCGTACGAAACTACGAGCAATCTTTGCAGGACGCAGCGGAAGAGGAGGAGGAGAACCAGGATCAGCTCGAAGAGGAGGAGGACGACGACGACGACGACGAGCCTTCGAGCAAGAAGAGGAAACGTGGTGACGACACTGGAAAGATCCGTGAAAGCGCGGAGAAGCGCAAGAAGTCCAAGGCAGCAGAAGCCGCCAAGACCAAGGTAAGTGACTCAAGCAACGCCACGCAAACCTCGATGGGGTTGTATTTTGGGTTTGTAGGAGCAATCGCTGACTCGATGCTTACCACCTTGCCAAAATTGAACGGTGGACTAGGTGGAGAAGCCAAACAGCAAGTCCGGCCCGGTCACAAACGGCGAGGACAAGTCGGAAGAACTGCTAGACCCGGAGACGAAACGGGTCAAAGAGTGGCGACACAAGGTGCAAAAGGTGTTCCTCGGCAAAGACGGTACGATAAACGCAGAAGACATGCCATCAGCGGATGCCACATTCAAGTTGGTGGAGGAGTATGATGGGATGACGGCCGAGCACTTGCGCATCACCAAGATCGGCAAAGTAATGAAGCGCGTCATGCAGCTCAACGAAATCCCAAGCGAGGACGAGTACCATTTCAAGGACCGCGCCGAGAAGCTTTGCGCCAGGTGGGGCGCTATCATGGCCGGTGGCGACGTGGCTAAGGAGGCAGCGGCAACCGAGGGATCCAGCGAGCCAGCTAAGGAGAACGGAAACGGAGCAGCCCATGCAGAGCCCGAGCCGGAAACCAAGATCGAGTCCGAGACGCCTGCCGCACCAGAGGCGACCGCAGCAGAATCGACTTGAACCGATTCCCATCGCCAACCAAATCAAACATTTTATCCGCTTGAGTCAACTCGACCACCGTGCTATGCACAGACACGGTTTGCTGCGTTCATCATAACGCGCACACGGGCACCACAACACGCCCCTTGTAGTAACAAGTCCGCTCTCCGTCGCCGCTCTCTCTTGAATCTGTACCAGTTCTGAACTTCGATACCGTGTTCGACATTTTCTTTTCCCGCTTTTTGCTCGGTTTCCACTTCACTGCCTGACCAGCGTGTCGACATTGTCGGATGCACTGGCGGGTGGTTTTTTGTCTTAGTATGCTCAGATTCGAATTCCGACACTCTGCGTAAGCATGTAAAACCATTCCCGAATTGGCTAAAGTTGCCCCAAGACGTGCGGTTCTGCGTTGTTTTGCTGGATTGTTGGGCGTGTCGAACTCTATGCTAGGTATAGAAGCCATCGCGATGAGGGATGATGTTGGATAGTGGATCGCGAAAGGTCAGAGCGATGTGCTGGCGTTGTCTGTTTGTGTCAACTGTGCAGCTGGGTTCATCGGTGGTGGATGAGTCTGTGCTGCGACCGACCTGGCGTGGTTCTCCTGCTGTTGAACGGTCAAACTCCATCGTTGGGTGAGGTCGAGAATGCGAGACGAGACCAGGTTTGACGGTCCGGTGATTTGCCGACGCAACACGGCCTCGAAGTTTGCCTTGAGATCCTGATCGAGTCCCTGCGACAAACGTTGCCAGTCCTCGCGGAAACGACGACGGTACTTGTTGTACTGGCCTTGCATCCTCCATCCCACCAGCGTGAGCGTCAAAAGACCCAGCCCAACACCGGTGCTCGGATCGAGTGCGAGCGCAGCAGATGAAGCGTGGAGCCCCAAGGACGACCCCAACACGCTCGCCGAGCCTACTCCAGCGGTGGTGACCGCGACCACAGCCGAGCTCGTGACCGCCAATTTGCGAGACTGGGAAGCCAGCACGTCGATCGGACCTCCCACCTGGAGAAGCTGGGCGCGCCTGCGGTGGATCGGCTCCATAAGCGTGGACGGCTCGATGGCACGCAGCTTGGCCGAGCGATACGCCTCGGCGTTGTTGTTGAGCAAAACTGCGTCGCGAGAGGCGGTAGCGAGGCTTGGTCCAAGTTGGTCAACCAATCGACGGAATCGCAAAAGTAGCTCATCTGCGGCTCGAACTTGTTCGAGCTGCAACGTAGCAAGTCGACCCGACTCGTACGCCAGATCCGACTCCAGAGAGGCGGCAAAGCCTGCGCAGGCGGACTCGAGTTCGTTGCGAACGTCATCGACCTTCCAAATGAGCTTCCACCACTGCAGCTTGGTGTCAAAGGTGGATTCGATCAACGCGTCCGTCTTCAGCATGGCTTCGTCGACAGCGCTGTGTGAGCCTGGAGATGCTGGACGCCAAACTTTGATATCATCACTCGAAATCTGACCAGTGTATGCGACGCGGGGTGGCCAGATCCGCTCGAGTGATTGCTTGAGCGTGGCCTGCTCTATTTCTCTCGCCGCACTGGCGAGCGAGCGCAGCTGATGCAGGCAGGCCAGGCTATGCTTGGCGGTGGCGAGCGCTTCGTCGAGACAATGCTGGAGCAGAAACGCTGAGGATTGAGCTACGAGAGCCTTGGATCCTTGTCGAGACTCGAAAGTCTGGATGAGTTCGATCAGTGAGCCGACGTTGGATCGCTGGTAGTGACTGCTGAAATCGTCCCAATACGAGGAAGGGGGGTCACCAGCAAGAGTGTGCGAGGCTGTTTGCTTCTCAGACTTGTCGAGCGCCTGTCGGAGCGAAGCGTTGGCTGCCAACGCGTCCGAGATACAAACCGAGACCAAGTTGGGAGCAACCAGTTCCGATGCAGCTGCTCCGGTTGCTGCCTCGAGTCCGTCGACAATCTGGGTACGATCCGAACCGAGAATGGAGTTGACTACGACATGGACGTTGGGCTTGGCAGCAAAGCGTGACAGAAGCTCGTGGGTGACATCGCCACGCTCACCTACGCTGCGAGATCGATGTGCAGACCGACTGAGCGCATAGTCGTCGGTGACAAACAGCACGGCTTCACTGTCGTAGATGAGATCGTATGTTTCCTCGGTGGCTACGGGGTCGAGCAATACAGTGATCTCGAGATTGGCTTGTTGAAGCCAGTGGCGATCCAAGCCAACGACGTTGCCGTCCAGGAGCTGCAAGGGTCCTGGGGAGTACTTGATTGTGAAGGGAGTCGAGCGAGGAAGGTGAGTCAAAGCAGACAAGGTGAAATCTGCCTCGTTGTTCTGGGCCGCACTGATCTCGCGAAGTGGCTCATCAACCATGGCGTTCAAGAGTTGCTGGGTTTGACTGAGCGATGATCCGACCAATACGACACGATTGGGAACACGGTCGCCGGTGGCCTCCAGGCTTTGCGCCTTGCGGACAAGAAGATCCACCCTCTTGATCCATTCTCCAGCCAAAGCCTGGTGAGTGGGGTCGACGATGCTTCGAGCTCGACGGGCAATGTCGGACACATTTTCTTTCTGTCTCGTCGCTGTGAAGGGAGCGGCGTGTGCACGGTCGACGACGTGGACAGCTTGGCTTCGCGCAGGGGTAGTATGCAGACGCTTGGAAGCTGCCATGAGAGAGGGTGCGGTCGGAGCGGCTGTAACGACGCAGCGCCTCATTGGTGTGCAAGCGGAATGAGGGTCGAGCCTCGCCGAGCTGCGTGGTCGCAGGCCAAGGCACTGTCGCGCACCCATGCAACGCACCACGCTCGGCATTGTGACGAGACTGTGACTTGCGTGTGTTGTTCGCAGCCGTCAGCCGTCAGCCGTCAGCCGTCAGCCGTCAGCCGTCAGACGTCGATATCGACGTGTGCAGTATGTGCTGCTGAGAGAGAGAGAGGAGGTACGCGATGAAGCTGCACAGTAACCAACCGCCAAGCTCGTCAAACTTTGGAAAGGCGCTGAGCGAAAACAAGCCCAAGATGTGAGATCGCGGCGAGCGCCAGCCCAGCGGTGCAACGTTTGGGTCGGTGCCGAACGAACACAGACGCAGTGCTGCACAAATTCGAGATTTTGACATTTTTGGTGGGATGGAAGCGGCTTGCACACCTTGCGTGATCACCATCATCATCGCTTCTACCCTCCTCTCCTCTGCCCACACTCTTCCGAAGGGTGTCGGCTGCCCACTCGACTGTTCGTCACGCGTGGTTGAGCTTTCGTCCTTCAAGTCTCCGTCGACCTTCCGACCGAGACAGAGTGGCCTGCCTTTCCCTTCCCGGCCCGTGACCTGCTTTGGTCTTCTGTTCAGGCAGACCCTCTGTCTTCTCTTCTATGCAAATCTCTTTTGTGCAGTTTCAGTCCATCAGTATTGCTGCACCTCAAAAGCTCGAGGCACAGACTTGTACGACAGCGCACAACGTCGTTCCATAGCGCTATCTGGTCTTCCCGCCTCTTTAGAGCACAGCTTCGTATTTCTACCTGTGTTTGAACTCGCGGATTCCATCAGACTTGTGCCGACAATTCAATCCAGCTGTTCAAGTCCGTGCGTACGGCTCGAGTCTCTTGGGTCTGCCAAAGACGTCTATACCTTCTTCTCTTCCCACTAGATCCTTGTCAGATCATCCACCCACCGAGCACCATCGTAGCTGTGGGCTATCAAGGTCATGCTGCACTCCATGTCTGGCGCTGACGACCGCAAACGTTCGCTGGTTGCCTCCGCGGATGATGGCCCGCGGAAACGCTTGCATTCTGACGAAAGCGGACCCAAGGCTTCCGCCGTTGCCTCCAACGATGACGAGGACGAAGAGGCTTTGCATCCGGCGTATGCTGGGCTTGAGGCATTCCGAAAAGAAGCCATCTATCGCAAGCTTTTGGAGGCGCGCAGAGATCTTCACCGTATCGAGCGTAGAGCAGCTACTTTCCAGGACGACCTGGCCATCTCGGAACAGCGCGCCGCTATTCTCCACCGCTTCTGGAGCTTGCTGCTTACAGATCTTGCCGCCCGCCTCGCCATCCAGGACCAAGATGCCCTTGCGTCGCTATCCTCATCAAATCCTCGATCCGAACTTGCAGCCTTGCAAACGCAGCTCCAAGAGCAGTCGAGCGCGGTGCTGCAATCCCTTTCCAAGCAGAGCCACGTCAACGTGGTGGAGCTGCAGCAAAAGTTCCACGATCTCGCAGATGAAGCCTCGCGCAATAAGCAGGATCTTTTCCTCACCCAATCCAAGCTGCAGCGAGCCGAAGATGCGCTTGCTCAAGTCACACAAAAGCTTTCCAAGGTAGAGCACGAGTACGTTCGCTACCAAAGCAATCTTCTTCGCGCGACCGAGGGAAAGGCGACGGTGCCACCCGGTACAACAGTGACGGCGTCTGAGCCTGCCCCGAATGTTGAAAAAGCCAACGAGGTGGTAGTCAAGAAAGAAGCCGAGCCCGCATCGATCACACAAGCAGCCCCGGAGCCGTCAGAAGCTCTGCAGAAGGCGAACGACGAGCTGGAAAGTGCGCGTCAAGATGTCGAACTGACACGAAGGGAGAGCGATTCGCGGTACGCCGAGATCCAGACGCTGAACGAAGAGGTCAGAGCGCTCAAGTTTAAGCTGCACGACACGCAAATCAAGTTGACGGCGCTACCGGAAGAGGTACTGCTCAACTCTGTTCTATACCGCGAGCTGCAGACATTGTTGCGGCACGCACAAGATGACTTGCGTCACGCCAGGGAGACGGCGCAAGCGCTAGAAACCGAGGCTGCCGCTTTACGGGAAGATCGCAGCGAGTTCCAGCAAACCGTCGAAGCGGAAGCCACCGCCAAGACCGAGGAGCTTGAGAAGCTGGTCAAGGCCAAGGAAGCCGACGTCACGCGACTGCGCAGCCAACGAGATGAGCTCCACGCCGAGCTGACCGAGCGTCGTTCGCGCGAACAAGTCAAGTTTACTCAGATCGAGGAGATGAAGGCGTTGCTCAACAGCAAGGAGGAACGCCTCACACTGCTCAGTAGCCAGGTGCGCCGCCTGCGTATGACTGTGGCAGCTCTTCAAGGGCAGCCTGTCGGCGTGGCCACACTTGTCAAGGATGAAACGGAGGAAGATCAGTTTGAGCAACTCAGCCGCGCAGCTCAAGAAGCTCAGGCACGTGTAGCCGAGCTGGAGAAGCGACTCGGTGCTACAACCGAACAGCAGCCATGCGAGGGCGGCGCTCCCAACGGAACGGATGCCAAGGTCAAGACGGAAGAGGGCGGCGACTCGGCTAACGAGAGCGAGCTGCGAGCGGAGAACGAGCGGTTGCGGTTGTCGCTGCAAGCGGCTGAAGCGTCGAGCAAGGCGGTTGATGACGAGCTGGAAAAGATCAGCGCAGCGTACGCCGAGTTGGAAAGGCAAGCGTCGGTCAAGGTGACAGATGTGAGCCGGATGGAGGAGAAGGCGTTGCGATGGGTAACGGAGAAGTCCAAGGCGGACAACAAGTACTTTTCGACGATGCGGGCCAAAGACAGTTTGGATGCGGAACTCAGGACGGCCAAGCAGGTGTACGAGAGGCAGCAAAAGACTATCGAGATGTTTGCCGAGGTGGAACGCGGCTACACGGCGCAGCTGGGCTTGCACGAAAAGCAAGTGACCAGCTTTAAAAAGGTGATTGACGTGCATTGCCATCGCATCGAGACATTGCAGCGCGATCTGGAGCTGGCCGAGTCGCGTTTGGCCGAGTCGGTTCGAACCAAGGCAGCCGCGAGCGATCTGGCCAAGGAGCACATTGACGCCGCCACGGCGGAGAAGGACCAGCGAAAGCGGGCAGAAGAACGAATCGTGCGGCTCGAAAAGGACCTGGAAAGCGCCAAACGACAACTGGCGAAAGCAGCTGCGCCTGCGGCCAAGAACAAGGGACGTCGCGAGTCGGAAGCGGGCGAGGGTGGAAGCGAAAAGGATTTCCTGAATGCGCTGCTGCAGTGCTCGTCGTGCAAGGAGCGCTACCGAAACCGCATCCTGACCAAGTGCTACCACACGTTCTGCTCGGTCTGCATCGACTTGCGAGTGCAGACACGCCAGCGCAAGTGTCCTCACTGTGCGCTCGCGTTTGCGGTGAGCGATGTTCAGCCTCTATACCTGCAGTGAAGCGCATGCAACCGAAAGCAAAGCGGCGCGATTGGCGGGCGCGCAACCGCTTGGCATCATTCCCTGCGCATCCTTTGTACTAGTACTATCACCAGAAAAGAGGGGTTTCCCGCCATTCCAGCATTTCACTGCATGCTTTCTACTGCATTTGTTTTGGCCTCTTGCATGCATGTACCGGATGTGCGACTGTGTATATGAGAGAGGAGCGCTGATGGGATGCATGTGCAGGCCGGGTAATTGTTGGTTGGTGGCGCTCTGATGGAGAGACGGCCCAGTGTGCGTGGTTGCAGACAAATGGAAACGGGATGCTAAAATACAAGATGCGGAAAGAAAAGACTGGTGTTGGGCGACATAGATCAAGCCTGAACTCTGCGTTCGTGAACTGTAGTATGCAAAGATAGTTTGAGGCGAAAAGCGGCATGATAGAGTGAGTACACGTGGTGACTGTGGCTGGATTGACAACAGCTCGATGGGTGGTGCGAGGTAGATTGCCGGTGTGTTAGACTTACTGTTGTAGTGGAGGAGCTTCTCAATGAGGTCGACGTGGGTGAGGACCATTCTGCGGCAGCAGTAGCGCTTGAGGTCGAGCTCTGTGAGAGCCTCACCTTCGGTGCGGCCGTCGAGGAGGAGGGCAAGGTAGGCGTTCCACTTGTCGCCGATGACCTTGCCGCAGGAGAAGCAGCGAATGGGAATGATCATTTTGGTGTGATGAGTGAGGTGGACCGGAAGAGCGGTTTTATGCGCTGGCCCCAAGAGGGAGAGGTTGGAAGAGGGGAAGCTTGCTTCGAAACGAGAGTGAAATTCGAGGCCTGTGCTAGGAGGAGGACACCGTGGACAGGTTGGCGTGTGGGAGAGAGATGAGGTGTATACTCGCGCCGAAGGGTGGATGATGAGATCAGAAAACGCTGTCGACTTTCCGAGACAAGAGCTTCGGCTCAATGAGAGAGAGAGAGAGAGAGCGACGTCGAGAGGCGGAGGTGATGAGGAGATGATGAGGAGGTGATGAGGAGGTGATGAGGAGGAGCTGGTCGCTTCGAACTTTTGTTCCAAAAAAATCGCGGCGTCCGCCTCCCGATTTGCACCCGCACAACTAACATTCGAACACGACTCGAAATTCGATCACGACTCGCTCTCGCACGGCTTTGTTCAGCCAGACTTGCACTAAACTGCCTTGACGTGCCAAATGCACTTTACGAAGACGCGAGTGCTTCCAAATACAAAACAGGCGAGCCCAATACAAAGCGGGTCGAAGTGTGGACTACAGCCGCCTTTCGAGTTCCACGTCGCCGCAAGCAGCAAACAAATTAATTAGCAGGAAGAACCGCACCAGGTCTGCTGCTGCTGCTGCTGCTGCTGCTGCTGCTGCTGCTGCTGCTGTGCTGTGCTGTTGCTGTGCTGCTGCTGCTTTCTGTGTCGCCTGCCCTCCAATCAGAGCTGCAGCTCGCCGCCCGTATCATTAGAGCTGCCAGTCCTCCCACACGCTTCCAGGTCACCGACGCTGGTGTGCAAACCAAGCAAGTCCGTGAGTGAGGGAGTGGTTCGTGTGAGCCAGCCAGTCCCACGTCCAGCCGCGAGCCAAGGTTTGGCGTACGAAGATTCGTCCTGACGTGTTACTGTGCTTGGACCTTCCCCGCGCTGAGTGATCTGCAACCTCAGCACGCATCCTTCTTGTTCCCTTCCTATCCACACACTTCAATCTCTCGATCGCGTCTCCGTCTCTTTAGCCTAGCCCGGTCAAGTCTGCAAATATGAGCGGCTGTAAGTATGCCCCCTCGCGTCGCTGTCGTCGCTCATGTCGTCGCTGCCAAGCACGCTGCTGGCACCTCACCAACGCAGCCACTTGTTCTGCCCAATTCGTACCAGCATGCTCATCCTCTCTTCGACGCTTCTTTCCCCCTGCAATGCTTTCTCATCTCGTCTCGTGGTGCTCCAGTCCGGTTCCTGTCGCTCGTGCGGCCTTTCATGTCCGTCCTGCCCGAGGTGGCAGCGCCGGAACGTAAAGGTATGTCTTGGTACACCACCACTCGTCCACACTCTGCCATTCAGTTTGCTGACCTCTTGTCTTGTCGTCTTGGCTCGCCAATCTTGATTCAATCTAGTGCCCTTCGAGAGCCGAGTCATGTGGACTGCTATCGTCCTTGGCATCTTCTTGGTTTCGTCCCAGATCCCTCTCTACGGTATCGTCTCTAGTGACAGCTCCGATCCGCTCTTCTGGATGCGTGTCATTCTTGCCTCCAACCGAGGTACGCTCATGGAACTCGGTATCTCGCCCATCGTCACATCTGGTATGATCATGCAGCTCCTCGCCGGTGCCAACCTCATCGAGGTCGACTTCAGCCTCAAGGAGGACCGCGCGCTTTTCGGTGGTGCCCAGAAGCTCTTTGCGCTCATCATCTCGCTTGGTCAGGCCACCGTCTACGTCCTCACCGGTCTCTACGGCAAACCTCAGGATCTCGGCGCCGGTGTCTGTCTCCTCCTCATCCTCCAACTCGTTGTCGCCGGTCTCATCGTCATCTTGCTCGACGAGCTCCTCCAGAAGGGCTACGGTCTGGGCTCGGGCATCTCGCTCTTCATCGCCACCAACATTTGTGAGTCCATCGTCTGGAAGGCCTTCTCCCCCACCACCGTCAACACTGGTCGCGGTCCCGAGTTCGAGGGTGCGCTCGTTGCCCTCTTCCACCTGCTCTTTACCTGGAACGACAAGTCCCGTGCGCTCAAGGAGGCGCTCTACCGTGACCGTCTGCCCAACGTCATGAATCTGCTCGCCACGCTTTTCATCTTCCTCGTCGTCATCTACCTCCAGGGTTTCCGCATCGAGATCCCCGTCAAGTCGAACCGTTTCCGTGGCCAGCGCGGTACCTACCCCGTCAAGCTCTTCTACACCTCCAACATGCCCATCATGCTCGAGTCGGCGCTCACCTCCAACGTTTTTATCATCAGCCAGATGCTCGCCTCCCGCTTCCCTACCAACCTTTTCGTGAAACTGCTCGGTATCTGGGAGCCCTTGGAGGACAGTGCCCAGCTCCACGCTGTTGGCGGTATCGCTTACTACATGTCGCCTCCGCACAATTTCAAGGAGGTGATTGGTGACCCGATCCACACTGCGGTTTACGTTGCTTTCACCCTCACCGCCTGCGCGCTCTTCTCCAAGACATGGATCGAGGTTTCCGGCTCCGGTCCTCGCGAGGTGGCCAAGCAGCTCAAGGACAACCAGATGGTTATGGCCGGTCATCGTGATGCTTCCATGTACAAGGAGCTCAAGCGTGTCATTCCCACCGCCGCCGCTTTCGGTGGTGCTACCATCGGTGCGCTTTCCGTTTGTGCCGATCTCATCGGTGCGTTTGGTTCGGGTACGGGTATCTTGCTTGCCGTCACCATCATCTACTCGTACTTTGAGATCGGAATGCGCGAGGCTGGTGGGCCCGAGATGGCCGCCATGGGCGAACTCTTTGGTTAAGACCTTCACTTCGCGGATAGTTTCACCTTTCGCAGCATTTCAGCAGCGTGCCTTTTTGGTCTCGGCGCTAACCCTTGCGCACATGGCAGCTTGACGTCTAACGAGCTCAGG
The DNA here is from genome assembly GCA_020827535.1 of Ustilago esculenta. Taxonomy (NCBI): domain Eukaryota; kingdom Fungi; phylum Basidiomycota; class Ustilaginomycetes; order Ustilaginales; family Ustilaginaceae; genus Ustilago; species Ustilago esculenta. The sequence goes on from JAAKGJ010000007.1 coordinate 710,146, forward strand.
TGTTGGTCGGCCCTTGGCGGCTTGGCTCACCTGTGTTCCGCTTGAAACACCCGGGTTCGACATGTGTGCACATTCACCTTCCCCCAACACCTGCACTCGGACGACTTCGCGTCGATCAAGTCGAAACACGAAAAGCGTTCCAGCCGCGTGTTCAAGTCGCATCACCTACTCTCACCATCTTTAATCCATCCATCTCAAAACCTCCCCCTTGCAACATGTTTCCGACAATTGTGTACATAAGTTTCTCTCGTTCCGACCAAAACTCAAACTCTCAAACTTGCCCAACCATCCCAACTCCGGTTGAAATAATGCCAAAAATGGCCAAAAGGCCAGGATCGATTCTGTGAAACAAGGTTGTGAAACAGGCTGCTGATTCAATTGTGTATAAAAGGCCCTGATGGCGCTTTTGCTGGTTCAAGCAGCTCATTGTGGGGGGAGTGCGACACGATCAAGTCTGAGTGAGGCTGGGTGAGCGGAGCAACGATTTCTGTCTGGATGTGTAATATTGCCGTAAGCATCTGAGGTGCCTACAAAGCTTTTGGTAGCTAACATTGGTCTGGGGGATGGGGGAAGTTAGGGGTGGTTGCTTGTCATTACAACGCTGAATTCCCAGTCAGACCAAAGAACCTGAGAACCAACGTGACGGATGTAGAGACCTGGCGCTGTGATCGTCGTTCCCGACAAGAAAACGCCGGGTCAAGAAGGCAAAGTCTCCACGATTGGAGAAGAAAGAGAGAAAACATATGCTGTGCAGGTGGCGAGATGCCGAAGATGTATATCAAGTGCTGACCGAATCGAAACCAACCCTCAGAACCAAACCCGCACGTTGTACAGATTCAATTGAGAAAGATGGGACATTGATTTAGAATCGGAGAGGGGTGAAGAACCACTTGTTCTTGCCCGAGGTGTACTTCTCCTCGAAGATGGCCTTGATCTGCTTCTTGGCGTCCTCGCGTTGCGAGGGCTCCTTGAAGGTGTCCTGGGTGACGGCACCTTTGAGGCCCTCGAGCTCGAGAGCGTATCGGGTGGGCATGAGGTGGTTGTAAGAGATGATCTTGACAAAAGGCTTAACCTTGGATCGCTTGGCGATCTTCTTGGCACCCATGCGCTTGGTCACCTTCTGGGGGTATCGCTCGATACCGGCGGCAACGATGAAGGGGAACGAGTTCTCCTTGGAGCCGTCATCAAACTGCTTGATGACGACAACCTGTTGGCGAGGAAAAATCAAATTGCCCAATGGATAAGCAAACGTCAGTAATACGCTCGGTCGAACGAGATCTCTTCGGCAGAGACAGTCGTGACAGCATTACAAGTCCAAGTTTCCGCCAACAATCCGATTCCGTGCATCAACATTTCCGCCTGTCGAATACTGAGAGGCTTCCTCCTACAGATTGAATGGCGCTGCTGCTGCGCTCAAGGACACCAGCGACGTGAACATGAAGACACGTCGAACAGGCCGAGCGCTTGATGGATGTTGGCTTGAAACTGGCAAGAGTCGATGTGGAAGTACTCCATTCATTCTGTGTGCAGTGCGGCTTCCTGATGGAGGTGCTGCTTCTACACTCTTTATGTGTTTGCGATGCAATTTCATGGGCGAGAAAAAGGCAGGTCACCAGGCGCGGAAGTGCATGGCGGATGAACGTTTTTGCCATCCCAGTCCCTTCGCGAGCTGCGTCAAGGCAATGTGCTAGTCTCCAGTTGGTATGTACCACGTTTCCTGTCCCGCAGCCTGTCTGCTCCGATGACCTCTGTCGTGCACATTCAGTACTGTCGATGCTAATTCTCTGGCCAATATCTCTTTGCCATACTTGTGCATTCCCGATGCTTCCCTGCAATGCGCTGCGGATGTTGTGTAGTTGAACTCGGAAGCCGGAGCTGGACTGTCGATCTGCTTTGAATGGTGTATACTAACCTTCTTACCGGCGTGTCGGCCGCTGAGGACGACGGCGACCTTTCCTGGCTGTTGGTGGTGAGCGTAGGGTATAATTCACAAGTATAGAAGTCAGCACGATGATCTTTTGATGAGATTCGAACGACGCAAGCAGCATTAGGACGGCTTGGTCGACAGTCTGCTGTGCAAAGGCACAAGGGTCGGATGCATGTCTGTCGATGGCGCCTTTTGCTGCTTGTGTTGGTGTCGGATAGCGGTATTGAACGGTGGTGATGTCGAGCACGTACCTTGTAGATCTTGGGCATTGTGACGGATGGGGGATCTTGATGGAGGATGATGGTGACGAGAATGCAGATGTTGACCAAGTGGCCCTCTGGGTTGCTCCCCCAGACTCGCTCGCTCGGAACTGCACACAGGCTACCACACAGCAGCACACTCATTCGCAGTCTTGGGCCTCACACACACACACACACACACACTCTCTCTCTCTCTCTCTCTCTCTCTCTCTCTCTCTCAAGTTCATTGCTGGCAACGCGCCTCGACCTGGACTTGGAAATCTTCGTTTGTGCGTCCGTCAAGAATAAGCGTGCAGACTTGTTGTTCTGCCACGGTCTGAATTGGACGCGTCACGTGACTCAAACAAAAAAAAAAACTCCCACGATCGTCGAATTCAAGAGTAGCGCGAACACGCTTGCGCAACCGCGCCAAATTTGAAGTCCAAGCTCGGATCCGAAGTGGAACCACAAAATTGAGTCTGGCTACGCCCACGGCGCAAGATGGCTGCGAGGAGCGCGCAGAATCAGGGCGCTGGACCTGTGTAGACACTGGAATTTGGACGTCGAAACTGAGCCCAGCAATCCACATTTTGCGCACCCAGCCAGCCAACCAGGCTGGATACCAACGCGCGGTCGCTACCACACTCCTCTCCTCACCATCAAGATCCCCATCCTTATCGACAAAGTAGGTATCATTCGCACAGCTTTCAACGCACTTATGTTGTACGCGCATCATCTGCAATCTTTGGCACCAACAATCTCCATTACAGCCATCCAAGCCCGTTACGTTCGGTCCAGTCGCGCACATTTCGCTCCCGCCCCTCCCATATCTAAGTGCCGTCATCCTAACCTAAAGGCCCAGCAGACTGCACAATTCCGCTTCGACAAACGCACAACCCTCTATCATTCCGGACAAATACATCGCAGCATTGTACCATCTCATAATTGAACCAGCAGTTACAGAGCGTCCTTTCGCACGCCACCCAGATATCAGTTGGAGATGTCAAGTCTTAGGAGAAGCCTTTTGCAGATAGCAGATGTCTTTACAGCTTGTAAACTACCGCTCTTGTAGCGGCAACTTTCAAAAGACTTCGCATGTGCTCTGTTCAGATGCGCCGCCGACACAAGCAACGATCAACCTGGACTTGGAGATAATTGGAGAGAACGGACTTGCCCGGCAGACCAATCAGCACGCTTTTAACGTACAGCAGCCCAGATCCAACTAGATGATTCCGCATCGAGATCGTATCGCAACATTGTTCTCACCATCCACACATCCTTTCTGCATTCTACTGCTTCGCTTCTACCTGCAGTTTCTTCAAGATGGCTAAGCCTCGTGGACTTAACACAGCCCGTAAGCAGGTCTCGACCCGCCGAGACAACCGATGGGTACGTATCTGCTCAATGCCACAGTCATGATGTCAAGGCTTGTCGCCATGGTCGACGCACAGACACAACATTCGCCAATCTCATCTTCCCCGTCCAACTCACGAATTGGGTCTACCAGATTCGTATTTTGTCGTAAGATGCGATTGTTTCTTCTGTTGTCAGCTGTGTCTAGCGACCATCCTCAATCAGCCCGTCCGAGTAAACAGGCCCAAGACATTTACTGACTTCTGCGCCCTCGTATTACGACATGCATATCTTACTACTTGATCACAACAGTCCGACGCCCAGTACAAGAAGCGTGCCCTCGGCAACTTCTACAAGACCTCGCCCACCGGTGGTTCGTCCCAGGCCAAGGGTATCGTTCTCGAGAAGATTGGTGTCGAGGCCAAGCAGCCTAACTCGGCTATCCGAAAGTGTGTGCGTGTCCAGCTCATCAAGAACGGCAAGAAGGTCGCAGCTTTCGTCCCCAACGACGGTTGTCTCAACTTCGTTGACGAGAACGACGAGGTTCTCATCTCCGGTTTCGGTCGTGCCGGTAAGGCCAAGGGTGATATTCCCGGTGTTCGCTTCAAGGTCGTCAAGGTCTCTGGTGTCGGTCTGAAGGCACTCTTCACCCACAAGAAGGAGAAGCCCCGTTCCTAAACGGTGTGGCACATTCGTCTTGCCCCCTAAAGCATCACATCGTTCTGGTCGCAACAACTTTTGCGAGGTTGGTAGCGCCAGTCTCGACTGGCGTCTGATTTCGGCGACCATTCCCCATCCCTCACCTTCACAGGCTTTGTCGCATGTACTTCATATCATTTCTCATGAACCCAAAACTATAGCGCCTCTCGTAGGCCGACATCTTGCTACGCATTGGATATATTTCCGTCGACGAGGCTGAGGAGCGAAGCTGAGGTTTGTCACATGCATACAGCTTGTATGCGAGTGATTGTGAGAAACGAGAGCTCGACCTACAGTACATACCGCATGAGTGTGAGTGTATGCTCCTGAACGTTGGCATCGCAGGGGAGCCTCGTGCGAGACATCTCTCGCACGGTAGTCGCGCGTAGGCGTGACAGACCCTTGATTTCGCGCAGAAGACCAACACGCCAAGCTCCACATACGATTGTGGAAGTGGGCCGTGTCAATTCGCTGCTCAATCCTCTATGCTTAGCCACTTGGGCATCGTATCCCCGTCCTTTTCCTTGGACTACCATGGCTTCTTCAGTGAATGATCAAAGTGCAACGGACACAGGAGCTGGTAGCAGTACCGGCCTCTCCCTCCGCGAAAAGATGCGTCTCAAAGCGCAGCAAAAACTCCAAGACCAACGACAGGCAGCGCCGCCTTCTCCTCCCCGCACTTACACCGATACCACGTCTCTTGTCGCTGCCGATCCTGGTAGCGAAGATGAAGCGCTGGGATCGCTCACGCTCGCCCGCACCAAGCGACAGGCTGCGCTGAAACGCCCAGCAACCTATAGCATCGACCCACTTGACGACGCATCTCGTCTTCGACACCATCCGAACAAGCTTCCCAGCTCAGCAGCCACGCATGTGGCTTCACCCTCCAAGAGGATCAAGGGGGTCGATAGTCTATTACGAGAACAACAACGAAGGATCAAGCGAGGCACCGATTCAGACGGATTCTCGAGAGCAGATGCCATCGCCCGCAGCATGGAGCAAGAACGTCTCGGAAGAATGGGGATCGCGTATCCTGCCGAGAACGGCGATGCAGATGACCAGCATAGAAATTCGGGGACCTCACCCCTAGGATCATTCAAGACTATGCAAGCGAACGTCACCAAGTCAACAGAGCCAGAGCTGACGGTGAAGGCTCTGTCTCCGACGATCCCATCCTTCCTGTGGTCCTCGCAATCAGAGGTGGCACCGTCGGATGACGAGATGGAGCATGAGCGGCACTCTAGCGTACAAGAGCGGCGACTGGAGGCATCTCTCACTGCTGTTGGCGCCGATGAGGACCAAAAGCGTCAAGCGCTCGAAATCCTCCGACGCGATTTGCGCGATGGCAAACGCGGGTCTACAAACGAGCCAAAGCGACACATCTCGTTCTGGAGGCCAGGAAGAACTCTCGCCCCCATCGTCACCTTTTTCTGCCCGCTTCCCTCCCTTTCGGATACCAAGCAAGAACAAGGACCCTCGACGTCTTCAAGCACGGCGAAAGATCTCGATTGGAACGTGATATCAGAGCCAATCCTCATGGCTGGTATTCTGCCAGGCTCTCTCGAACTCGACAAACGCCAGATCCGGCGTATCCTGGTCTGGTCTGGGATCTCGTATATCCTCGAACGGAACGTGTTTCGGAGCCGCTTGCTGTTGGCATTCTTTTGGTCGATGGTCTCGAAGAGTGCGCAGTCTCCGTACCGTCGACAGCTCGAGTCGGCAGTGCCCAAAGCGCTGACCGACATAGTTCGACGTGTGCCTCACATTCTCCACCGGATCGGTATCGACGAGGAGGTGCTGGAAGAATGCTTTCCCGACAACGCCAACGTCACCAATGTTCCGTGCTTCACGGTTGCGCAGCGCAAACCATGCTCGCAGGGGCACACGCGCGATGGCGCCAGCTCTTCGTCGCCGAGCATCGAGCTCAAAGAGTTCAAGGCGTATCTGACGCAGATGGAAAGGCACGATCTCGTGGGGAATCTTGCCCGGGTGATTGAAATGGTTGCTCGCGCATCGAGCGGTGCGGATGTTGTGGAAGATAATGTGTCGGTGTTTGCGGGGTATGTGTCGAGCATGACTATCGCGTGTGCGGCCACGATGAATTTGAGGTTGCAAAGGAAAGTGGGCGGTGCGTTTCGTTGTATCTTTGAGTCGGCGGGTCGAGCGGGTGGAGTGGTGTTGCTTGCATTGCAAGAGGAGGTGAGTAGGAGGATGTTTTCCGCGTTGGCGATGGATTCCGTGGTGGTGCGGGCGAGGTTGGTGACCGCCATGCCTGGAGACGGGAGGGAGGTAGCGGCTGTGAGGAGGTGGTTAGCCTGGTGTATATTGACCGAGCATCTTTCTCCGCATCATGCTGTAGTTGCTTCCCCACACGTGCGCAAGCCACGTATGGAGGCAGTGCCATCATCGGATTCGGCAGTTGACGCGGGGGAAGACGTCGAACAGATACCCGGCGAGAATGCGTACTGGAAACGGTGCAGGTTCGAACCTTTCTCCCTCGACCTGGACAAGCTTGCTAGTGCGATCGATTCGTCCAATCCACAATCTCCATTCTACATTGCACCCACTCCCCGCACTAGTGGCATTACTGGGAATAGTGACGAGAATGGAACGACAACAAGTTTTGAAACGCTCATTGCAGCTACGCATCTCGTCTCGCTCCTCCTGCGCGATCTACCGCTCCACCTCTGCCATTTCCCACCCTCTCCGTCGCGATCCACGCCAACGGTTGAAAATCCGCACGGACGCGAGCCAACCACCCTCTCACGTCCACTACGACTCTCATTGCAGTCGTACATGCATCTCACCCCGGAATTGGACAAAGCACGCATCGCCGCAGTGAGAACTTGCGTGCGGAGGTTGGAGGCGGTCAATGCGAGGATCCGCGATAACCGTGCCGACGTCATCGCGCGAACGCTCGCGAAGGATTGTTTACAGTCCACCTGTCTGGCGTCAGAGTATCAGTTGGATTTTTACTCTCCAGCGTCGATGAACGCTGCTTCGTTTCTCGCGTAACCCGACCAACGTGCCACAACGACACGCACAGAGCAACGACCCACACAGAAACACGAACAAACTTTGAGGTGGTTTCCTGTAACATTACAAATCAGAGCTCCAAACATCTCCTCACCCGTTCCTCGCCCAAGCAAGTGTGTAGTCCGCCTGACGCTTAAGCTATCAACTGAACGAGCCGGCAAACATGGCGACGAGCGTAACCCACGCGCCCCTACCCAGACTCTCGACTCCCTCCTCGTCGACCATCTTGTTAAAGCAATCCATGAGACCTTCGTACCTCTTCACGACGGGGGCGCCAAACTCAGCCGCGGCCTCCTCCGCAGTCTGCTCCTCGATAGGACGCAACGCAATCACCGGCTCCGGTGGCTCCCCGCCCGAAAATGTCGGTTGCGATCCGAACCCGCTCGAAGCACCGCCAAAGCTGTTGGCAGTCGACGCAGGTGCCAGGTTGGTCTGACCGAAAACTCGAGCCGCCTTGGCGCTGGTACCGTTCGGAGCCGGCTTGGCAGCGGCGACATCTCCGTCGTCGTCGTCATCGTCATCGTCGATCGCAAACGAAGGTCGACCTGGCAGCTCGGCCGGCGATGACGGCAGTGGCTTGTCGGCGGCACTATCGGTCGACTTTCTCGGATCCGCATCTCTGTAAGCTCCACCTGGCTGGGCGTGTGCGGCAGCGGTGGCCTGGTGCGAGTAAGGCGATGGAGCAGCGGCGGCACCGTTGGTGGGCACTCTGGCGTACGCCCGGTGCAGCGGATTCTGCCTCTCGGGACGCTGGGTGGACAATCTTACCATGGCGCACTCGAGCGGCGCAAGAACGACGACGCTGATCACGTTCCACAGCACAAAGATGGGCAAGCCGACCGGGCTGAGCTCGAGCATGTTTGAGTTGGGGCCCGAGTAGGAGTCCTGATCAGGAGAGACGGGCGAGGCACGGGGAAGACCGCCAAGGGACGGAACAGTGAGCTGGCGGACGATGCGTGTAGCGAGGCCGATCCAGACGACGTGGAGAACGTTGGCGGCGAAGAGACCGGGAAGGAGGTAGAGGCGCCAGGGTTGGCTGAATTCAGTGTAAGAGAGGAGCTCGCGGAGGTTCTCGAGGGGCCTCTTGATCGAGAGGATGCGCGGATGGACGATGGTGCGGTAGGTGATTACGTTGAGCGGGAGCGCAGCCATCGAGACGAAGAGCATGTAGAACAAGTTGGCAAAGAAGCTGAACTGTCCCGGACCAGAGGGACCGGCCTTGTACGCACTTCCGGGCGAGCTCGCTGATGCGCCAGCGAAAAAGACAAATGTAAGGCTGCTCAGCGTGAAGATTTGGATCGCGACGGGGATGGAACCCTTGTAGATGCCTGCCCATCCTTCGAGACGTTTTGTCCTAAGCATCATCGAAAAAACGCCGGTGATGACAGGCCCGATCTTGGCGGAGGACCTGCGCTCCGAAAGCAGGAAGGACGACAGCGCGCGCGGAGCCGTGGTAGATCCGGCACCGTCTTCGAGCACATTGTCGAGGCTGACCGCCTTGGGAAGGTAGTTGGCACGTAGACGGACGATGGCACCGTTGAAAGGCTGGGAGATGAGCACCGAGATGCCGATCGAGAGCGTGATGGCTATGAGAAACACGAGGGCGTCGAACAAAAACATGACGGGCGAACGGAAGAGAGCGATGGAGATGTAGGCAGTTGACGCGGGTCGGACGTGAGGACGGATATGTATGCGCGCGGTCAAATGAGCCCGGCACGGGTCGCTCGACGCGGAGCTTTTTTGAGTCAAGATTAAGCTCGACAGCTCAGGGGTGTGCAGCCTTGACGAGGACAGCTGTGTCTTGTGTCGTGGTGGCGATATACAAAAACCAAAAACCTTGGTCGTTGATGCTGGGAGCGGTGATGGTGTTGAGGACAGGAAACGGTGGAGACAGAAAGGTGGAAACATGGCACGGTCCAACTGTGGCGAGTTTGAGCCTGCGATCTTGCGATCTTGCGAGCTCCCAGCCGAATCGGCAGAGCTCGCTCCCCCAGCAAGCTGCAAACTGCAAGAGATGTTGGCTTGAGCCGAGCAGTCGAAAATCACGGCAGCCGCCAAGTCGGAATGTGTGAATTGGCTCTGCTCTTGCCGCGCCGTGTGCCTCGGACGACCGTAGTTCAGGCTGAGTCCAACACAGACAGACGCGCGTCGACCTCGTTCCACCGCTTCCACCTCGAAGTGTGGCGGCGCGCATCAGGCTCTTGCTGCGCATCAGAACTCATAACTCTGCAATCGTCAAGGCCCCATTCGCAATGCCTGGCATACCGAGGCAACCAGCAAAGCTTGCCATGCTTGCGAGTAGTGTTCCATTTTTGCATGCCTTTTTCTGCCATCTTTTTATTCGTCGTTTTCTTTTTTATTCTGCGCTATGCATTCGCATTTGTCCAGCCCCCTTGCGCTTTTGCCCAACATTTTAAGCTCTTCCACAGTATTCTCCACGGCCATGGATTCCAGAAGAATTAGGTATCAATCCTTTTATAAAAAGCACAAAAATATGGGATTGTGAATAGCAAAACAGCAAAACCAAAAGAAAAAACGACGCCTACAGGATTTGAACCTATGCTCCCAGAGGGAATGGCATTTATTTTTGAGCAGAAAGTACTCTAGAATGCTAACGATTCTAGTGCCACGCGATAACCACTCCGCCAAAGCGCCTTGGATGTGTGAGGCTTGGAGCAATAGCTTTTATAATATGTAAAGAATTTCTTCTTATCAAAGCAAAAGTAGCACGTAGCATACTGTACAGTACATACTGTAAAACACTGCGTCAACACTTCGCCTTCTTCTCTGGACTGCCGTATGGGGTATATATGGCGGATTCGTCACTCATCAGGCCGCGACAGAACGCACAAGCTTTTCAGATCGCATATCATTTTTCTGCTTCTGCGGCAACGCTGTTGCTACAAAAAGTACTCGACTGCCTCGTGTTTGCCATTGGCCGTGGGTCCGCCGTTGAGATTGTGCTGATTCGGACCGTCCCTCTCGTTTTCCGGTGCGGCCTCAAAAGTGTTGAAGTGCTTGCTTCCGTCCGGGAACACCTCCAAGATGGATGCCATGTTTCCGCAGCGGTAGCAATAGTTTGGCGCACTCCACACCGTCGATAGTCGGTCGTCGTACAGGACGCTGAAGCCTTCCATGCACAATTGATGTGCGCGGAGGATGTGATTCATGTTGTTTCGATGCAAAAAATGCTTGACCACTGAAGCGCCGAAAGTGTAGCCTGCTCCCCGCGGTGAGATGGCAAACTCTTCTTTGTCCGGATCTGGGTCGGACCATACCAGGTCCGCCATCGGTCCTTCGTGTGGGATTTCGCGGAATCGGTCGATGATCTTGACCTGATCAATGTAGTGCACAGACGGAGACAATCCTCCGTGAACGCAGAAAATCTGGTCGTCAATCACCACCGACAGCGTCAAGAAATCAAACATGTCGGTAAAGTACGTCCACACGTTGGCCGAGCCATACTTGCGTTGACATTCGGTGTAGAATCCATACGTCTGCGTCACCGCCCTGGACTCGTGATTGCCACGAATCAGCTGCACTCGATCCGGATATCTCAACTTGAGACAAGTCAGCAACGAGATGGTTTCCACTGAGAAAAGTCCGCGATCCACATAGTCGCCCAAGAAGAGGTAGTTGGTGTGCGGCGCGTATCCGCCGATGCGAAAGATCTCTATCAAGTCGTAAAACTGGCCGTGAATGTCTCCAACCACGGTGACCGGTGCAGAGATGTGGACAACATTGGACTCGCGCATAAGGATCTCCTTGGTTTTTTCGCAAATCTCTTTGAGCAACGCTTCGCCAAGTAGCTGCTTCTTCAGCAGCGTGGCGATGCACGCATCTAGATCGAACGCCATGTTGGGGCTCGGTCAGCGTGGCCTGGCACACCAATCGATGTGCCGGGAAGCTTAGGAATCGCCGGTAGAGAAAGGGATGAGCGAACTGCGGCACGGGATGCGGATAGCGCTGCGGTTGCCGATGGTGACGCTGCTTAACGGGCGCGACGAGATGAAGCGACCCTCTTGAGTGGATCTGTTAGTCGGCGTGCGTATTGGCTACACAGAGATAAGATGCTCCGTTCCTCCTGGGAAGTCCGACTATTCCTGGTCACCGAAGCTCGCGGATGATCACCAATGGCTCGTCCCTACGCCAGTTGCCTGATATACGTTGCGTTTCTCGAGACGCCGTGGCACGGAAGCGCGCATGCGGACAAGCTCTCCTAATGTTTTGGGTATCGGTCGTAGCAGAGCTGACAAAGAAGATCCTGCTCCAGGCAGGGAGGATATGTATGCAGATGACGAGGTTTAGAAAGCCAAGAAAAAAGAGATGATGATGAGGCGTAAATCCGTTTTGAACTCGGGGTCGATGCTTCGAGGTCCTAGCGCGATCCTGCTGTCAGGTGACTGAAGCGAGCGTTGGAGATGGTCGTCTGCGATAGTGATGAAGAGTGTGAGCGTGCCGGCTTCAGTTCTAGAGACAGCCGGCGAAGCTGTAGATGATGGCGGCTCAGACGATCGTAGCCAGTCCAAGAGCGAGTGTACATGTGTGGAGTCGTCCAGATATTCCGACGAGCCAGCGTCGGCATTTTTCCGCCTCCACAAATGTTACGTCCCCCCTTCACACACCAATTCCTATTTTTCCACATCGTAAAAAATATTTTATCCGTAGGGGCGCTTGTTGCGATGAGCGTTTCCAGTGTTGAGACTGGAGCTTCTAACATGTTGAAGTCAGAGAATTGAATATGTGTGACTACGTGTGTCGGGCTATTAGATCTGCCATATCTAACCATATTCACAAATGACCGTGTATTCCAACACTCGGCACGCTCCGCTCCCTCCAGTCCCGATCATTTGTTCCTCGAATTTATCTTTTGTTCTCTCTTTACTTGTGACAGCGCGACTACTACTAACTGACTGTAGCCGCTTGCGGTTTCCAGACCGTACGGTCCTAACAGTGGATTAACTTCACCTCTGGACCAAGAACCGGTATTGGTAGCCCCCTTGCCGGTTCACAATTTCCAATAGCCTAGCCTCAATATACTCGATATCTGGCACATAGCCCTGACAAGAGCGTGAAGCTGGACTGGATCACGCGAGTCAGGTGAACTAGAGAACGAGTTGTTTGGCAGGGAGTTTGGGGCAAACGGGTGGGTGAATTGACGGCAGAAGGGCAAGGTTTTGGCAGACCCATGCTGTGGCCGGGCCAGACATTTTGCCGGCGGTTCTACCGGAACACAGACCAACAACCTACCACTGACTACGCAAGCGTGTGGCAGCAACGTCGTGCAGCAGGTATCCAAGGCAAACGTGTTGGAAGGCGAGAGAGGATGTTTGGCAAATGCTTGCTTATTTAGACCGGAGGGTTTAATTCGAGAATGCTAGTGAAAGGGGAACAAGGATCAATAGCGCTGCGGTGTGGTGCAGCCGAGGATGCAGCTGTGCAAGTTGATCCGCTCAAAATACATTGTTTTCAAACAGCCAAACAAGCCATGACAAAGCTAGCAAAAGTGTGAGTGTGGGTAGGTCAGACAGAACAAAAGCAAAACAAGGCAAAGCGGATAGACTAGTGCGGAGGGTGCGCGGGCTGTTGAGACGCCCCATGCAATCACAGGTGCAGCGGGCGTTGTGACGCAAGTAGTGAGAGAGCGAGTGCGAGAGCGAGAGCGGTGGCCTGCAACCTGGCACGGGACGAGGGAGAAATGCGCGTCGTCGCTCGCTCTCCACTCTCCCACGGAGCTTGCCCACTTGGCGCTCTGGCACTGTACCGGCCTTCCAAGAAACAACGCTTTGGCTGCACGCATCTGTAGTGCAAGCGCAAAGCCTTCTGTCTTGACTTTCTGTTTCGACTTGCTGAGGCGAGATTCCGCCACAGCTGAATGCATTGATGCTCGTCACCGACCAAGCGCACTTTCTTACACGCACACACACGCAGTACAGTACAGTACAGCTGTACAAGCTACACATCGTCACCCACGCCTGGTCCACACCTCTGCCCGCTACCACGCATACAGACCGTATCTCGTTTGCCGTCCGTTGCGCTACGCCTTTCTTTCGCTCCGTATTCTTGCCACCACGGAAATCGCCTTTGATCGCGCCTCGTGTGCCACGATTGCCATCTACGTATTTCGGCCGCGCTGCGCATAGTGTTGGGCACATCCGTACTCGAACCACGTCGTCTCGCATTCAGCCCCAGATCGCTCGGTGGCGTGAAACGCTCGCACCAAGTTTCCCACACGACCGGATCGTCCGCCCGACTCGACTACGCCAAGCACTGCCCAACCGCATTCAGCCCAGCGCACAGCCAGCCGCCCTGAGCCGCCCTGAGCCGCCTCAACTGGCTCGCGAGTGGGTGCGACGTCCAGCCAGCCGCACGCGGCACATCCGACGACGAAGCAGACAATAGCGTCAAGCCATCTTTCCGTGCGTCTCCTGCAGGCACGCCAGTCAACGACATCAACAATACGCTTCACGCTTCACACCTCCCTCCTCCCTCCTCCCTCCTCCCTCCTCCCTCCTCCCTCCTCCCGCCTCCTTCCTCCCGCCTCCTTCTGCTTTTCAGCCCGTTTCGAAGGCATGTCGAGTCCGCACGCACCAAACGAAAGCGTTGCGGCGTGCGACGAGGGTAAGTGTGATCCCACACTCGGCTACACTTCCGCCTGGCGTCTCTTTTTGTTTCTCCCCACTGCGTGTCTGCGTGTCTGCGTGTCTGCGTGTCTGCGCTGCTACCTGAGCGAGCGGACGAGCGGGCGTGCGGGCATGCGTGCCTCTCCATCGTGCAACGCGCTGTGCTGGCTCGCATGCCACCGCGCTTGACAGTGGAGCCAGAGCGCCTGGTCTGTCTCGCGTCTTACGTCTTTGCGTCCTGCCTCTTTGCGTCTTGCTCGTATCATCTGCTTTGATGGCCACAACGTGCGCTTCTCATCGTCGTCGGCGTGGCTTGAATTCGTGCTGACGCTCTTCTTGCCTTGCTTCCCCTTCTCCGCCCGCTCCCTCTTCTGCTTGTTGCTGCCATCTCCGTCCGTCGATATCTTTCCCTTGCGCTTGGCTTCGACCTCCCACGGCTTCTTCCTAAACATGGCGACGGCCTTCGATCCGGACTCTTGCTCCTCCCGCGTCAAACGCCGCCATTCATCCCGTTCGCTCGCTGGACATGCACGTCGACTCTCGATGGGTTCGCTCTCCTTTTCCAACGTCGCCTCGTACTTTCGCAATGCACATGCTTCCCCGCCGCCGCCTGTACCGCCTCGCCCTCCAAACATTGTTTCTGACGCTGCACATGCGCCACCACCCGTCAAACCCACCTCCGCTCCTCCAACCTCGTCCTGCTCACGCCCATCTCCGCATCGTGACCATCCAGTCGCCGAAGCCGTGTACAGCTTCAAGCTGCTCGAAGCGTTGCGAAAAGGCGACCAGCAAGCTCTCATTCCCCTCATTCAGTCCACCAACAAATGCGAGAGCCCCTTGGCAAAAGAGAGCACTAGCCCGCTCCACTTGGCTGTTCGCTGCGCCGATTTCAACATCATCGCGTTCCTGCTCCACTATAAGTCCATCGAATTGAATGCTGTCGAGGCGCAACACGGCAACACTGCACTTCACATCGCCTCGGCCTCCGGTCGAGACGACGTCGTGCAGCTCTTGCTCGAACAAGACAACATTGACGATTCAAAGCGCAACAACCATGGCAACGACGCGCTCGCAGTAGCCAAGACGCCCCAGATTGCCCAACAGATTCAAGTTAGCCGCGCTCAGCTCAACGTCAAATACCTCGACCTTCTCACCGCCTACGAGCAGCTCACTCCCGGCGCCGATGCCAAGATCCACCACCTCCTCGAGCTGCCACGTCATTCGGTCATCGACCTCAACGCGCACGGAACCAACGGCAGTACCCTCCTCCATGAAGCCGTAAAGCGCAACGACACACGCATGATCGAGACAGTTGTCCGAAAAGGTGCAGATGTCTATGCCAGAGACCGTCGCGGCAAACGTATCAACGATGTCACCAGGGACGAAAAGGTCAAGGCGCTCTTGCGCCAGCTCCACAACGCCGATGCTGCCAAGGCCGCGCAGCCCAACAACTCCGGCCAACCACCCACCTTCAAGGGCTACCTCGGCAAATGGACCAACATCGCCCACGGATACAAGACACGTTGGTTTGTGCTCCAAGACGGCATCCTCTCCTACTACCACACTCAGGACGACGAGGGCAAACAGTCGCGCGGTTTCATCAATATGCGCTATGCCAACATCCGTGCGGACAACAATGATAAGCACCGCCTCGAGATCATCAGCGAGACCGGCAAGGGCATCTCCAAGCTCTACCTCCGCGGCACACATCCCGTCGAGCGTGCCCGATGGGTGCAAGTCCTGCAACAAACCAAAGAGTTTTTCAACCTCGAACGACAGTCAAGCCGTGCAGAAAGCTTTTACCGTCAGCGTGCTCCCTCGACCTCGTCGCTCTCAAACTCGCACGGCGTTCAAAGCATGTATTCTACCGCAGCGCTCGCCAACCCGGCGGGCATCGTTCGTCCTTCGTCAACTGCACCCAGCGAAAGGGGCAGCCGCGTTGGTCTCCTCTCGACAAAGTCTCCGAGCACGCAGCCTCCATCAGGCGCCGCAAGCGAGCGATCGCTCCCGCTCGCCAATCGCAGCCCCAGTCTGTTGAGCAGGTTATCGAGCGACGAACGAGGCGACGACGACCACGATGGTGGTGCCACTGCCGGCTGTATGCCGTACGAGTCCGAATTCCCACTCACTGCCGAAGCGCTCAAAGCCCAAGCAGAGGCTAGCCAACGCCTTGTCGATACGCTCCTCAATTCCAACGCCTTTGCGGCGCCCGCCCCATCTTCAGGTCGCAACTCCTCCGAGGATGGCAGCACCGGCAAGCGCAGCAGCTCCATCCGTGCTTCGACTGGTTCGCTTGCTCTCAACGGTGATACTTTGCGCTCGGCGCTCGATTCAGCAGTTCGCAGCAATCTGCAGCTCGTGGAGCGATACCAAGCCATGGTTGCGGCCCGAGAAGCTTTCATGACGAAGCGCTACGAACGCGAGCTGCAGATCAAGCACCTTTGGGAAGAAAACATGGCGGTGCTGGCACAGCAGCACGCCGAAATGGAGTCGCAGCTCAAAGAGGCCGCGGCTGAGAATGCTCGCAGACGAAAGGCACTGCGCGAAGTCCGAGAGACCATGGGCTCGTCGCCCGGCTCTGTCCTGTCGCCTCAACTTGCTGCCTCTAGCTCCGTATCCAATTCGCTGCATGCGCACGACCCACGCCGCCAGTCGACCGTCATGAGCAACGCCACCAACCAGTCATATCAAACTGCCGACGGCGAGGAAATTGCCTCTCTTGCCACGCGCCGACTTGGTGAGGAAGGTGGTGCCCAGTTGCAGCTCGACGAGGGACTCGCGCCCCGCATCCACGCACAGCGATCTGCCATCTTGGGCATTGCCGATGACAAGGATATCTTGCGCCGCGATTCGGTGGACGATGCCGACGACGAGTTCTTCGATGCGATCGAGACGGGTAACCTGCCTGGCCTCAAGGTTGAAAAGTCGCTCATCGAGCCCGAAACAGACCCCAACAAATGGCCAGAAGAGTTTGATGCTTTGCGAGCCGATCACATGAGCAAGGCGGGCATGGAGCCGTACCAGCACCTGCGATCCCAGATGCCGATCGGCAAAGACGACCGGCCCTCGGTCTCGCTGTGGGCCATCTTGAAGAACAACATCGGCAAGGATCTGACCAAGATCTCGTTCCCGGTGAGCTTCAACGAGCCCACGTCCATGTTGCAGCGCATGGCCGAGGACATGGAGTTTTCGGAATGCCTGGATGCCGCTGCGATGCAGGAAGACCCGACCAGGCGTATCGCCTACGTCGCCGCTTTCGCCATGAGCAACTACTCGTCAACCATCGGCCGCGTCGCCAAGCCCTTCAACCCGTTGCTGGGTGAGACATTTGAGTACATGCGCCCGGACAAAAAGTACAGATACTACTCCGAGCAGGTGTCGCACCATCCACCCATCTCGGCATGCTGTGCGCAGTCGCCCACGTGGGAGTACATGGGCTGTGTCGACGCCAAGTCCAAGTTCTTGGGCCGTACGTTTGAGATCAGACCCACCGGTGTTGCGCACGTCAACCTCAAGGTGCCCCGAAAGTGGGTCGACACCAACAAGCAGCTCAAGACGGCGCCGCTGTTGCCGGACGACCACGTGCTCGAACACTACTCGTGGAACAAGGTGACTACCTCGGTGTCTGGCTTCATTGTAGGCAGCCCCACGATCGATCACTTTGGCGACATGGAGGTGACCAACCATGCGACAGGCGACAGGTGTATTCTCACGTTCAAACCGAGAGGCTGGCGGGGCAAGGATGCGTACGAGATCCGCGGAAGCGTATACGACGCACAGGGACACATGCGTTGGGACATTGCTGGACGCTGGAACTCGCAGCTTGTCGCGCGCAAGTGCGGTGCTGGCTCGGGAGACCTGAACCCGGACCAGAGCGTGGATGCACCGGATGGACAGATTGCAACTGCGCAGCCGCTCGCCGAGTATCTGCTGCTCTGGCGCAACTCGGAAAAGCCAGCGACGCCGTTCAACCTCACGCCGTTTGCCATCACGCTCAATTCGTGCCCCGACGACCTCCGCCCATGGCTGGCACCGACTGACTGCCGACTGCGCCCCGATCTCAGCGCGTTCGAGACCGGAAAGTTCGAGCAGGCCAACGACCTCAAGCAGAAGCTCGAGAACTACCAGCGAGAGACGAGGCGGAAGAGGGAGGAGGGCGAACTGCCGGCGCACTCGCCGCGCTGGTTCAAGCGCACTACGGACGAGGATACCAAGGAGACGCTGTGGCAGCCTGTGCCGGCGCCGGCAGGATCGGGTCCCGGTGGCCAGGAGACGATCTCGTACTGGGCAGAGAGGCACGAGGTCGGGTCGAAGAAGGCACAGGGTCAGAACGCTGACTGGAGGGACGTATACCACATCTTTGGCGATTTTGAGGTGCGCTAGATGCATCGCTTTCCATACGCGGCACCGCGCTGCGACCACGAGATGCGCGAGATGCGCGGTGGTAGCAAGCTGGTTGTGTTTTCCGATGCGCCGCTTTTATATGTAGATAGGTTTGTTTTACTCGTGTTTTTGTGCGGGGTAATCTGCTTGCTCTTGTGGTTGCATCGCCGTCGAGACTGGGGAGGGGAGCCAAAGGCGGAAGAAGGAGGAGGAAGGAGGAGGAAGGAGGAGGATATGCGGAGCAAACGTGGACACACACGCGACATCGGGGCACATAACGCAGCGATCCGCGATGTGAATCGTGAATGTGAATTGGTGTGCGCGCGGATGGTGGGCACAGGTTTGAGATTAGATTCTGTGCAAGTTGACTCGACAACGTGCGCGAAAAAGAAAAGAAAAAGCTCCGCCAAGTATTATTCCCGGGGCTTTTTCCGGCACCACACCGCGATGCAAGGTTGGGAAGAGCGGATTTGCACCCAGCATCCGCCCACCATCACCACCACCACCATCACCACGACGAAGACGACGTTGCATCCAGGAACGATATACGCGTGAGGAAGCGACACGATGAACACGGCACCTACACCGATCCCGCAAGTGGGGAAGCAGCTGATTGTGTTTGATTTCGACTGGTATGTGTATCCACCTCCCCCCCGCTGATCGTCATGGTACGAGCGAGCACGGATGATGTTCGGATTGGTGGAGCATGGGTTTTTTTTATAATGTTTTTACTCAACTAGTTGGGGTTTCTGTTTTGCAAATTGTGCGGTGGAAGGTCGTTGGTGGATCAGGATACCGATCGATACGTTCACGAATGTCTCGCACCGTCTCTTCGCGCTGAGTTGCAACGACGAAAAGGGTCGGAACAGTTTACGGATCTATGTGCTGATCTTCTGCTCAAACTTCACTCCCGAGGTGCAACCCCGTCCGATATCCGTTCCGCGCTCATCACGCTTCCCTTCCACCCGGGAGTCAAGCGCGGAGTATCCAAGCTCAAAGCCGCCGGCCAAACCACGTTTTTCCTGCTGTCGAACAGCAACACGATCTACATAGATACCATCCTCACCCACCACAATATGGCGCATGTGTTTGATGAGATCGTGACGAACCCGGCCGAATTCAACCAATCCGGAGCGCTTGTGTTGAAACGACGCGTGTTGGCTACTGCGGAGAAACAGCATGGATGTACTGTGGGATGCAGTGCCAACATGTGCAAGGGCGAAGAACTCGACGCATTTGTCTCGCGTCATGGGGGACGAAGCGCATTCGAACGGATTGTGTACGTGGGAGATGGGGGAAACGACTACTGTCCCGTTCTGCGATTGCAACCGCAAGATCTGGCGTTTGTGCGAAAGTTCCGAGGTCTCCAAACACGCATCAACAAAGAGGGCAACGTCAACGCGCGAATCAGGTACTGGAACGGTGCTTGGGAGTTGGAGGGTTACCTCGACGAGCTTCGTGGTGAACCTGCTCTCCAGTATTAACTGTCATCCGACAAGCGAAACACTAGAGTTGGTATGATTCGGGTTTGAACGCAATACAAGAGAACTAACTAGTTACGATACAAATGCCAGGGTGGTGTGCGAGTAGAGGCAGGTAGAAATACGGGCGCATCTAAACCACGAGATGGGCGACCATCAGCACGATGACGATGCAACGTAGCACACGTATTGGTGCAGTTCGCGCGGTTGGTAGCGCTGCATTCTTGTGCGACGTGGCTGAGCCGGCCCAAGTGGCAGCGGAGGTTGTTCGGTACGCAGAACGGTGTTGAACTGCTAGCTATCGCCGGTAGCATTTATTTCCACGTTCGGAGGCAGACACTGTTAGACGTTGCCAACGTAACACAATTGTCATTTTTCGCGGGAGCAAAAGTTGCATCGCAGCCATTGATTGTACGCAGGGACGGGCCAAGAGGCCGCGGCTTTGGGGGAGCCCACCACAGCTGAGCTCGGGTGCGGAGATAAAGTCGACGCGGGTGCGCGAATCGTTTGTGTACGTTTTCAAGACGGGCTGGCGTGCAGTTGCAATTCGAAGGCGAGGCTTTGATGCAGCCACGACAAAGCAAGAGTTCGAGGTGCAGAGGGGGGAGGATGTTTTTGGTAGTGCTGCCCGCAAGCAGGGCAAGAGGCGCGCTACCAAGCCAGAAGATCGGCGTTGCAGCTGTCGGGCAGAAACGATTCATGAATCCCAAATCCAAGGCTGGAAAGAGAGAGGCGTGGCGCTACTCTTGCCGTACTGAGCATCGACAGCGCCGAAAGCTGGGCTGCAACCGGGGCAAACAGCACGAGTGGCTGGCGGCAGCCATCTGAACCGCACGCGCTTTTGTGGATTTCATCCCAAAATGAAACCAAAGGGGCGTCCATCTGCAGTAATCCAAATCCAAAAAAAGAAAAAGAAACGAAAAAATGTTCGTCCAGCAGGCCAAGCGCGTGCGTGCAAAGCAAAAGCAAAGCACAACAGAGCACACAGCACAGCACAGCTCAGGAGGCGGTCGGCGCATGGGTTGCTGCGTTGGTGTGTGTGGCAGTGAAAGACACTGAGAACTGGCTTGCGCTGTTGGTGGCTCGCGAGTCGGTGACTGCACCTGCACCTGCACCAATTCAGCGAATGACTGGCGTGCTGGCGTGGCTTTGGCGTGGCTGCTGTTGCTGCTGTTGTTGCTGCTGCTGTCTGCTGTGTTGTGTTGTTGGCATCGCTGATCATACTGCTCATGCTGTTGCTGCTGCTGCTGCTGCTGCTTCCTGCTGTTACTGCTACTACTACTGCTGCTGCTGCTACGATCGTCGGAACCGTCATTCCACTTTGTTCGCTTCTCGACGCCGTTGCACGCCTTTCCCTCTCGCTCTTCCCCTCCCCCCTTTGTCGCCATCATCACCCGTCCCCGGCTCCACCATCCCGCACAACCCCAGCCACGCTTACGCTGTATCACTCGCTTTTCTTTCGGTATTCATCGGCTTCCCTCTTCGCATCCAACTCGGCGCCCTCGATCCGCTTGTGCTCTCTTCTAGCACCGCCCTTTCACTCGGTTGCACCCGCACCATCCTCACGCCCCATCCTCACGCCCCCTCGTCCCATCCCCCCGCTAGGTAGATACACTCCGTTTCACTTTCCCCAGCCACCTCCATATCGCCGTACGCTTCTCTCGCTGTCTGCCTCACCACCACCGGCTGCCTCCACCGCACGCTCCAAACTTGGTTCCGAATTGGTACGTATTGCAGACCACCATGCGTCGGCTTCATTTCGCTTAATCTCGCCCGCTCTGCGTTGCCCTGCGCTGCCCTGCGCTGCCGTCTTACACTGTTGCTCACCCGTGTCTGTTCTCTCTCCCACTCTCGCTTCCCTTACCGCCTCTTTCTGTCCTACACCTCCAACCCTCCTCACCCATCGTTGCATCTCGTCCCATCGTCATGCCGCCTCGTCACGATTCCCATCTTTGCAATCACCCTCGTCGTTCTCTGCCGACACCATGCACCACACCACCCTTCTCGCACCACCCACAACCATCTCACACCCAGCAGCGCTTCACTCTTCCTTTCACCCGTGCACCCGCTCCTTTTCCCCCCAGCACCTCCCTCCACGCTGCATACCCGGCTCGCAACTCCTTTGCCACGCACCCTGCTTCTCTCACGCCGGGCGCATCTCTCGAGCACCACCACACCTACCGCGTCGGCTGCCGCGTTCCATCCAGCCTTGGCCCAGAGTATCGTCTGGACGTCCAACTCCGCAACACCACGTATCCCGACGATACCGACGCGTGTCAACAACCTGCCACCACTCCTGATTCCTCTTCCAATCCTTGCGGCGCGCCACCGCCCGTCTGCAGCTCGTCAACAACTCGCGCGCCCTCCTTTCCTTCCATATCCGCCATCATGTCGGTGGCAGCCTCCATCGACCTCCTCCCGCCCATCGCCTCCACCAACGCCACACACAACCCTTTCTCCATACCCCATCCTCTCTTTCACCACGATGCACGTGCGTCTTCGAGCTCGTTCCCAACATCTCCTTTCTCCCCACACTCAAAACCCCTTGCCTCCCCAACAAACGATGCAACCGTGCGCAACAACGCCGCGCCCTCCACCCGCTTGCACGCCGCCTCCTCTTCGGGCTCGCTTTCTGCAACCAACCCGTCCAGCCTCCATCTCAGCCAGAATGCTGGCTCCAGTCCCTCCACGAGTGGCAGCTTCAGCGCCACGGGTGCCTCCTCTGGCAGCGATCGAGGTGCGCTTCCCAACTCCAGCAGAAACAGCAGTGCCAGCGGTGCCACTTCGGGCCGCGACGATTCCCAGCGCAACAGCGCGCCCGGCGATGGCAGCGGCGCAGGTGGAAATGGAGACGACGCTCCAAAGCACATCGGCGACAACGACAAGGCCAAAAAGGCCAATCCGCTCGTCGACTTGCTCGAAACCGAAGCCGCCTACGTATCCGAGCTCACCAAGATCATCAAAAACGTCGCTGCCGCCTGGTCCCGCTCCAACTTCCCACCGCCAGAGCTCGACACCATGTTCCGCAACGTCGAGGCCATCTACCGCGCCAACCGCAGCTTCCTCAAGGCGCTCAAACAGATTGGTCCCAACCCTTCCTCCCCAAAAGCGTTGGGCGATCTGCTCATCAAGTGGATCGACGACCTCGAGGCACCCTATTCACGCTTCTGCGACGCCTATCTCGCCGATTTCGACGCCTGGTCCGTCGTCCAGGCCAACCCGCGGCTCTCCAAACTCCTCCAAGACGCGTCGCAAGCCACAGATCCGGAGGGCAACCCCGTCGTCTGTAGCGACCGCAAGCGCGATCCCAGCGAGCCTTGGACGCTCGATCGCCTCTTTGCCCTCCCGCACATCCGTCTCAAGTACTACAAAAAGCTATACTCGCGTCTGCTCAAGAGCACACAGCCGGGCAGAAGCGACCACCGCTTGCTCGTCGGCGCCAACCAGAAGCTCGACGAACTCGTCCAAAAGTCCAAACGCAGGCTTGGCGTGTCGGTCCTCGACGAGGTCGCTGCGCGTGAATCGCGCGATACTTCGTTTGCCGAAAGCAACCGCCCGAGTGATCCCTCTCTGCGCGATCGTGTCTCGTCTGCCACCTCTGCCTCCCACTCGCAGTCGCCCAGCGTGCGGCCCGTGCACACACTTGGCAGCACCAGCTCGCCCACAACAACTCCAGCATCAGAGCCTACCAACCTCGCATCCGCCGGTGCGGTTTCCGCTCCGTCATCCACCCTGCTCCCTTCGGCCGCTCGCGCTTCCACACCCGGAGGCATGCCCATGTTCGGTGCACCCACTGCACAGCCCAATCGCCTCAGCCTGGAACAGCCAAGCATATCGCCTTGCCGACCCGAACTGCTTCGAGCCAACTCCGAAGCAGACAGCGTGCATGAAAGCGGCTCGCAGACTGATGGTGAGCACTCGGCATCCACGCGGACCGCTTCGCTCTCGCAGCCCATCGAGCTTCTCGAAAAGCGCCTCGACACGTCCAAGACGCTCGACATCTTCACCATGAAGCCCAAAAAGTGCCAACTCCAGATGAATCCACCCAACTTGCCGTTCTCGCGCTCCATGCGCAAGTCTGCTGATGTCGTCATCCACTTTGCTCCCTCCAGCGGCGGGCCCGAGATCAGCATCCGCAGAGCGCACATGTTTCTGCTCACCGACCTCTTCTTGGTGTGTGAGCGCATGACGCCCAGCGAAAAGGCACAACTCTCCAACCGCGGCGTCGGTCCCGACATGTGGCTGCTCTACCCGCCTCTGGCCGCCAAGCATCTCCGTGTCGCCGACATGGGTGGACAGGGCAACGTCTTTTCCATCACCATCCTCAAAAAGGAACAGCTCATAGTACACACCGACTCGCGCCAAGCCAAGCAAGAGTGGCTCCAACATTTTTCCGACTGCCAAAAATTCGCCGCCACCCTCGGACTCAAGCTCACGACCGCCGGTAGCACCTTGCCGTTGCCCGAAACCAACACCGGCCTATCGGGAGCCTCGCATGGATCTGCAAACACTAGCCTCACCACACCTGCGCTTTCGCCAGCGATTTCCGTCACACCCTCTTCCGCGCACGGACACGACGTCGCGGCCGACACACCACCGCGTCCCTTCAGCCCCGAACGAGCCAACTCGCCCGTCATCGGCTCGGATCTGTCGAGACAGGCTTCGTTCAATTCTGTTGCATCCTTCCCCAAGGCTTCTCCGGCTCTGGGCTCGCCGGATTTGGGAAGCTTCTTTCCCGGAAGCAACCCAGCCTTCTCGCCACGATCGCCTTCGCCTTCGCCTTCGCCTTTGCAGTTTGGTCCAGGCGGTGGGCCGGCGGGATTCAGCGGACCACGTCCACCGTTGCAACGCCCTCCCTCGCCCATGGATACGCGCCCCGGCATGATGTCGCCCCAGAACGGTGCATTCTCCCCCGAGACCAGTCCAGCGTTCGGCCCCGCACGCTACGGCCCTGGCGGGTTTGGGCCGAATGGACCCAATGCGCCATTCAACCGACCGCCTCTGATGCAAGATCCAAACATGCCGCCGCGCTCGTCGGGTGCCATGTCGCCGGGTGGTATGCGTGCACCGGGCGCACCTGGTGGCCCAATGCCATTCCCTCGTGGCGGTGCCAGTCCGGTTCCAGGCCAGATGCCAGGCGGAGGCCCAGGCAGCAGTCCTGGATTTGGGCCAGTCCATGTGCGGCCAGGAATGGCGCCCGGAGCACCGATGCCACCTTTCATGAATGGTGCGCCACGACCGCCGATGCCACGACCACCTCCTGGTGGCCAGCCCTGGGCCCACGCGCCACCTCCGCCGCCACACGCCATGCGTCCACGCGAACCCATAAGGCGACCGTCTGCACCCAACCTTCGCCAAGCCTCGCACGCCTCCTCGGGCGGTGGACGCACCTCGGACGAAGGCGAAGGCGAAGGCGGCTCACGCTCGTTTATGCGCACGCGCTCGGTTTCGAGCACCAGCTCCACAGCGCCCAAGCTTCCATCGGCGATGATGAAGCAAGGGCGCGACAAGGGCGAGCGCGGCACCGACGTCTCGCCACCTAGCAGCCCAGTGTCCAAGAGGCAAGGTCCGTTCCGCAGCACGGTGTCGGCGCAGATGCGGTGCAAGCTTTTCCTCAAGCAGAGCCACGCCCAGTGGAAATCGCTGGGCAACGCTAGATTGAAGTTGTACCACATTCTGCCGGATGATATCAAGCAGCTGGTAGTGGAGAACGACCGAAAGACGCTCATCTCGACGATTGTGCTGACGGATGGCGTCGAGAGAGTAGGCAAAGTAGGTGTTGCGGTCGAGTTGAGTGACCGGGGAAGCAGGACAGGCATCATTTACATGCTGCAGATGCGCAGCGAAGAGTCAGCCGCAGGATTGTTCGGACAGCTGCTCGAGGGGAGCGACAGGACGGCCGCGGCTATCTCCATGGGCGGCAGTGTGGCCTAGTGGCAACAAGCCAGTCGAATTTTGGGACCAGATCAGCTCGAACGCTTTGCACGCAGCATCTCGCATGGATTAGCTCAATCATGGTCAAAGCTACAAGTATGCATCGTAATGGTGCATGCCGTCGTCATCTTTTGGTCAAATCACTAGATCATCATCCCAGACCATTTTCCATGTGTCGCATCGGCTTGATTCTCTTGTGTTGAGCGTCTTGGAATAGGATTGCTAGTAGTACAGAAGGCATCGTTACAGAAGGCATCGTGGATGCGCAAGGGACGCAGGAATGTGGGGATGTGAGCGTGACACAGCAAATTTTGGGCAAGGCTCGGATTGGCTTGAATGGCAGCGGGCCCGGACGAGCTACGGAGCGTCTTGATCCATGAGCTCGTCATCGAATTGTGCTTCGACGGATTCCGGAGTACGCTTGGTCTTGGATGTGCGCTTTTTCTTGGTTGCTTTCGCGGTTGGCTCTGCGTCGTCCTGCATATCTTGTTCCTGTGCTGCGTGTTGTTCTGTTTCTGCTTCCTCCTCTTCTTCCTCTTCCTCTTCCTCTTCCTCTTCCTCTTCCTCTTCCTCTTCCTCCTCCTCCTCCTCCTCTTGCTCTTGCTCTTGCTCTTGCTCTTGCTCTTGCTCTTGCTCTTGCTCTTGCTCTTGCTCTTGCTCTTGCTCTTGCTCCTGCTCTTCTTCTTCTTCTTCTTCTTCTTCTTCTTCCTCCTCCTCCTCCTCCTCTTCGTCTTCATCCTGGAGCGTCCCCTCGAGGATCATGTTTTCTTCCGCCTGTTTCTGCTGCAGCTTGTCTGTTCTCGCCTCCAAGGCTGCACTGAGTGCGATTGGTGTGGGGATCGCATGCTTGAGAAATTCGAACGACTCGGTGTCCTGCACGGCTCTGGACAGATCCTTGTAGAAGATGTGTTTGCGCCTGTCTAGCTTTGCATTGGTGTATGCTTGGTCTGTGAGCTTCTTGACAAAAATCTCGGTGGCGATGCTGATGAGTAACGTGGCTTCTTTCGAGCAAATGTCGACGTCACGGTCCGCCTTGATGATGCGGGACACTCGGGCGGTGGGGAACACCGAGACGCCGCGGGTGGCAACTTTCGACGACGGTTTGGATGGCGTAGTTGTGCTAGGCGCTCCAGGGGAGCTGGACGATCCTGCCCGCAACATGGGCGAGGTTTCCCACCGTAACGGATGGCGGATGGTGGATGGCGGATGGGTGGTGTGAGTAAAGAGAACCCCAGACTGGGATGGCACATGCATCCAAAAGGGGAAAACTGAGAGCTCAACGTATATACCCGCACGAGTGTGCGTGGATGCGGTTCAAGCTGTACATGAGGTTTCGGCATGCCACGACAGTCGCGCGTGCGGGCGACGCCATTCGTGATTCGGGTTGCGCGTCGTGTAACGCGTTTTACGCCCTAATTAGGAAATTTGTGGGTGTGCTAGATCGCATGTTGTGTCATTACGATCTAACAGATTGTGCCACAGCCGCGTACGTGAGTGACCATTTTCTAACAGCATCACCGACGTCGAGGAAACACTGTACTGTATCTCATGGCGTGCGACGACGCATCCTCTCTGTCTTGCCTCGAGTGTGCGTCCTGCTTCTCACAATTCGTCACTGGGACTGGCGTTGAAGATTGAAGCCCCCTATTCACGATTCACGATTGTTTCGACGGCGAGTGGAGATCATGTGCGCATGTAAGCGGTTCAAGACGAGGAGCAACTCACGACTCTCTGCATTCGTACTGTATTGTACAGTACAGTCCACTGACTATACCACACACAGTGTCAAAGTGAAGCACGCACCCACACCATCCGAGACTCGCATCCACACTCGGCGCTTTGACGCTGGACGAGCTGGATTTAAAACGCTCATCGAGTTTTGTGATTTGACAGACGCTTGGAGAAGCCCCAGTGGGCTGTCTACTTTCGCTGGCCATACGCCTTGGTGGCGTACGAACCGCCCTCGACGATGACATTGGCAGGCTCCTGTGGCTTTCCGGCAAAGTATCGCTCGAGGATGTCCTTGACGCCCGCGGCGTAGCGAGCCTGTGCATCGATTGAGGTACCCGAGATGTGGGGCGTCATTGCGTTTCCGCCGACACCGTGTGTGTACTTTTCTGCCGAGTGCATGGATGCGAACGGGTGGCCAGGCGGAGGTGGCTGCTGGTCGGTGACGTCGCCACCGTAGCCCTGAATGTGACCGCTCTCGAGCGCCGCCTTGACATCGTTGGCGTTGACAATCGCACCACGTGCCGTGTTGACGATCCAAGAGCCCTTCTTCATCCACGAGATCTTCTCGGCGTCGATAAGTCCCCTTGTGCCTTCGTAGAGCGGACAGTTGATGGTGAGCACATCCAGCTCCGAAAGGAACTGCTTGAGGTCCTCGACACGCACCGCGCCCGTCTCCTTCTCGAGTGGCTCGTTGCGCTGGTAGTCGTAGTACGTGAGCTTGGCACAGTCGAAAGGCTTGAGACGCTGCAGAACACGCGAACCGATTCGACCCGAGCCGAGCGTGCCGACCACCTTGCCCTCCAGATCGTACGACTGACGAGCCACCTCGGCGACGTTCCAGTCACCTGCGAGGTACTGTCGGTTGGCGGGCACAAAGTTGCGCACGAGCACGAGGATGGTCATTACTACGTGTTCGGCCACCGACGTGACGTTGGAGCCGGTCACCTCGTACACGGCGATGTTCCTCTTGTTGGCGGCATTGAGGTCGACGTGGTCGGAGCCGACGCCGGCGGTGATGCAGCACTTGAGGTTCTTGGCCTGCTCAATCACCTCTGCAGTGAGGTAGCCAGGGTGGAAGGGGGTGGTGATGACGATCTCGGCATCCTTGACGTGCTTGCGGAACTCGGAGTCGGGCGAGTCCTTGTCAGCAGTGACGACGAGCTGGTGACCCTGCTGCTTGAGCCAGTCAGCGATGCCGAGCTTGTTCTCGACGGTACCGAGCAGACGAGGCTGCTCATCACCGTACTTGCCAGCTTGGTAGAGGACAGCGAGAATCTACGAGCAATGAATTGCATCCACAAGCTCACATGGTCAGCTACGGACGAGAGAGACGAAACATGGGCGATTGTGACCGGAAGTTTGGACACGTACCTTGACCATGTTGGGCGAAGTGGTTGAAAAGAAACGAGTTGAACGAGTAAAACGCGGAAGGGTGGCGTGAACAAGAGCTGAACACGCAAACATGGCGTGGTTGTTATATGCGCTGGCAGAAGGGCTGAGCGCGAATCAAGGCGGAAGAGGGGTAGTGCCAAGCTCGCGGTGGGACGGGTTGCAAGTGGGAGTGCGCGTTTCGATTCGAGTTGAGTGGAGAGCGGTGTCCGAGGCAAACGCCGTGGCAGTTCGCCACGCTCCATCCCGAGGCTCGTGTTGAGGCCGACGGTGCGTCGGTGTCATGGCCTGTGCGGGCAAGCGTGCGGGCAAGCGTGCAGGCAAGCGTGCAGGCAAGCGTGCACAGAGGTGCTGGTGGGGGGAAGCGGGCGATGACCGAATCGTGAATCATGAATGGACAGCCGCAGTGCGGGGAAGGAGCTGACAGCCGACGAGCAACACGCACAAGCCCACTTGGATGCGTTTCGGACGATGTGGCCGACGTCCGAAACTGCAGGCCGAGTGTGACAGGCGTTGGATATTGCAGCGCGATTCGACGCAGCGGGGTTCACAGTCGACACCGTAGCCGTGGTGCACGAGCGGGGAAATCACGAATCGAGCGACAAGGTGCGGCTGGCATGGCTGCGAATGCCGCATTGCCATCGGCTCCAGCGTCACGCAACGCTTCGCAACATCGGCATGGCGTGTCGTCACCACCATCAATGCTTCAGCCGAGCCTCTTCGGCCTCCACATGGCTTGGCCGCGCTTCTGGCTTGCCGCCGAGCGATCGCAGCTTTGGATGACCCAAACGGTGGCTGCCAACCACGACTGCCAACCCCGACGAGCAACAGTGACTGCGTGGATGCGCAGTCAACGTCGGGTGTTTGCAGCACGTGTGGCACGGACAACCACCTCGGAAGCTTGGCCACATCGTCGGCGACGCTAGCTGCTGCGCAATCCACCCGCGACTCCTTGAATTCCGCACTATCCTCGCATTCGGACGGTACGCAATGTGCACAACGCCCTCTGCTGCCATCTGTACCGCCCGTCGCCCGTCACCAACATCGCATCGCACGGCGTGCTGCCATGTTGGTGGGTGTGGGTGTATGCACTGCCTCGCGCTCGAGTCCGATGTTCGGTCCACTTCGGACGAATGCCCCCGTCCAGCGTCTTGGACAGCGTCTTGGACAGCGTCTTGGACAACTCACTCACCTTTTGCAAGTTTTGTTTTTCGAGTCGCACGTGCTGACGTGTTGAGACGCTGTTCACCACCAGTCAAAGCACAGTGGATTGGTCCACATCGAATAGTCGCATCGTCGATCAACATGCGAATAGCCTCGTCGACACTCTCGACAACCCACCTAACATGACAAGCGACGAATGCGTTTGATGTACATCGCATAACACGTCGTCGTAAGCGAGATCCCCACGCACACTCTCGTTCAAACCAGCCAAGCCACCAAACATCGATGTGCAAGCTCACGCTGCAACCATGACTACTCCCAGACGCTCCGAGCGTCGTTCACTCGCCCACCGACTGTGTTTTCCACGCCGGCTGCGTATCCAGAGCATTGCGGTGTCCGCGCATCTCGCCCGTCTGCCCCAAACACCGTCTATCGCCGAACGCTCCCCGATGCGGTTCCACACGCCTCACACGCCCCACCCCAACCCAGTCTGCACCAAATCAATGTACATCTACAATAAACATTCACACTCGTATCAACAGCTTCTATCTACAACATGTCATCGCTTCGACGCCAAACCATCAAAGCTGAGCAAGCGTCTCGTTGACCAGCTCCGCCAATCGACCAACCAGCACTGGAAGCTCTCTTTCCGCTATCACCGCCGTCTTGGCCTTGATCGCCACATCCACGCCGTCTGTTCCGCCCAGAACAACTTCCACATTAACGTCTGGTTGGAAGATCGCGGCGTGAGCAGCCACACCCTTTGCCCTTGTCCGAGTCTCGTCCGTGCTGTTCTTCCTGCCAGCGTTCTTGCCAGCATAGTTGAGTGGGTGTCCCAGATCAACCCGCTCCAATTCCATCTCTTGCTCACCAGTGTCGTCGGCGTGCGAGGTTCCGATCAAGATGTTGACGAATGTATTGTAGCTTGGCTTGTCTGTGCTCAGCCCACCCCAACGGTGTGCCTCGACCAGGTCGGTTTGTTCGTACTTGCCCCGTGACTTGAGTTCCTTCGCCGCCCAAACTGCCTTGTCCAGAATCGTGTCGCCCTTCACCTGCATCGGCAGCATATTCAGCAGTGGTCCTTGCACCTTTTCAATCGAATCGAACCAAGCCGAGCGTCCGAGTTGATACACACCAAACACGGGCGAACAAGCACAAGACACCCCCAGTCGCTCCCACACAAGTGTCGACCATGCGGCAAGCACCACCGCAGCCACGCTCACGCCTGCCTTCCGCATCCTAGCCTCCAGGTCAGACGACACAACCATCGCTTTCTTCTCCACGTGAAATGCCTCATACTCCCTGCATACCGAAGAATGCGACGGCAAAACGCCGCTGCTCGCATTGCGCAGCGTTTGTGCCCAGTACTGCTCGGCTTCCGCCTTGATCTGCAGCTGTTCGTCAGCAACGTGCTCTACAGCTTCCACCCATTCATTCGAGCTGATTGCCGAACCTCCGTGGTAGATCGCAGCAAAGTCGCGAACGAGCATCTCGATCGAAAACGCATCGTAGACCACGTGGTGCAGCGAAAACACAAGGATGTCGCCCACGAGTGTCAGCTCAACTGGAGGCTTGGTAACATCCGGCCATCCCACCGCGGCTCGGCGTGCGACCACCTCTTTGGCTGCAGTTTCCTCGTCTCCTTTCTCCACCCGCACCTCTGCAAAGAACGATGGCTCTGCGTTCAGCTCGGATTTGAGCACAACCTGAGCCGCACTCCCATCTTGGTCCAAGAGGAATGCTGTGCGAAGAATCGGCTGGTGCTGGCGCAGCTTGCTCCACGTCGCCTTGGCATTGTCCGACGTGACGTTTGGAAGACGATAGGCAAAGCTGAAGCCTCCATCTCCGCGTCCCGCCGGAGACTGCGCCCAGGTTGCGAGCCACAACTTCTGGCCCGCGATCATCGGCAGCACACGCTCCACGACGTCTGCTTCGACGCCAAGCTGTGTTCCCACCCTCTGAGCCAGCGCAGCAGACACGGTGCAAATGCCCTTTGCACCACCATTGCCGTTGACATGACCCTTGCTGTGGCTTCCGTTAGCCTTGACTCCATTGGCTTCAACACGTCCTGCGAGAATACCGTTGATCGTCTCTCCAGAGACGATCTCGCCCATTCGCAAATGCATGCCGGCCTTGCGCGCCTGCGATGCAATGCGGATCGCAGAGATCGAGTCCAGACCGAGCAACGCCAGGCGCGTGTCTCCATGTAGTTCGCTCTGATCAATGCCTGCCACTTTGCTGATGATCGAAGCCAGCTGGCGTCCTTCTCCGCTGAGTCGGCCTCCGCCACCGGCTTTCGAGTTGAGTTTCGTGGTAGACGAGCCGATCGGAGCGGAACCACTTTTAGGCAGATGCTCCGGGAAAGCGTTCTTGGAAAACATCTCTGGAAGTGCCGAGACCCGTTCGTCAACGTGGCTCGAGAGGTGCTGCAGCATTGCGTCCATTCGATCCACCAGCGCAGCGAGCGCACTTTGATCGTAGCGGCTACTGTCTGCCTTGGCAACGATGCACATCTTGCTTGGACCTTGCACAACAGCAACGTTGAGCGTATACTGTGCCCTTTCTTCGCCGCTATCAGACAAGCCAATTGGACGCAGCTTGCGGTTTTCAGGCTCATCGTACGCCTTCTGATAGTCAAAGAGTGCGTCGAACAGCTGTCCGCGCTGCAGCTTCGCCTGAACGTTGCGGAGGGCGGCGCGTCGATGTGGTCTTCCAGCGTCATTTGCGGACTGCAGCGCGGCGGCAACCTTCCTGATGGGCTCGTCGAGCTCTGCAAATCGGATTCGAGTCGCTACCGTGTTGAACGCGGGTCCGACAGCGGTGTCGGCCTCTGGAACCAGATCCAGCAGCCCGAAAAGCTGGCCGAAGCAGATATCGCGCGTGCTACTCTCGATCGCCAACAGCTTGCCGAATGCAAGGTTGCACAACACCTGCAGCGAGACGCCGATTCGGCGGCAGTGCGACTCGAGCTCACGCGGCGTCGACGCAAGTTGCTTCTCGACAAGAACAGCAGCGCTTTCGTCCCCGTTCGAGCGCACTGCCAGCAGAGTGGGTTGGAATCCATCAAGTGACTCTACCCAGTGTTGCACGTCTTCGCCTTGAGAGAGAAGCGAGGGCACTAGCTTGTAGAAAGGAAGGCGAGTGGTGAGCTGCTGTTCGTCGTTAGCAATCAGGTTTTCAAAGTCCTCGAGTAGCTGGGGAAGCGAGGTGCCGTCGTAGAGAGCGTGATGGATGCTTAGCATGATCACACACTTGCCATCGTCATCTCGCTCGGACCAGATGTGAAGCACATGAGGCGAGGTCCTGAACGCCTCCTCGTCGTCGAATGATGGCTGCCCATTGACCTTGTTCAGGTCCGTGCTCGAAAAGCGACCCGAGTGCTTGATGATGCGAGGACTTGCGTTCGAGTGCACGGCCTGTGCCCAAGGGTGCACTCCCTCCACCGGATGGAAAGTGGTCCTGAGGATGTCAAGGCGCTCCACAAGCTTTTTCCAAGCAGCCTCAACGTACTCAGATGATGCGTCGACGAGCTGGAAAGCGTAGTGGTGGAAGTACATGCTACCGGCTGAAGCCAGCGACTGTGCGATCATACCAGATTGAAGAGGCGTGCATGGCAAGATAGACACAATCGAGTCCGTTGCAGACAGCGCCCAGGCGTCATTTTCGGCCACGGCGGTTGTTTGCTTCGCCCAGTCTCTCAAACCAGCTGTGCCACTTGTCTGGTACTGGACGTCAGACGAAGCGCCAGACGACTGTGTCTGCTTTTCCGCCAGAGCAGCAATGTTGGGGGTGTTCAGAACATCCGCCACGGTGAGCGTGTGACCGAGTGTGCGGAGCTCTTTGACGAGACGAATTGCGGAGATCGAGTCGATGCCCAGGCGGTGGAACGAAGTGCTCCTTGCAATCTGGTCCTCTGGTACGTCGCAAAACTCCGCAATCAGCTTGCGGAGTTTCTGCTCCGACTCGGTCCAGGCTTGGTTCGAGATGGCACCCTCCCTCTTCGCACCCAAAGAGCGGAGCAAGCAAGCATCAATATGCTCGTAGAATACTGCCAATGCCTTGTGATCCGTCTTGTTGTTGTGTGTTAGGGGAAGACCTCGGCCGGTCACAATCCAATGGGTCGGGACCATGTAGCCAGCAAGCCGCTTTGCCGCTTCATGCTCGAGTCGGATGCAAAGTTCGACTGCCTCTTCATCCTCGCGAACCCGCAGATCGCCATCGGCACCAGAACCAGATGCTGCAACAAAGGCGACCAGCTGCTTTGTACCCATTGAAGGATGCTTGAGATACTGCACATCAGCGTCATGTACGCCTGATTGGGTAGAGAGCACAGACGAGACCTCGTCCAGTTCCATGCGCTGACCATTGACCTTGACTTGACGATCGCATCCAATTCGACCTAGACACTCGACCGTCTCGTCATGCAAAAAGCGACCAAGATCACCAGTGCGGTAGACCCGGATACCATCGTCCAGGTGGATGAACTTTTCGGCCGTCAGATCGTCGCGACCATAGTAGCAGTCAGCCAGCTGAGGCCCTCCTACTACCAGCTCCCCGATAGCGCCGGAAGGCAGGATGCGAGTCGAACCTTCTTCAAGCACATACATCGAAGAAGAGGGATAGACGCGGCCGATCAAGTTGCGTGTCGCGCCCGTCTTGACCTGTCCGAGAGTGTTTCCGATCGTAGCCTCTGTGGGACCCCACGCATTGATGAGGAGGCGGTTCGCCTGGTTCCACTCGTCAACGACGCGGGAGTCGATGACATCGCCACCGCTCATGAGCCACTCGAGCTGTACATCTTCAGGGTGCACAGTTCCAGCGAGAGCAGCTGGAAGGTCAGCGATGGTGATACCAAGGTGCTTGATGGAGTGAGAGAGGTCCTCCAAGAGCTCCTGCTTGGGCGCAGTTCCAATCGAGAATCCAAGCGAAAGTGGCATGCCCAGCTCGATCAGGCACACGTCGAAGCCGATCGATGCAAGCTGCAGGAATCGTGACTCTCGTGTGAAAGGAAGCATGCGTTCCCACGAATAGAGGGCACCGGCCAGAGCACGCTGGTTGATCTGCACCGCCTTCGGCTTGCCTGTCGAGCCCGACGTGAAGAGAAGATAGCAGGGAGCGTCGAGGCTGGGAGATGGCAGTTGGGGGTCGTCAGATCGGACCTTGGTCAGATCAGCCAGATTGAGCACCTCGCATCGGAAACTTTCCAAGCCGGCCTTGGTGCTCTGGTTGGCAATCACCGGGCAGTCACCGACAGACCCGATCATGTACGACAGGCGCTCGGCTGGAAGAGTAGGGTCCAACGGCAAGTAAGCCTTACCTGCCTTCCAGATGGCCAGGATCGCAGCATATAGCTCCGGACCTTCCTTATGCAGATGAACACCGACAAACTGACCAGGCTTGCCAACAAGATGAAAAGCGATAGTCGTGCTGAGAGAATCCAGCTCTGAATAAGTGGTGATCTTTGGCGTCTCACGCATCGAGGTCGCGAAAGCAATCGCAGGGGCGTTGGGATCCATCTGTGAATGTTGGGCGAAACGTGCGACGATGGTCTCGCTAGGACTTGTTGGAACATAGCAATCCTTGTTGAGGATAGACAGATGCTTGTCTTCGCCGATTTGCACCTTTCTAGCACCGGAAAGGGAGGCTAGTATGCTGTCGTACTGCGAGAGCATCAGCCTAGCCTGTTCGATGGGGATCAATCGAGTGTCAAAAGCGAGATGGAGGCTCACGGCATCTTCAGTGGCGCTGACCTCGAGTGCCAAGGGGTAGTCTCTCTCCATCTGGGTCAAACCCTCGGAGAACAAGCTCTGCTCCGAAGATGAGACGGCCCGTCCAAGGTACGAGAAGAGTGTCTCGAAGGGTGATCGTGCGAGTTCGAGCCAGCGCATTAGCTGGGGCAGGGACACGTGCTGATACGGTAAGATGGCATTGACCGCATGATGGACACGTTTGCAGAGGTCGGGCGATGCCACCGATCTCGTATCGGCCAAACGCAGCGGCACTGTCGTGACGCAAGGACCGTGGATGGACTCGACGCCCTCTACTGGAATGCTTCGGCCAGACAGAACTAGGCCGAGGGTAACCTCGTCATCGCCGGCATAGAGACCAAGAAGGTGAGAGAACGCAGCGACAAGGAGTGACTGCACCGTAACCTTACTTATGCGGGCCGCTGCTTCAAGCTGGGAAAAGGGATGAGAAGAAGCAATGGTGAGCTCCTCACTGCGACCAACGCCGTTCTCCAGTCGCACACCAGTTAAGTTAGGCACCTGGGTGAGCGAAAAGCCTGCAAGCGTTTTGCTCCAGAACATCTTGGCTTCTTGCTCTTTCGCATCCCCGACGATGAAGCGTGTCGCAGATGCAAACGGAAGCGCCATTTCATCCTGAGGCCTTCCACCAAGAAGATCCGAGGCTTCTTTCAACAGCATTTGGATCGAATCTCCGTCGTAAATCGCGTGCGAGCACGTAAGGGTCAGGGAAGGGGCTGTATCTGTTCCCTGCCACAGCTTGAGACGGAGGGCAGGAACACCACTGATGTTGGCAACAATGTGTCGAGCCGTGCGAGCGTGATACTTTGTAAGCTCCTCCACACCAGGAAGCGGCTCGGAAGCAGCAGACCAGTTGAGCAACAAGGACTCGGGCGACAGCACCACTTGCACCAGCGTACGGTCGATCTCGGTAAAGACGGTGCGGTAAATCGCATGCCTGGAGAGAGTCTTGATCCAAGCGTCACGAATCTCCTCTGCCGAAAAGCCTTTGCTGGCGACATGGATGGAAATAGTCGTGATGTAGCGAGGAGTGTCTCTGTCCTCGGAGATCGCCTGAGAGACCAGAGCGACTTGAATAGGAACACAAGGCATGGCCGATTCGACTTGGGACTGAGCATACTGCGGCAGTGCCCTTGCCTTTGCAGTCAGATCCGAGATGTTGCGATCCCAATCAACATCATTTGTGCCTGCAGAGGCAGCGCCCTGATCGAAGCGGCGGTTCGCGATGGTTTCGACGGTAGGATCATCCATTATCGAGGAGACCGAAGCGTCAAAGCCATGCTTTCGCAGCTTGCTTGCCAAAGTAACCACGGTCAAGCTGTCCAGTCCGGCCATGATCAGATCGAGATCGTGGGTCAGCTTGACGTCGGACGCAAGACGAATGGAGGTGCGCACAATGTCAGCCACCGCCTGCTCGTCGCTCGTGAGATCACGCTTTTGCGAATCTCCAGAGACACTCGCGAGATGACTGGGATCAATCAAATGGTAGATTTGCTTCAGCAACCTTCGGTCGGCCTTGCCAGAAAGCGAGGAGATGGGGAGGTAAGCGAGCGGAAGCACGAGACTCGGCACCATGTACTGCGGTAGCCTTGCCCTAACACGTTTCCTTAGCCCAGTAGCTTGCGATATAGCCTCAGGAGCCAGCAGAAGCAGCGAAGAGGGATTGTTGGTGTCATCTTGCTGGGTCCTGGCGCTCTCGCGCGCAACAAAAGATACCAAGCGCGCGGGGCCCTCGATGGTCGGATGGTCTGCATGGATTGTGACAACGGTGCCGACTTCACCAAGATCCTCTTTCAATGAAGCTACAAGAGCCGCATCTACTTCACCAAGCTCAAGACGAGCGCCTCGCACTTTGACCTGCGAGCCGTCCATGCGACCGAGGTACTCGGCCTCGTCGGTGGGGTGCAAACGGACCATGTCTCCGGTGCGGTAGATCCACTGTCCTTGGAACATAATAAAAGATGAAGAATCCGGACGGTTCAAGTAGCCATTAGCGACCTGGTCGCCGCCGATGCAGAGCTCCCCGGGCTCTCCGCGGAGGGTCGGCACGAGGCTTCCATTCACGCTTTTGAGAACAAGGTACTGTGTGCCAGGGAATGGAGCACCAATATTGCTGGGACGAGACCGCTTGGTAACACGAGCGACAGAGTTGCCGATGGTGGCCTCACTTGGTCCGTACGCGTTCAGCACCACAGGCCGCTCCGCTCCCTCACTTCCCCATAGCTGGCACAAATCTTGGGTGAGGGCTTCACCGCCAATAATCAATGCCCGCAGGGAGGGCACAGCACCAGGCTCGATGCGTTCTCCCTTGCTGAAGAACAGGGATGGCACCACGCAGGCGTGCGTCACTTCGAGCGTTGACATGGTCTTGGCAATATCGTCATGAATCAGGGCTCGTGGGCCCGTGACGATTGTCGCGCCGACACGCAGGGAGAGGAAAATCTCGAGCAGATGAACATCGAATGCCTCTGCTGAACGGGCCAAAAATCGTGCAGGATGTTCGAAAGTTCCAGGTGCTTCTCTCTCGTAAGAAACGTAGAAGCCCTCAATCGCAGCCGCCAGGTTTGCCTGGGTCAACAGACAGCCCTTGGGCTTTCCGGTCGAGCCGGACGTGTAGATGATAAAAGCTACATCGTCCGGCTGAATCTCGGCAGCATTTGTGACGTCGCACCCTTTGATGGCGTCTCGGAAAGTGTTTGAGTTGATATCAAGTTTCTCGACGCCAGTCAAGCTTTCCAATCCAGAATCCTTGCCAGATCCGATCACAAGCGCGGCGCCACTGTCACTGAGAAGCTCCTTCTTCCTGTCCGCTGGAAGCGTCACATCAAGAGGCAGATATGTGTGCCCGGCTTTGAGGATGGCAAGGGGAGCAATGTAGCTCTCCAGGCTGCGCTCCAAACAAACACCGACGACCGAATTGCGAGGAAGTCGGCTGAGCAGGCCTGCAACGCCGTCACTAGCTCGTTCGAGCTCTGGATAGGATATTGTTGCGGTCGGTTTTCGGTTCGATGGAGAATCGGCAAGTTCCTCATAGATCTCGACCGCGGAACAGTTGGCCGAAATCGCTTCACGGTCGAGCGAGCTTGCAACACCGACGAAAGGTGCCTGTTGACGGTCGCTTTGGGCAATCACCTTTGTAGCTGAATAGAGAGATGCGTTGGCGTCATCAACAGAAGAGACGTCTCGAAGGAAGGACTCGACGCTGGAATCACAAGAAGCGCATAGTGCTGAGAGGCTGCTGCTGAACTGCTCCAACATCAGATTACCAAAGGCTTCACTGATGACACTCTTTTGCCAGCTCAGACCCAGTGTGACGGAGCCGTCAGAGGCGGGAAGCACTTCGACTCCGAGAACGTGCTCGGTAGCTACGCCAAGGTCGGCAACCTTTGAGAGGCGGAAGTGCTTGGAGGCATCTTCGTCCGGCTGTGTGGGTGCCGGTTCCAGAACAAAGACGGAATGGAAGAGATGCTCGCCTGCGGGCACTTGAAGCATTCGGCGGATGGCCCCAAGGTCAGTGTGTTGCGCTTCCATGACCGAGGTGTGGAATGCATCCATTTCTTTGATCAAATCACTCAGCTTTTGAGTGGGGCGCAGCACGAATGGAACAGGTACTGTGGATAGAACGGGACCATAGACCTGATCTAACTCGGCGGACAAGGTGCGACCCGAGACCGAGTCGCCGAGGATGAGATGCTGAGACTCGATGTAAGCAGCAAGAATCAAAACCCATGCTGTCTGGACCAGGGGCCGAGCTGAGACGCCGATACGACGGCAGACAGCCTCAATCTGTGACCATTGCACGTCTGCGCTTTTGTACCTCGACTGGTGCAGGCTGGCGTCTTCAGCATCGGCTTCCGACGACTTTGTCAAGGAGAGAGTCGGGAAAAGTGCTCCTTGACCTTTCGGATAGCACGACAACGCCTTTCTCCAAACTTCAGAGAGTCGATGCGCCTCTTCGTCGCTGATAGGCAGGATCTCGGCGAGGGCGGCCGAATACTGCTTCGAGGTAGGTGGCTTCGTTCCTTCATAGAAGGCTTCGACGTAGTCTTCAAAGATCCCCAGCGATCGCGCATCATAAGTGCTGTGGTGCGCTACCATCACCAGATACATCTCTGTGCCTTGATGGACGAGTAGGAAAGCGACGGGAGGAGAGGAGCCGAAGGGATCCAATCGCAGCTCTGACCTAGTCGCAGAGAGAATCGCGTGCACTGCGTCTGTGCCATCCTGAATCTGCAGATGGCTGATCTGAGGACTGAACGACTTCCAGACGATCTGCAGGAAATGTGGCTGGAAGGGCCACTTTTGGCTGTCGCTGTCAACTTCAAGAGACCCGAGTTCGGCAAACGAAGTGCGCAGACTGTCGAAATGCGCGACAGTCTTGACCAAGGCCTGACGAAGACGCTGCTCATCACATTCAGCGGGGAGCTGGTACTGACGCTGGATACGGTAGCTCGCGATGTCGCGCTGCGACTCGGCCAGCATTCCCTCCTGGAGCGGGGTGCACGGCAGAATCGACTGGATGTCTGTGTCGCTGAAGGTGCAGCCGCGCTGCTGAAGCCAAGAGGAGACTGTTGGACGGAAAGTGGCATCCCATTTGGCAAGGAAGGAGGCTGCCTGTTGGGCACGTTGCGTGTTGCTAGATGGCGAGCTTTGCAGGTGCTCGCCGAGCGACTTGAGTGTGGGAAAGCGTGCAACATCCAGCACCGATACCGAGTAGCCTTCCTGTGAGACTCGCTGGGAGAAGGTCATGGCGCGGATGGAGTCGAGGCCGACACTGGTGAAAGGCGTCTTGCGACCGATCTTGCTAGCGTCTACGTTGCAGAGCTTGGCGAGCCACTTTCGCAGGCAAGCTTCTACCTGGGCGGAGGCTTGATCCACATGGTCTTCGTCTGCCTCGTTGGCAAGTTTGTTCTCCCAGTCGAGCTGATCAAAGTCGCCGAGCACATTCTTGAGCGCGACTCGATCGATTTTGGCACTGGAAGTGCGTGGGAAGTGTGAGAGAATGACAAAGAGGTTTGGTACCATGTATGATGGCAAGTTGGCCTTTGCATTGTTTTGCAGTTCGCGCGCCACGGCGATAGCCTCGTCATCGGTTCTGAGCAACTGTCCAGGCTGACCACCAGGCAAGGCGGAGAAGTTGATAATGTGCTGCTCGCTCTCATTGTCTTTCTTGGGGAAGGCCATGGTCTCGGAGTCCTTGATTTTGTCGTGGCTGTTCTTGATGGCAGCGTTGATCTCGAGCAGCTCGATGCGGATACCGTTGATCTTGACCTGGTCATCGATGCGTCCAAGGTACTCAAACTCTTGGTTGTCGAGCTGACGGACGAGATCTCCGGTGCGGTAGACTCGGCCAAGCTGTGGATGTGGGAAAAACTTGTCGGCAGTCTTGACCGGATCGCCGACGTAGCCACGCGCCAATTGGGGGCCTCCGAGAACAAGTTCGCCAACGGCACCCTTGACAACGACACGGTCGTGCTTATCAAGAGCATGGCACGACACGGTGGGGAGCGCTACACCGATGTTGGGTGGCTTGACTCGGTCTCCAAAGGGTACGCGACGGTTCATGGAAATGAGAGTTGCCTCGGCAGGGCCATACAAATTGAGGAGGCAGCAGTCCTTGCTCCATTCATCGGCGACGACCTGGCTAAGCTTCTCACCACCCGAGATGACTACTTTGAGACTTGGCACACGATGACGCTGCGTCATGGCCATGACCGCGGGTGTCAAGAGAGTGTGGGTGGGCTTTATGCTGTTTCCGACCTCGACGAGGTCTTGGAGCAAAACACCACGTGGGCACGAGCAGATGGTGCCGCCTAGTCCCCAGGTGTAGAAGCAGTCCATGATGGAGAGGTCAAAGTTGTAGGCCGAGTATTGGAGGTAACGAATCTGGTCAGTGCCGATGTTGTCCTTGCCGTAGGGAATGTAGATGCGAAGAGCACGCATGGCTTGGATGATGGCAAGATGCTGGATGCCGACGCCCTTGGGAAGACCAGTGGTACCGGAAGTCCAGATCATGTAGGCAAGCTGCTGAAGGGATCGGGATGTGTGTGGGGATGGCACGGTGCTGACTTTTTGCAGTTCGGCATCGAGCTGATCGAGACGGATGGGCTTCATACCACCTTTGCTCTTGACGTCGTCGCTCTGCAAGTCGTCGTGGAGCTGCTTGGAGATGTTGTCATCGTGGGTCAAGACGATGTTAGCATTGGACTTTGCGAGTAGCGCCTGCCTTCTTGAAGCGGGCCAGTCGGTGTCAATGGGACACCAGGCAGCGCCTGCTTTGAGGACACCAATGAAGGAGAGATAGGTTTCGGGGCTCTTTTCGAGATAAAGCGCTACTATGTGGTCTGCGTGTGGGTCTGGGCTAGCGGAACCAACGCCGTAACTCCAGAGAAGCTGCTTGACCTTTTCGGCTCGCTGGTTCATTTCGGCGTAGGTCCACTTTGCAGAGACGTTGTCTTTGAGATCAAAGCGGAAGTCGAGTGCTAGCGCTTCGGGAGTTGTTTGGGCAAAATGCTCAAACTCGGTCTCGAGTCGATGCGTATCTCGACCGTGAAGGTGTTCTGGATCGGGAAGATGCACGTAGTTTGGGTTGTCCGAGGCTCTAAGCTTCCAGTCGAAACGCTCGACGGACAGAGCGTGCTGCTCGCTGTCGGCGTGGTACGACTGGAGGAGTGCGGCTACTTGGCGAAGCTGTAACTGTGCTGATTGGGGCGAATGCACGGCAGACGTAGCTTTCATTTCGAGAACCAGCATGCTGGAGCCGCTGAGATGATATGTGAGAGCAAGTGATACCTCGGGCCTTGCACCGAGCTGGAACTCATCAAAGTGTGGCGATGTGGCATGGGTGGAGGAAGGTTGATAGAAGGCAGCATAGCCGTGACCGAGTCGGTCAGCTCTGACTTGGTGCTGCGTAGCTGTGCGGACCAAGTTTGCTAGATGTGTAGGGGCAAAATGGACGAGCTCGCGGTGCTCTGCAAAGTCGAGCTGGACGATGGACTCGTCCCCGGCGTGGGATGTATGAAGGATCTCTACATTGGAAGCCTCGTGTGAGCCATAGTGAAAGAGGATGGCGCTCCATGCGGATAGGACAGCAAGGTTTAGATCGTGATTGGCAAACGGGGCTGGGGAGGCACGGTGAAACTCGAGCGACTGTTGAACTCGTATCAGCTTGCAGTGTTGACCAACGCGGGAAAAGTCAGGGCCGGAAGTACGCAGACCGGTGACATCTGGGAAAGGCGCATGTGCATTCTGTGTAGTCGTCATCTTGGTAGCGACAGAGTGCGATGTGCTTTGGGAGCTTCGGACGCGATGGATTTGAAGTACAGCTTCGACGGGGTTCGTAGATGCTTCCGAAAGGCTGCGTATGAAAGGGGTACTGGTGAGCACGGCTGATGTGAGACTGAGTGAAGCGTGACGAGCGGTATGCTTACGTGTTTGGTGGTTTGAGAAGCAGTTAGACGTTTTGGTTTGAATGCACTATACAGAGCGACCGGGGGAACAGGCGCTGTTCGGTATGGATGCGTCCACTCGGGAGTTGGTGTTGCTCGAGACCGGCAGATTGAGGGATGGGGCCAGGCGAGGAGCTGGTATGGTGGCACACGAAAGGGCGAGGGCGAGGAAGGAGAGGTGCGTACTGTATACTTGGACTTGATGGACAGCTCTCACGGAAGACGGGTTGGCGCACAGAGGCGGATACAGGGACGAGGAGGTGGATGTGGACGAGAAGAAATACATGGTCTAGTCTTGTCCAGTCTGTGAGTGTTGCGCTCAAGACACACCGAAGCACACGTAT
The DNA here is from genome assembly GCA_020827535.1 of Ustilago esculenta. Classification (NCBI taxonomy): domain Eukaryota; kingdom Fungi; phylum Basidiomycota; class Ustilaginomycetes; order Ustilaginales; family Ustilaginaceae; genus Ustilago; species Ustilago esculenta. The sequence goes on from JAAKGJ010000007.1 coordinate 753,662, forward strand.
GGATGCGGACTCGAAGCTGGCGTGGCCAATGTTGTTCGGTCTTGATCAATCACTCTTGTGGCACGGTGTACAGCACAGTACGCGAATGCAACCTCAGAGGTACAGTACAGTACAGTACGCCGCAACGCTGACGCTACTGACGCTACTGTCGCTGCTGACGCTGCTGACGTTCCAGTCTTGGTTGGCCGGACCCTGGTGCACATGCACGAGTTTCGTCGCACTGTGCTGTGCGGTTCGAAATCGTGAATGCCACCCAGAAACCCCTCGGCAGCATTTCTGGGCTTCATGGATTTCGTCCGAGCCAAGAGGCGAACGTGGCATGTAGAACAGCAAGCGGCTTCACTGTGAGTCGCTCCGACGTTGCGTGTCAGCCACCACGATGCCCAAGCCGCTGTTTCCACGATCCAACGCCGTTAGACCGGAACTCGCTCGGCCCGAATGCAGTCTCGCTGCTTGTTGCTCTTGGCGCTTGAGGAAAGTGGAACCAGCGCACAAGCCTGCGGAACAACTAGCGGTCGCACTCCTCGACGTCCAACTTCGGATGATGGGTTGGGTTCCAATTGGCTGGTGTAGCGGCGTGATGTAGCTGTCAACATGCCAAACGGTGGTGAGTCACCCTTGCCGGTACCCGCAACAACGCGATGTGTTCTCAACTGTGTGGTCTGCACAACTGTCGAACCCCGTGCGAATCAGCAGCTGCCAGCTCACTTGACCGCAGCACAAACGCCAGGGGGCCACCTCTCGTGGTCTTGCCATGTTCATGCACTCTGAGACGAGAAACAATGTGAATCAATCTCGCCGTGGAGACGCCTGGAGCGTTTCTTTTGAATCTGCTAAACGCTCACGCTTGCCGAGGTATATCTCGTACGGGGCGTCGGCTCTCAATCCAGTGCCACGAGTGCTGTTTGGCAGAGCTGCCCCCTTTGCGTTCTCGGGAGAAACCGGTAGACCGGTAGTCTCTCGATGGCCAATGAGGTCGGCGCCTCCCTCTGGATGCTCGCCCTAGTTGGGGCAGGCAGGCGCAGGCAGGCGTAAGCGAGATCTTTGCCGTTCAATGCGTTTCCAAGCTCCAAAGGGGCGTGCATCGCCACTTTACCCGAGGTGGTCATCTAATCAGATCAGACGAAACCCAAAGTTATGCATTCACGCTTCATCCACTTCCGAATGACCCAGATGAGAAGCAGTTCGCCCTTTGCACTGCCAAGACGCAAAATGCAATGTAACAGCAACGCTCTTCTAGCCTCAAAACCTCGGCTGTCAATCCTGGATTGGTCGGCCACATCGAGGTTTCGCCTCGTGCATGCGCTTAACTATGCTCGGTCACCAGAATAAGCTCTGAGTTGTAAGTGGAACAAAGTTCTGCATGGACGTTCGGCAGCCCACGCCAACTGTTGCCGTTCATGTTCCACTCCTGTACGTACCTCTTGTGTTGCTGCGTCGGTCAAGGGTTGGAGATTGGCAAAGGACAGCAGACTTTGCACACGCTCCAGGCGGAATGGATTGTTTTTTTATCAGATGGATCAACGTAACCCGAGCGAACTTTTCCGATTGGATCCAAGCCGCACAGCACGAACAAGCCGAGCGGGCGTGCGCTGCATCATCTGGAACAGCAACGCTACAAGCCCAGCCGAAGCCCCTCTCGAAAGTTCAATTCAAACTCTTGGCTGCATCACATGCGGGTTCCTTCATAGTTGGTCATTCCCCGTCCGCAAGCAAGCTAAGATGCATCGGAGTACCGTACTGTACTTGCACTAGCTCAAATCTCGTCTCACCACATTGTGTACGGGGATGAAGGCGCCCATCAATCAACTTTGCCAAATCGCTCTCATGACTCCATTCCATCCAAGAAACACTCCGACTCGGCTCTCGGACGGCGTACGATCACGCAACATGCTAACGCTCACGTCTGTGCCGCCATGCAATAGGTTTTGTTCAGAGGCTGGCCGACGTGCCGAAACCATGCGTGAAAATGTGTTGGAGCCTCCATGCGGTTGAGTGTTAGTCCATTGTCACGTCGCCAAGAACAAATGCCCGTGGCTTGTTTGTACATGGATGTATGCGAGAATGAGCCAGCATTCGGAGCACACGCAGCCGGGCCAGTCCTGGGGAGTGGCCTCACCCTTGGAGCAGAGGTGTGACATGATTGGAAGAATCATGCCGTCAAGATCATGTATGGCTCCGGGCCAACCTTATTCGTCCCGTTCTGCCATTGTGTGTTGGTGCGTCTGTGCTCCGTGTTGAACGCTCAAAGATGGGTACGACGGACATGACGGGAATAGTCCACTTCAAGCGCTCCATTGTCCATGCGTTTGGCGGGGTTTTGAATGAATCCCACATTGTGTCGGAGGAACGGCGGACAATGGCAAGTGCAAAGCGAGCTATGTTGCTCGCATGCGTTGACTGTGGAAGAAGAATTTTTTTATCAGATTAGCCATCTCTGGTTCGCTGAGTTGGAAAACAGGCGCACTGGATCAGAGCAACTCGATCAGTCCTGCAGTGATGAAATCTCGCTGTTTGCCTATTGCCTCCGCACCGGTTCGTGTGCAAACAGAGCCTCGTTTCTTGCCGAATCCCCCACTCCAAGCACGCCGCTGTTCCGGAGTGGCCTCGACATGCGTTCTGCCCGACGCATGTGGCCAATTTTCATCGCGACAGCAGGGTGATCGTCGATGGATACAAAAAAAGGCTTGTCCTCTCCGCATAATCTCATGTCCATGCCCTTTATCTTTTCCCAGACACTACCATTCGGTTCCTTCGCACCTTCCCTTCAGGCTTCATCCTCCAACCGAATCGTTTTCAAGGTATGTATGCGACGCACGTTGATTTTTTCGACACGTCCTTCTGGCGTGCTAGACCATCTCCAAGCCACTTGGGCCATGACCTTCGGCAGCCTTTCCGGCGATAGTGCTCCGCTCAGCGATTTGGCATCGGGGTGGAAGCACAAGTGAACAGTCGACCACCGCTAGGCTCGTCAGGACCCCCGGAAAGCCGATCATGTGTTCATGGAAGCGAAGAGGCAAACAAACCTCGGTAGGCACATCTTGCACGCCGGTATCGAGCTTCCATCTTGGCAATGCAATGTCACCCACGACGGATTGTATGCACGTTCAAGCGGAGGCAGGCTGCCAACGAACGCATCGCTCGACAGTCGTGGCAACTCGGACCGAAGCCCACGTCACCCACATAGCCGAAGCCGAAGTCTCTTTGGCATGCTACGATTGGTCATCTGTGGACGGATCTCCACCCAGGAAACGGTGTCGATGTCATCCGTCTAGGGTCCCGTAGAACAAGAAGTTGAATTGACTGACGTTTCTCAACCCACTTGGTTCCCATTCTTCACTGTTGCATGACAAATCATGAATGTGCGATCGGATGGCGTTTGCTTGACGACAGCTGTCACGCACAGCGTTGTGCAACCCACAGTCGAAAGACGCCTGACCTGCTCTGCACCGTCTCAAGTCCCACTCTCTGGTTGAAAATGAGCGACCCCGCCGCTTTCTGTGATGTGGTAAGTTGACGCTTCGCCCGACACTGAGACGAGATCGATTTCGATGATGGGAGCGTCCAGATCTTGCGCTTCGGTACGATTGGCTCTGCGAGATTCTGCACACGATGGATTCCCTCGGTTGCGTGACTGCGCGCGAAATGGCATCGTCTCTCAGCATCCGCTTGTACCGCACCAAGTGCAGCTGCAACGTCCGCTCATAAGCGGATCTAGGGTCTTTGACAAACCAGCGCATCTGTTATGACTTCATTTCGGAGCGTCGGGCTTCACTGACGCCGGCCTCGCACTAGTGGGGGCATGCCGTTCAATTTCAGGGTCCCGCTCCAAGGTTTTCTAGTCTCGGTCAACCACAACTACCCAGTTTCGGCCGTGACAGACTGGCCTGATGTACAGTACATGTGGTGAAAGCTTCTCGCCGTCGCTTCGAGTGATCTCTCAGGGTGTTTGCCCTGCTCGTCGCTCGACTGCGACGTCATCCGCGTGGACCAATCAGAGTCGAGCTATTTCCAAGCATTCGCTTGCCTGGTCGACACCCAGTGCTCCTCATTCCACGCTCCTCTTGGTGTTTCGTCGTTGTTCTTTTTTGCTGTGCGGTGGATGGCTGCGTTGGATTGAGACGATTCGCAGCAGAGCGCACAATGCGAGTGTTTCCACATGCGCCTCTCGATGGCAAATGACGCCTAAACGAAACACCGAACATCGAAAGTGCCAATCCGCATGCTTTGTCAGCGAGCGAGTGCTTGCTGCTCGCATCGTCATCGCCCGTGTTGCGCCAGGACGTGCGAGGCATGGTTGATGCAGCTTCAGCTGCCTACCGTTTTCCTGGGTTCTCGATCTCTGCCATTCCTCCAAATGACTTGGTCAGCCTCTCTGTCCACCAATCTGTTTCTATACCGCAGAACTTCCGCCTTCATGACCGCTCCGAGCTGCGGCCATGGATGCTCCCCCTTGCTCATTGGAAATAGCACCGTTCTGATTGGTCCATGGCCACTTCCATTGCCTGGTCTTGGTTGGAATCCGCGCCGCGCTCCGTCACCAACCAACCCTTGCTCGTGCCTGCTGCTCGCTGCACTGCCAAAGCTTCGATCCGACACCATCGGCACGTTCTCGTCCAAACTAAACACCGACCGTATTCTCGGCTTTGACGCCTCAGCAGCGCTGTCCGTCCCATTCGCCGTTCTGCCCAGCATGCGCATCATCCTTTTCTTCCTGCGCAGTCTACTGCTTTGTGATTCGTGTTTGATATCGAGCTCGGAGCGGGACAGGGCGCAATGTATCATCGACGCAACCGAAGCTGTTCGTCACGCCTTCGAGTGGGATGCTCGGACGCCGTAGTTAGGGTCTGACAAAGCCCTGCAGAAAAGCCGCCGATCCGCAAAAATCTGGGTGTAGGCTTCTTGTGGTCATTTCCTTTCTCTCCGCCTGCTGCTTCTGCTTCTGCTTCTGCTTCCTGCTGTCTCGTTGCTGGTTTCATTATCTTGGCTGTCAAACCGTCCCCGGGTTCTGCTTATCCAAAGGCCATGAGATGAACATGCTCCTCTCATCCAACCATCATACCCTTCCACATCCTCTTTTCCTGACTGTTTTTCCGCACAAGGCCGACCGAACATTGCATGCCTTGTCACCCACACCCTGCTTCTGCTCATTAATAATCCTCTCGCTGCCTGCCAGAGTGATTGCCTCTCTCGCTGGGAACCTTTCACTGCCTAGTGCACCTGCATTGCCGGCACCTACCCACTTGTTATATACGCCTGCCATCGTTACGCCGGTCTCTTCCTGTCCCAACCACTATCCGACAAGGTGATCATCTCCATCTTCGCTCGCAATTGCAGACGTTCCTGCAACCGCCACAACCCTGATCAAAAGCTCTTCCATCATCGAATGTCGTTCTCTCGTGCCAGACAAGTTCGCCGCTACACGTCGACCGTTTGCTCATAAACTCATCCACCTTCTCATTCTGACACAACGTCGGCCCTTTCGTTGTCGACCTCGTCATTCACATTCGCAATCTTGCGTCCTTCGGCCGCCTGTCAACTTGCGATTCGTGATCAAAGGGAACCTCTCTTGCTGCCTCCACCTCATCTCTCGAAGCCATGAACGGAGTAAGTTCAAAACTTGATTCACGCCCTCCCGATACGTTTGTATAGGAAGCATCCAAGCTTGAAGAGAAGGTTCTTATCTCAGATTACCCCACTCTTTCTCACACTACAGGTTTCGTCCTCACACGTCAACATTCCCAAGGAGGATGTCTATGACCTCCTGGGCATTGGCTACGGTCCTGCGCACCTGGCACTTTCCATCGCGCTCCGCGAGTCGGCAGATGCCAGCGAATTGCGCTTCAAGTACCACTTTCTCGAGAAGCGTGGATACTTTGCCTGGCACCCTGCTCTTTTGCTCCCCGGCTCTCAACTCCAGGTCTCCCCGCTCAAGGATCTCGTCACGCTACGTGATCCCACTTCCACCTATAGCTTCTTCAACTACCTCCACTCGCACGGTCGTCTGGCCCGCTACATCAACAAGGAGCAGGGTGTTCCCAGCCGTCGTGAATGGACCTCGTACCTCGCATGGGCTGCACGACGCATGAATGAGGCTGTCTCGTACGGTCAAGATGTTGTCTCCATCGAGCCTCTCACCCTCGCCTCGGCTGCACCCGATGCAAAGCAGGATACCATCGCAGTGCGACCGGCAAGTGGCGACGAGTCGGATACTCTGTGCCTCTACTGTGTTCGCACCCGTGACCAGGCATCGGACAACCTCATCACTCGTTATGCTCGCAACCTCTCGGTTGCTGTCGGTGGTGCGCCCAAGCTACCGCCAGCTTTCGAGGCCGCCTATGCCCAACAGACGACCACATCCAATCGAGTCCCCCGCATCGTCCATTCGGGTACCTATGTGCCCTCGCTCGAAACGCTGGAGCCGGTTCTCCATCGAGCTGCTTCCCTGCGTCGTGAGGGTGCTGTTGGAAAGCTCGATGACTCTTCTCGACTTCGTCTTGCCGTCATCGGTGCAGGACAGTCTTCTACCGAGATACTCATGAATCTTCATTCGCGCTTCCCAACCGCCATTGTCACGATGATCTTCAGAGCTTCAGCACTAGTACCCTCGGACGATACTGGTTTCGTCAACTCGGCCGCGTTCGACCCAGAGCGCACCGACGAGTTTTGGCAGGCCAACGAGACTCAGCGTCGCAAGTGGCTGCACGAGTTCAAGCGTACCAACTACTCGGTGGTACGTACGGACCTGCTCAACGAGTTGCACGATACCATGTACGACAATTACGAGGTGCAGCTACCTGAAGAGCTTCAGGATCCTTCGGAGAAGGAAGCCGGACGAATAGAGATGCGTCGTTGCTCCGAGGTCGACAGTGTCAACGTCATCGACGATGCCGAAGCAGGGGGTGTCGAGTTGACGCTAAAGAACAACTTGCGCAATGGTAAGCTGGAAAAGGCCCGTTTCGATGCGGTGTTTATCGGCACTGGGTTCGTTCGATCTCCGGCGAAAATGTCGTTCTTGGAGCAGCTCAAGCCATTCTACCCGGCGTTAAATTCAGAGTGGATGGGTCGCGACAAGTCGTCAGACGAAGACGAGGTGGCAAAGCTTATCGAGGTGGAAGACGACGAAGTTGTTGAACGCAGGAGGGAGAATCTCCGGGGTATTACGAGGGATTATCGTCTCGTTCCTGGGTCTGCGATGAGGGATACGCTTCGCAGTGGTAAGTCTTCGCCGGGCGCTGCAAGCGATACTTCGTCTACTTCTTCGCAACAAACCCTGGCTAGTGAAGGACATGTTGCGGATGCATCGAGTCTTCCAGAACCGTCGCTGTACGTTCTTGGTGGTAACGAAGCTACCCATGGTCTTTCGGATAGTTTGCTGTCTATTGTGGCTCACCGTGCGGGAGAGCTCACCACTTCGCTTATCCAGCGTCTCCCGCGTTCTAGGAGAGGCACAGCCACAACCACCAGGACCAACTCCACCACCACTACTGCGTCTACCACTGAAAAGACTTCGAATGCAACATCCGCAGCTACAGCGGTCAATCTGAAGCTTGCTGCTCTTTCAGGTCTCAATATCAACCCGACTTCCAACTAGACATGTATCCTCGATCGAGGTGACGGAAACAGTTTCAATGTACATTACAAAATAGGTATGCCATCCTCGTTGCGTCATTCGAGATGCCGAGTCAAGACATGCTTTATCCTCAATACGGATGATTTATTTCACTGCCAACCGCCACCTTGTATTGTGCGAGTGAACTGATTAGTCCTAGTCGAGCAACTCACACTCTTGCACTCCCGCACACCAAAATGTATACAGTAAAGACACTAATCATCGCTATCCGCATCGCCAAATTCGTCGATCGGCTGCACCAAATCCGCATCCTTCCAACTATTTTTCTGCACCCGTTCTTGGGCTTTTCGCAGTTTCGCCTTCTCCATCTTGTCGAGCACCTTTCTCGCCGAGTTGAACAGCCCGCCCGTCTGCGCACCGCATGCAAAGCACTTGGAGTTCTTCGCGAACCGTCGAATCGCACAAGCCGAGCAGAAATAGTGTCCGCACCGCGTCACGACTGGATCTGTAAACGGTTGTCGACAGATCAAGCATGCAAACGGAATCTCGTCCTCTTCTGCTTCCGACTCCTCCGGATCCGACAACAGATTTTCCCGGGTGCGGGAGGATGAGTTGGGAAGAACATCGAGTTGCCATCCCGCCAGATAGTCGGAACGATCGTGGAGGAACTTGCACGTGTCACCGAAGCCGCAGTATCCGGTTTCTTTGTAGTCCTTGCAAATGTCGGGTTGGTAGTCCATGAGCGATGTTGTGCGAACAGTGGTGGTGTGACGAATAGGACCGCGCGATCGCATTTTGGATGAAGAGCCATCATCTCGCGCGGCAATGTAGGAAGAGTACGATTTGGCACCACGGTAGAGACCGTCAGCATTGCTGGTCTTCGGTTGGTCCTTGAGTGCAGAAGAAGGCGTGTCGAGATCCCAGTCGCTGTGTCGCGTTGCATCGTCGCGGATGTTTTGCAAACTGTCGACGGTCGTAGCAGAGGCCTGATGTGAGGAGGAAACGCCTGAATCACCGAAACGATCTATATAGCTCGAAGACTTTGCGCCATTGTCTAGCGCGTAGAGATTGCCATCTGTGTCATCGTCGCTACCGCCACCAAGCCTGGACCTACGGTACACTGAGCCGGTCGATTGCACGAGTGGGTTGTTGTTCGTCCGCTTCTTTTTGACCACGACAGCGGAGTGAGCGCCAGATCCGCCATCCTCTGATTCGCTATCTGAGAGACTACGTGTGCTGTTCGACACGACGAGTGATGCTCTTGATGGCCCAGCTGTGCTGCTCCAAGATGAAGCTGCAGCGTTTGCAGAAACGGAGGCGGCGGGACGAGAAGCTGGTCCTCGCTTCCTCTTGAAGACCACGGGTGAAGCTGATGCACCAGACTCCGTAGAGGCATCCATCTTCGCTGCGATGATCTGGGGAGGAAGAAAGGCGGAAACACGACATGTGTTCAGGCAAAGCGTTCGCGGTGGGGGAAATTTCTCGGGATTCGGATTGCAGGCTGAGTCGATCCAAGTGGAGTTGCGTTTCTATCGTGCGAGTAGCGCTACACACCCTTGGTGCGATGCCACGTGCGAAAACGAAAAACTGTCAAGAATTTTGGCTGACTCGGCCAAACGCCGTTGGATGGTTGGTTGGACACCTCGCTTGCTTCAAGTAGCAACGGTTCATGGTCGTTGCTCCTTCGCTCTTGATTGATAGGAGGGCAGTCACCCCTTCTGCACCTCTCGACTCAATCGTCTAGCAGCACTGTCTGCTTCCGACGCTGCTCATTTCAATCTCACCCCTTGGTCTCCTCGGGAATCTCGTCGTCCTCCCTCCGTCTGCTGAGGCACCATACACAGCGACAACGTGAGAATTCATACGTCCGCATCCGTGTTGGCAGCTTGATCGCTTGGTTGCTCGGCTTCTGACTTTTTGGTCTCTGCTTTGTTTTGCTCTCTTCTGGCCGCTTCTCTTGCCATCAACAGCGGGCGATTGCGTTCGCTTGCAGCTGATCCGCTCTCGCTCTCCGCACGCTCTTTCTGCTTGCCCTTTCCTCTGCCTGCAAGATGCTGTCTCTCATCGGCTCTTCGCTTCTTCACCCCTCCAAGCGCGCTCAGCTCTTGGAGAGGGCAAACGCCAAGCTCGGCGGAAAGCTCGCTTCCATCGACGCTCTCTACCTCCACTTTGTCAACCCTACCTCCGAACAGGCAGACGCTGTTCTTGCCGATACTGCCAGCCCCCAGCGCAACGTCCTCGACAGCCTCCTCGTCTACGGTGATAATGTCGACCTCGCCAACACGCGTCCAGCCGTGCAAGCCATCCTCTCGGGCGCTGCTGCTGACTCGGCCCACGCCGTCCTCTTTGTGCTCCCCCGCCCCGGTAGCATCTCTCCCTGGTCCAGCAAGGCCACTGACATTGCCCGCATGTGCACCCTCAAGGACCACGTCGACCGTATCGAGCGTGGCATTGCCTTCGTCCTTCAGCCTGCTGCTTCGGCCTCCCTGGACGCCTCTGAGATCGCCCAGGTGCATGACCTTCTCCACGACCGTATGACCCAGTTTATCTCGGCCGTCCCTCCCACCGCCGATGCACTCTTCCACAAGGCACAGCCCGCCCCATTGACCCATGTCGACCTCCTCGGCGCCGATGGCACTTCCGACCGTCAGGTTGCCAAGCAGCGTCTCGTAGATGCCAACGAGAAGCTCGGCCTTGCCCTCGCCAACGACGAGATCGACTACCTCGTCGATGCTTTCATCGCTGGCAAGCGCGATGGCTCTGACGCCCTTCGCCGTAACCCCACCGATGTTGAGCTCTTCATGTTTGCCCAGGTCAACTCAGAGCACTGCCGTCACAAGATCTTTAACGCTGACTGGACCATCGATGACAAGAACATGCCCAACACACTGTTTGGCATGATCCGAAACACTCACAAGCTCCACCCTCAGCACACCATCAGCGCCTACTCGGACAATGCTGCCGTCATCGAAGGCTACGAGGCCACTCGCTTCGCCCCTTCCCCCGCTGGAGGCTTGGCCGTGTACCAAGGTGTCAAGGAGCCCATGCCTTTCCTCGCCAAGGTCGAGACCCACAACCATCCTACCGCCGTCTCGCCTTACCCCGGTGCTGCCACTGGTTCCGGTGGTGAGATTCGTGACGAGGGCGCCGTTGGCCGTGGCTCAAAGCCCAAGGCTGGTCTCGTCGGGTTCATGACCAGCAACCTGCTGCTCGAGGGCGACGGTCGTCAGCCCTGGGAGGAGGACTTTGGCAAGCCTTCGCACATCTCGAGCGCCTACGACATCATGATCGACGGCCCCCTCGGCAGCTCCGCCTTCAACAACGAGTTTGGTCGTCCCGGTCTCAGCGGCTTCTGGCGAACCTGGTCCGAGCGTGTCCCCACCGACGACGGCTCGGGCGAGGTGCGTGGCTACCACAAGCCCATCATGCTGGCTGGTGGTCTCGGTAACGTGCGTCCCAAGAACGCCCTCAAGTCCAAGATCACTCCCGACGCCGCCATCATCGTTCTCGGTGGCCCTGGTATGCTCATCGGCCTTGGCGGTGGCGCTGCCTCGTCCATGGCCAGTGGCAGCTCGTCGCGTGCCGCGCTCGACTTTGCCTCGGTCCAACGTGACAACCCCGAGATGCAGAGGCGCTGCCAGCAGGTCATTGACGCCTGCACTGCCCTTAGCGACGCTCCTGGTGCCATCGAAGGCCAGGTTGGCCACGGCAACCCCATCCAGTCCATCCACGATGTCGGTGCCGGTGGTCTCAGCAATGCCCTTCCCGAGCTTGTCCACGATGCTGGTCTTGGTGCCCGCTTCGAGATCCGGGATGTTCTTGTCGACGACCCGTCCATGAGCCCGATGGAGATTTGGTGCAACGAGTCGCAGGAGCGATACGTCCTTGCCGTCAGCCAGCAGAACCTCCCCCGCTTCGAGGCCATCGCCAAGCGAGAGCGATGCCCTTACTCGGTCGTTGGTCGCGCTACTGTCGAGCAGGAGCTCGTCGTCACTGACCGACTGCTCGGCGGTACGCCGATCCACCTTCCCATGCCCATCCTCTTTGGCAAGCCCCCCAAGATCGCGCGTCAGGCCCAGAGCAAGCAGCCTCATCGCATTCCTTTCGACTCGACTCTCACTTCGTACCTCCCCACCATCAAGGATGACCCTGTCAAGATGTTTGCCGAGGCCGTCGACCGTGTACTCCACCTGCCCACCGTTGCCTCCAAGAACTTCCTCATCACCATCGGTGACCGAAGCATTACTGGCCTCGTGGTTCGCGACCAGATGGTCGGTCCTTACCAGGTGCCTGTCGCTGATGTCGCTGTGACCCGCACCTCGTACGGCTTCGACGAGAGTGTCACTGGTGAGGCTGTTGCTTCGGGTGAGCGCACCCCGCTTGCACTCATCAGCGCTGCTGCTTCGGCGCGCATGGCCGTTGCCGAGTCGCTCACCAACATTGCTGCTGCCAGCATCGAGAGTCTTGAACGCATCAAGCTCTCGGCCAACTGGATGTGTGCCGCCAGCCACTCGGATGAGGGAGTCCGTCTCTACGAAGCCGTCCAGGCTATTGGACTTGACCTCTGCCCCAAGCTCGGACTCGCCATTCCTGTCGGCAAGGACTCGATGTCGATGAAAATGGCGTGGGAGTCGCCCGAGGGTGAGAAGCGTGAAGTGACTGCCCCGCTCTCGCTCACTGTGACTGCGTTTGGTCCCGTCGACGACATCAACCGAACGTGGACCCCGCAGCTCCGCACCGATGTGGACGACACGGTGTTGCTCTTTGTCGACCTTGCTGGTGGCAAGCAGCGTCTCGGTGGCTCGTGCCTCGCCCAGGTCTTCCGTCAGCTTGGCCACGAGGCCCCCGACGTTGAGGATGCTGCTGTGCTCAAGGCCTTCTTCGAGGCTTGCTACACGCTCAAGCAGCTGCGCGTGCAGAAGCGTGACGAGGGCAGCCTGGTGCTGGCCTACCACGACCGCTCGGACGGTGGTCTGATCACTGCCATTCTCGAAATGTGTTTCGCTGGTCACTGCGGTGCCGAGATCTTTGTCGACGCCCTCGACGCTGAGCTGCGCGACCCGGTTGCCACGCTCTTCAACGAGGAGCTCGGTGCGATCATGCAGGTCAAGTCTGGTGATGTCAAGGCCGTCTCGGCTGTGCTCACCGCTGCGGGTGTGCCTTCGCACAACCTCCACATTGTCGGTCGTGTGACGCCCGACTCACAGCAGATCAAGGTGGTGGCGCGATCGCAGCCGCTGCTCTCATCCACGCGCGCAACGCTCCAGAAGGCATGGGCTGAGACCTCGTTCCGCATGCAGAGCCTGCGTGACAACCCGGAGACCGCTGCCACCGAGTACAGCCTCATCACCGATGAGCCCACCTCGGCTGCTGCTTTGCGTTACGATCTCACTTACAACCCACGCGAGGACGTTTTGGGTGCTCAGGTCGTGGAAGCCACGCTCGATGCGCGACCAAAGGTCGCCATCCTGCGAGAGCAGGGTGTCAATGGCCAGATCGAGATGGCTTGGGCCTTTGCGCGCGCTGGCTTCTGCGCTGTCGACGTGCACATGTCGGACCTTGTTGAGGGCCGGGTCACGCTCGACCAGTTTGTGGGTCTTGCGGCCTGCGGTGGTTTCTCGTTCGGTGACGTGCTCGGAGCTGGTAGCGGATGGGCCAAGTCGATCTTGCTCAACCCAAGTGTGAAGGCTCAGTTTGTCGACTTCTTCCAGAACCGCACCAACACGTTTGCACTGGGTGTGTGCAACGGTTGCCAGCTTCTCTCACAGCTCGGCGTTGCCGGTCTCATCCCCGAGGCCGAGAACTGGCCGCTGTTCAAGGCCAACGAGTCGGGCCGCTTTGAAGGCCGTCTGTCGACTGTCGAGATCACCAAGACCGGTGGTGCTGAGTCGATCTTTTTGGCTGACATGGCGGGCTCGGTGCTGCCCGCCATCATTGCTCATGGTGAGGGACGTGCATCGTTCCGCAACGCAGGCGACCTGGAGGCAGTCAAGGCCAAGAAGCAGGTGGCTATGCAGTACGTCGACCAGCGATACCCCATCAACCCCAACGGCTCGCCTGAGGGTATCACGGCGATCACGGCCAACAAGGGCAGGGTGCTCGCACTTATGCCGCATCCAGAGCGTGGTGTTGCGCTCTCGAGCATGAGCTGGGCGCCTGCCGAGGCATACGCAAGGGGTGAGAAGGGCTGGCAGGGCAAGGGCCCCTGGTTCAGGATGTTTGAGAATGCAAGGAAATGGGTCGCTTCGCAAAAGTAAAAGATCACATTGACTGTGGAATCACTTATGTCGCCTTGCACGGGCACGCTTGTAGAAATGACTCTGTTATATGAATGAAATGTATGCACCATCGTGTTCGCCGCTTCAGCATTGTGTTACTTTACTTCGCCCACAGTCAGGTGTCGACGAAAAGACACGGAACGGATCCAAAATGGAAAGCGAGTCTTTGATCGATCACGCAAATCTTGTACAGATTCATCCATGTTGGACCGATCAATCGTCTTCGTGCGCTTCCTCGTGACGCTGGGATCCTGTCGCGGCGGCACTGACGCCTGATCCTGCCAGCACGCCATATCCCTGAAGCAAATCTCTCACATCCTGTTCTCTGCCCTGATTCCAGGATGGATCCAAATCGAGCCGGACGAGATTCGCCACGAGCTTGGCTGCCTTGTACACGAGCATGGTGGGTAGCACCTCTAGTGTCTTTGGATTGTATTCGTCGTATTCTTCGTCGTCGTCGTCGTCGTTGGTTGATTTGCCAAAGCCGATGGCAGCGGCTTGGACTTGGAGAAACTTTGTTCGCGGGTATTGTCGTGCCAAGGAGACGAGGGAGGAGGTGAGGACGTTGCACTGGGCAACGGCTTTCGAGTAGATGTGAATGACGATGAACACGTCGGGGTGTTCGTTGTCGATTGCAGAGACGTAGCCTCGTTCGTCGACTTCGCGGAGGTGACCGAACCAGCGATCGCTCGCTCCGCTTACGACTGTGTTTGCTGATAAGTTGGCGGATGGGGCGGTGGAGGCGGTGAGGCCAGAGACAAGGGCACTGCTGCGTGCGGCGTGGAAGGATTTGAGTTCGGCGATGCGCATTTCTCTCCTGCGCTCCTTTGCTTGCAGATCCGCAATGGCGTCTTGGCTCACGGGCACTTGTTCGTCGTCGCTTTGGCGATTCTCGTCTCGTAGCAGGGCAGCATGCTCGCGTTTCTCTCGCTCGATCTGTTCGTGGTAGGTCTCTGAGGAGAGCGCCATTTCCTCCATCCTGCGGTTGGTGGCATGGATGGATGCGGAGCGAGCTGCGCTCTCTTGCTGTGCTTGCAGCTGACGATCTCGCAAAACACCTTTGGGACCGGTGTTGGTAGCGCCCTCCTCCCCGCGGCTGGCAGTGCGTGAGGACATGAGACCTTTGGTTCCGTCACGGCCGCCGCTTCCACCCGCGACCGCGGTGCGGGAGCGGACTCCTTGATCATCGTCATCGTGGTCGTAGAGGTCTTGGTCATCATCATCGGGCAGATCGGAGCCGAGCTCGTCGTCCGTGTTGGGTGCAGAAGCATCCGAGTCGTGTGCGACTCGACGGTCTTCGCGGTATGAAGAGGTGGGATGGGCGTCAATGCCTTGTAGGATGGCGGTCTCGATGGGGTCCCCGCTGCGCGACATCTTGTGGCTTGGGGTGTGAGGTAGGCTCGAGTGAAGGGGTGGTACCGCGACTGTGTATGGTTCGGTCGCCTCTACGATCTAGATGGTGGCTGTTGGTGTCTCGTGTCGTTGTGTGTGAATGATGAAAGATATTCTGAAGCACCGAATGAGTTGGCCAGCGAGATTGAGTGGGATGGGTATGCACGCTGTGCAGCACACGCAGGTGCTAAAAACGCGCTGTCTCTCGCCACAGTGACTGTGAATGGTGTGAGTGTGAGTGTGAGAGCTGTGCCACACGCAGGTTGCCGTCAGCTCGCCGCGGCGTGGCGTCGTGTTTCAGACGCACCAAAAAGTGTTGGTCTCGCATTTTTTCCACACGGCTGCACGCTGTGCTGTCCGCACCGTAATGTTGTTTTCCACGGCGTAACATCCTGAAAAGCGCGAAAAGCCAACCCAAATTCGCACGAGAGCGGCGACTGGCCTGCTGCTGACTCGTTGGATGGGCGGGTTTTTTTTCATGTGTGCGGCTGAGGTTGGAGAGTCACAGAGTCAGTTGTGGTACAGTAGCAAGCCGTGCGCCACCCAACTCACAACTCGCCACCTTCCCTCCCACCATCCTCGCTTCAGTGAACCCCCCCTCCCCCCCTTTGGAACGCATCGTATCGTCACCAGCTCAAACGGTGGCTGTCGGTGCTATCTCGTTCATCATGGCGGAGGCTACTCAAAACGATCCGGCTGCCGCTTTCGGTGGGCACAACGTCACCGCTCCCTTCAACTTCCCCACAGAAGAAGAAAAGGTCATCCGATATTGGCGCGCCATCGACGCCTTCAAAACCTCGCTCGAGCAGAGCAAGGGCAGGAAACCGTTCAGCTTCTACGACGGTCCTCCCTTTGCCACTGGTCTCCCCCACTACGGACATCTCCTCGCCGGTACCGTCAAGGACATTGTCACCCGACACGCCCACTCCACTGGCCACTATGTCGACCGTCGCTTCGGTTGGGATTGCCACGGCCTCCCAGTCGAGCACGAGATTGACAAGAAGCTTGGCATCAAGGGCAAGGACGACGTCATGGCCATGGGTGTCGACAAGTACAACGCAGAGTGCAGGGCCATCGTCATGACCTACCAGAACGAGTGGAGAGATACCGTAGAGCGCATGGGTCGGTGGATCGACTTCGACAACGGATACAAGACCATGGACCTCAACTTTATGGAGTCCGTCTGGTGGGTCTTCAAGACTCTTCACCAAAAGGGCCTCGTCTACCAGGGCATCCGTGTCATGCCTTACTCCACCGCTTGCACCACCCCCCTCTCCAACTTTGAGGCCGGTCTCGACTACCGTGAGGTCCAGGACCCCGCCGTCACCGTCAGCTTCCCCCTCGTCGACGATCCCAAAACCGCCTTCCTCGCCTGGACCACCACCCCTTGGACCCTCCCATCCAACCTCGGTCTTTGCGTCCACCCCGATTTCAACTACATCAAGATTCACGACGATGAGCGCGACCTCAACTTTATCATCCACGAGGATCTCTTGACAACTCTCTACAAGGACCCCAAGAAGGCCAAGTTCCAGAAACTTGAGACCTACAAGGGCAAGGACCTCGTCGGCAAGCAGTACGAACCCATTTTCCCTTACTTCCAGGAGCGTTTCAAGGATCGTGCCTTCCGCGTCCTCTCCGACACCTACGTCACCTCGGACGCCGGTACAGGTATCGTCCACCAGGCTCCCGCCTTTGGTGACGACGATCACCGCGTTGCTATCGCCCACGGCGTCATCACCCGCGACGAGACACCGCCCAACCCAGTTGACGAGGCCGGCCGATACACCAAAGAGGTCCCCGACTACGAGGGCGTCCACGTCAAGGAGGCCGACAAGGCCATCCAGAAGGATCTCAAGGCCCGTGGCCGTCTCATCGTGCAGGCTACCTTGAGCCATCAGTACCCCTTCTGCTGGCGCTCCGGAACTCCCCTCATCTACAAGGCCATTCCTTCATGGTTCGTCCGTGTCGAGCCTGCCATCGAGAAGCTCGTCAAGAACAACGAGGCTACCCGCTGGGTGCCCGCCCATGTCGGCGAGGGCCGATTCGGCAGCTGGATCGCCAACGCTCGCGACTGGAACATCAGTAGGAACCGATACTGGGGTACGCCCATCCCTCTGTGGGCCAGCGACGATATGGAAGAGATCGTCTGCGTCGGCTCCGTCGAGGAGCTCGAGAAGCTCTCCGGTGTCACTGGCATCAATGACCTGCACAAGGACAAGATCGACCACATCACCATCCCCTCGCAGAAGGGCAAGGGCCAGCTCAAGCGTGTCGAAGAGGTCTTTGACTGCTGGTTCGAGTCTGGCTCCATGCCTTACGCCCAGGCGCACTATCCCTTTGAAAACAAGGAACAGTTCGAAAAGTCGTTCCCTGCTGACTTCATCTCGGAAGGTCTCGACCAGACCCGAGGTTGGTTCTACACGCTCCTCATCCTCGCCACTCATCTCTTTGACACGGCGCCTTGGAAGAACCTCATCGTCAGCGGCCTCGTGCTTGCTGCCGACGGCAAGAAGATGAGCAAGTCGCTCCGCAACTACCCGGATCCCAACCTGCTCATCAACCAGTACGGTGCTGATGCCATCCGACTCTACCTCATCAACTCGCCGGTCGTGCGTGCCGAGAACCTGCGCTTCAAGGAGGAGGGTGTCAAGGAGGTCGTCTCGTCCACCTTTCTTCCATGGCTCAACTCGTTCCGCTTCTTCCTCGGTTCGGTCAGCTTGCTCGAAAAGGACCACGGCATCAAGTTTGTCTACGAAAACAAGGCGCAGCACTCGTCCAACGTCATGGACCGATGGATCCTCGCCCGTTGCCAGTCGCTCATCAAGCTTATCAGCGAGGAGATGGCCGCTTACAGGCTCTACACTGTTGTGCCACGCTTGGGCGAGCTCATCGACGAGCTCACAAACTGGTACATTCGTTTCAACCGTCGCCGTCTCAAGGGTGAGAACGGCGTCGAGGACACCAAGGCTGCGCTCAACTCGTTGTTCGAGACGCTCTACACACTCTGCCGCACTTTGTCGTCCTTCACGCCCTTCTTGACCGAGAACCTCTACCAGGGTCTGCGCAAATTCTTGCCACCACCGGCCGCGGACGACAAGGAGGACTACCGCAGTGTGCACTTTCTCTCGTTCCCCGAAGTCAACGAGTCGTACTTTGACCCCGTCATCCAGCGCCAGTTCAAGGCACTCCAGTCGGTTGTGGAGCTGGGCCGTGTCATTCGTGTCAACCACAATCTCCCCATTCGTGTGCCGCTCAAGGAGCTCGTCGTGTTCCACACCGACACGGAGTACCTCCAGGATGTCGATTCGCTTGCGGACTACATCAAGGAGGAGCTCAACGTGCGCGACCTCGTACTCTCCTCCGACGAGGCCAAGTGCGGTGTGCGCTTCAAGCTGTTTGCCGACTGGCCCGTTCTCGGCCGCAAGCTCCGCAAGGACGTCGGCAAGGTGCGCAAGGGCCTCGAGAGCGTCACCTCGGACGATGCCAAGTCGTACATGGAGACAGGCAAGCTCAACGTTGCTGGTGTCGACCTTGTTGAGGGCGACCTGCGCGTCATCCGCTATGTCGAGACCAAGGAAGTGGAGGGCGCGTTCGAGTCCAACACTGACGGCAACGTAGTCATTCTGCTGGATGTCCAGCAAAGGCCCGAGCTGCAGATTGAGGGAACCGCACGTGAGGTGGTGAACCGTATCCAGCGTCTGCGTAAGAAGGCCGGCCTTGTGGCTACCGATGAGGTGGATGCGTTCTACTCGTTTGAAAAGGGGGTGGGTGAGGCACTGGCCGAGTGCATCGAGAGCCAGCAAGAGACCTTCCTGAAGGCTCTCAGGAGAAAGCCTTTGCCCGAGTCGGAGAAGCGAACAGATGCCAAGGTGATCTTGCAAGAGGAGCAGGAGGTTGGCGAGGACAAGTTCTTGTTGACGCTTGCCTGGGCTTAATATTCTTCGTCGAGTGAATGTACAAGTACGCAAACTATTGTTATCAAAAGACCATTCGAATCCAGTCGATTCACAACCTACAGATCGTGTGTTAGAAATGTGTTACCAGCAACTAGTGCTACAAGGATAGTGATACAGGTATACGGTGGAACAAACCGAGTCGTGGGTATTTTGCGAGCATTGTCGAGACGAGACAGATCGAAAGTTGGGAGCGCAACAGCACAGATCAACGTTTCTTTGTTGATCCGAAGCCGCCAAAGCCCATAGCGGCCATCATTGCTGCTTCGTTGTCTTGGCCGTCTGTCTGCTGTTTTGCTTCTGAGGTGCTTCTGTCTGCTTGCTGCGTTGTTGTGTTGGCCGAGGCCGACTTTTTGAGCAGTCTCTGCTGTCTGCGCTTCTCTCTCTTTTCTGCACGCTCCCTTTCCTCTTGTTCGGCAATCTTTTTGATCCTCTCGTCAAAGTTGTATGCCGAGCTCTTTCCCGCGCCTCCGTTGCCCAATCTGGTCTTCTTGAGCTCCTCTAGCATCTGTAGCACTTGTTGCAGCGTCGCTCTGTCCTGCTGTGTTGATTGACCGATGCGCATCAGATGGACCCGTCCGTTGATGTGATCCAAATACGCCAGGTTGTCCTTGAGTAGCTTCCTGCACACGTCGCAGTAGAATCCCGGACCTGTTTGACCTTTCCCGTCAGCGCCGGCGAGGTCGACCAGGAGCGTCTTACCTTGGTTCTTTTCCAGATCCAGCGGTGCACGGCGCTGCTGCATGGCAAGCTCAGGTTCAGGAAGGTTGGATTTGAGCCGTTTGAGCGGTTGAAGACCCTGCGCACGACGCTCGGCATTGACCGAGTCGAGTTCGGCCTGGCGCTTCTCGCGAGACATGGCTTTGCGCGCGAATTCATGCTTGTCCCAGGTGCGACGGCTGGGACCGACGCCGCCACCGCCGGCTGCTGTGGGCTTCGACATGGACGTGAGCTCTGTGGGCAAGATTGAGTGTGGTGAGTGGCTACGAAAGCGCAGCATCCACTCACACGCTCCACTCTCTGGCAGGCAGAAGCAGACTCCCGACATCCGGAGAACGCGCGATGGTGGTGATCGCGTTCCGGATCTGATCGGGAGCGTGGTGTGGTGTTTGCAGATCGATCCAATCGGGACCACGCGTGTCACGGGCTTGTGGACGCGATGTGATCTTCTGAGCGAGCCCGCCCTGGCCTTTTTCTTTTTTTTTCCTTTTTCTTTTTCTTTTTCTTTTTCTTTTTCTTTTTTTTTTTTTTTTTTTTTTTTTTTTTTTTTTTTTTTTTTTTTTTTTTTTTTTTTCCTTTTTCCGCACTGCGACAGAGGGCACTGACCTCGACTCGTGACTGCGCTCCGTCTCTTTCTTTGGTGCAATCGTGAAACGTGAATCGTATCACATCACGAGTCACGTGTGTGTGTGTGTGTGGTTGGCTCATCACGCTCGTCGAGTCCTGATCGCTTCCACCTTCTCTCCACCTCTCTCGCCGTCTTGCCTCTTCTCTTTGCGGTCGCCATCTCGCCTTCTCTCGGCTTTGGGATCAGCACGGAGCTTCTTTCGTAAAAGACGCATCGCCACCGTGTCACGTCACCTTGTTCATCGACCCGGATTCCTTTCCGCCCGGATTCCTCTCCGCACGGATTCCTCTTTCGTTGCGATCCGCCACGCCTTCTTTATCTCAAGAGGCGCGCACCTGCGTAGGACTTTGTAAAACACCGACTGCATCTTCACCTCTGGTATTGTAGGCGTCGCACAAGCACGGTCGTGACTACCACCAAGTAGTTGCTTCGGCCCGGTCGCTTCCAACATGTTTGGTTCCAGCGGCTTCGGCGGCTTCGGCCAGCAGAACAACCAACAGCAGCAGCAGCAGCAGCAACAGCAACAGCCAGCTGGTGGCCTTTTCGGACAAGCACAGCAGCCAAACACGCCTGCTCAAACTGGCTTCGGTGCATCAACTGGTAAGTACTGACCGCATCTCGCACAGCCATCTCTCTAGATCGCTTGGAACGCTCACACACCGTCCGGCCTTTCTACTCGATTTTGTCGCCTTCCTCATCAGGCTTTGGATCCACAGGCGGCTTCGGTGCCACTCAGCCAGCAGCCCAGACCGGCGGTGGTCTCTTTGGACAACAACAGAATCAGTCCCAGACCCCTTCGTTTGGCGGATTTGGCGCGTCGACTAACAATGCATCCACTGGCGGCGCTTTTGGCGCACGACCCGCCGGCACTACCGGGTTTGGTGGCGGCTTCGGCGCCCCTTCCACCACTCCGAACACCAGCTCTTTCACCTTTGGCTCCACTCCCGGCCAACAGCAGCAGCAGCAGCAGCAGCAGCAGCAGCAAGCCGCTGGTGGCTTCGGATCGTCTACCTTTGGCTCTGCCGCTCCCGCCACTGGTGGTCTTTTTGGTCAGCAGCAACCTGCTGCCGGCGGTTTCGGTGCAACGGCCGGTGCCTTTGGCCAACCCGCTGCAGGTGCTACCCCCAGCCAGATCACTCAAGGTACTGCTACCGTTCCCTATGACCCCTTTCGCGAAGATCTGACCCCGACAGAGCATATCAAGGACCGTAAAAATTGGGACGTGCAGCAGTCCATCACCGTCATGCCCGCCTACAGCCGGCACAGCATTGAAGAGCTTCGTCTTATAGACTACCAGCAGGGCCGTTCCAAAGGCAACACCGGCCCGGGTGCGACTGGCGCTCCCTCCACAGGCTTCGGCTTTGGCGCTAGCAGCAACACCACCGGCGCCTTTGGCCAGCCCCAACAGCCTTCTACTGGCTTTGGTGCTACTCAGTCGACTACCAGCGGCGGTCTTTTCGGCCAGCCTCAGCAACAGCAGACTGGTGGCCTCTTTGGACAGCAGAACAACCAGCAGCAATCTGGCGGCCTCTTTGGTGCCAAGCCCGCCACCACTGGCTTCGGTGCCTCCACCACTGGAGGTCTCTTCGGTCAGCAGCAGAACCAGCCTCAGACCGGCGGCCTCTTCGGTCAGCAGCAGCAGCAGCAGCCCGCTTCCACCTTCTCCTTTGGCTCTCAACCTCAGCAGCCCGCTGCAAACACCGGCTTCACCTTTGGTGCCAGCAATACCCAGCAGCAGCAGAACAAGCCTGGTTTCGGCTTTGGCGCTGCCACCACCCAGCCCGCTCAGACCGGCACCACCGGCTTCGGCTTTGGTGCCAACAACCAGCAACAGCAGGCACAGGCAGGCACTGGTTTTGGCGCTGCCGCTAGCGGCACGACGGGCGGTTTCTCCTTTGGTCAAAAGCCTGCTACGGGCGGTCTGTTTGGCGCTGCCACAAGTCAGCCTGGACAGACGGCTGGGGCTACCAGTACCTTTGGCGGCTTTGGCGCAGCTTCGACCGCAAACACACAAAACAAGCCCGCGTTTGGCTTTGGTACAGGCGGTGGGTTTGGCGGTGCCTCAGGTGCCGGTACCGGTACTACTGCTGCTCCTGCCGCTACGGGTGGTCTCTTTGGCGGCGCTAACACTACGCAGCCAGGCGGTGGTCTCTTTGGAAGCACCAACTCTGCCGCGGGAGGCACTACTGGCACCACAGGAGGATTCAGTTTTGGTGCCAACAACAATCAGCAGCCCAACCAACAGCCCGGCACAACCGGCGGCTTCGGTGGCGGTCTCTTTGGAGCCAAGCCTGCAGGCCAGACTGGAGCTCAGCCGGCTACTGGTGGCCTCTTCGGTAGTGCAACCACCCAGCCGGGCCAGCAGGCCGGCACTGGATTTGGCGCTTCTACTAGTGGCGGATTGTTCGGCAGCACAGCCAACAAACCTGCCACGGGCGGTTTCTCCTTTGGCGCAGGTGGTGGCTCTTCGCTCTTTGGTGGTAATAACCAGCAGAACAACCAGCAGCAGGGTGGCCTTGGTACCGGGTTTGGTCAGATGCAGGCTGGCACGACTGGCGGTGGTCTATTCGGTCAGTCGAACCAGGCGACGGGCGCCACTGGCGGTGGCCTCTTTGGCGGTACCAGCAACACGGGTGGCTCGTCGCTCTTCGGTAACACGGGCACATCCAACACGGGCGGTGGCCTCTTCGGAAGTTCGACCCAGAATACGACCGCAGGCGGTCTCTTTGGCGGTCTGGGCGGTGCACAGAACCAGCAGGCGTCCGGCGGTCTCTTTGGTCAGTCGCAGCAGAACCAGCAGCAGCAGAACCAGTTGCAAAACCAGCAGCAGCCTACCGTTCAGGCCTCTCTCGACTCCAATCCGTACGGTACCGACAACCTTTTCGCGTCAAACCCAATTAATGGTGCCGCCGGCTCTGCGGCCAACGGTGCTTCGCTGCCCTTCAACGTCGCACCCAAAAACAAGCCACCTCTTACGACACCCTTCCGCTCCAGCCCGCGCGGCGCCAACAAGATCAACCGCCTCCGCGGTTCCACACCCGGTGCTTCTGGTCTCGGCAGCTCCAGCTTTGTCCGCGAGGGAACGCCCGGTTCGTTCCGGGAAGGCACGCCCGGTGCCCACACGCGCTTTGGCACTCCAGGCCGTGCAGGCTCGCCTGCCTTGTTCAAGGGTCTGAGCGACGAGTACAGCCAGCCACTGTCCTCGCACGCCTTTGTGTCGCGACCTTCAGCCAAGCGTCTGGTGCTCGACGATGCTGGTGAGAACAGCTTCACCGCCTCGCGCATCGGTCGCAGCGGCAGCGTTCCACACTTTGACACTAGCAGCAGCCCGGCCGTAGGTTCGCTGGGTTCCTCGGCTTTCCGCAGCGGTACTGCTCAGCCAGGATCTGCATCGCGGGTCACCTTCAGCCCTGCTCTCGAGCAACGAGCCGAGTCGGTCCGTCCGGGCGGAGCAGACCTTTCGTTCGCATCGTCGCTTCCTTTGCGCCGTGGCAACTTCCTCGGCACCTCTTCTCCCAGCGTGGTGGAAGACACCCCACTCAAGACGGTGTCTGCCGCTGCCGCCAAGGCTGGCGCTCCACGTCAAGGTCGCGACCTCGAGTCGTCGTTCACCGCGCCCAGCACTACGAGTGGTGTCACCAACGGCTCGAGTGCTGCCTCCGCCAAAGTCGGCGAGTACTTTACTGAGCCCTCGCTGTCTGCGCTCCGAACTGCCAACTACAACGAGCTTGCAGCTGTTCACAACTTCATTGTCGGACGCAAGGGGGTTGGCCAGATCGAGTTCCTTGAGCCTGTCGACCTCACCTCGATTGGCGATCTCAATGATATTGTTGGTGGCATCGTCCAGATCCGCCTCAAGGAGGTGGTCGTCTATCCAGAGGAGGAGGACTACGACCCACGCAATCCCAAGGACGGCGCCAAGCGCAACTTTGTTCCCGGCATCAAGGCCAAGCAGGGCACCGGTCTCAATGTACCCGCTCGTGTAAGCCTTGAGGCATGCTGGCCCACCGATCGCGCTACGCGCGAGCCGATCAAGGATGCCGAGCACCCGCGTGTAAAGCAGATGATCAACAAGCTCAAGAACAAGCCCGAAACCGAGTTTGTTGATTTCGAGCCCGAGTCCGGAACATGGACATTCAAGGTCAAGCACTTTAGTCGATACGGCCTCGACGATTCGGACGAGGATGAAGAGGCCGCGGGCGCCGCGAAGGAGGCCACCAAAGGGAGTAGTGGCACGAGTGCCAAGCGACCTGTCAGCAAGCGTCTTGCACCTATGACAGCTAATGATGTTGAGGCGTCAGACGAAGACGTTTCCGTCGTTGGAGGTGCCTATATCGATGACGGTCCGAGCGATGCGGACGACGACGATGATGCGCCACCTCCACTGAGGACGCTCGATGACGGTGATATGGACACGGACGACGAAGCGAGCCAAGCTGCTGCTATCACTGCCGCCAAGCAGCGCCAGCGACGCCAGTGGACGCCGTCTTCGAGTGCAACTGGCCGCGAGCGTGGTGGTAGCGCCACACCGTCGCGAGCCATGTCGACGGTGGGCAACGCTGCCGAGGCGCGACGCGTCCAGGTGATGCAAGCGAGTTTTTTTGGGCAGGACGACAGTAAAGTAGCTTCCGCTGCTGTCGTTCCTGCCAGATCAACGGGAGCCAGCCTGGGTCACAAGAAGACACTCAACCTTCGGCAATTGGCCGCATCGCCAGCACCGATCAAACCAGCTGCACCTCTACCACCAGCTGCGTCTGTCGACCACGAAGAGCGCAAGGCGGAGAATAAGCCACGGGCAGCACCCATGCAGGAAATCCAACAACCGGCCAAGAAGCTGCGCAAGCTTGACGTGGCACAGTCCGCCGTGGCGGCTGTGGACGGAGAGCCGCTCGATGCCGGACTGTCGCTTGGACGTAGCTTCCGAGTTGGATGGGGGCCGGATGGTACCTTGGTACACAACGGCATGATTGTCGGTACCAGTCTTCAGCCTTCGAGTACAATTGCCAAGGCCAATGCGGAGGCTGTAGCTTCAACTTCAACCTCTACGCTGGTGGTGGAGAAGATCAAGCTCTTCAAGGATGCCGAGACGTCCAAGGAGGAAGCTGAGCGAGCTCAAAAGCTGCTCGGCGTTCAACTTGAACACACCAATGTTGAGCTTGACGATGATGGCGTGCCAGCCGCATATACCGACTTTTCCACGCGCTTCAGACACTTTGCCACGTCGTTCGAGCACAAGGATCGAAGCTTTGAGGCGAGCCTGTGGCGATTGGGCGTTGCCCTCTTCGATGAAATCGAATTGCATGTGCCCGAAGGCGCAGCCGTGGCCACGGCCGACCGCATCCGTAGCATGCGCAGGAAAGCAGCGGTCTCCGAATGGCTGCGTCACACGGTGGCCGGCACGGTCGAGACCGAAGCTCGGTCGCACATCGCAGCTTCGCGACGCGCTGCACTGTTGTTCAGCTATCTGAGTGGGAACCAGGTGGAACGCGCTGTCAATGCTGCACTCGACGTAGGCGATCTTCGCCTAGGAACGTTGATTGCACAGGCAGGCGGCGACGAAGAGGTTCGTGCAGACATCAGCGAGCAGCTGCTCACCTGGCGCAAGGAGGGTGTCGACGCCCATATTACGCGCGACCACCGTAAGATGTATGAACTGCTTTCCGGAAACGTTCTTGTCTCGAAAGGCACCGACTCGCGTACCACCAAGGATCCTGTTGACCAGGTGAGCGACCTGTCCATCTGCGAGGGCCTAGACTGGAAGCGCGCCTTTGGACTCTTCTTGTGGTACGAGTCGCCGTACGAGGCACCGCTCGAGCACTCTTTCGAGCGATACGAGTCGCAAGTTGTACCAGGCGCCTCCACCAGCGCAGGCATCGCACCTCCCCTTCCTTGGTACCGCGAGAGCTCGAGTCTCGGCGCCACCCGGAAGCGTCAGCTGCTGCAAAAGGCTGGCGGCTACGATCGCGACGCTCTCTTTGAGCTGTTGAAACTGTACGTCGATCCGACGTATGGCCTCGAGCCAGCCCTGAACGCGTGTGCATTCGGCCCGTCGAATGTCGACGCACGACTGCCCTGGCATTTGTACAACTTGCTCTCTCGCGTGCTGCAGCGACGTGACTTTGGCGACCGGATCGAGCTTGGACTTGGCCAGGACGATGGCATGCACGACGAGGACGATGCTGAGGAGAAGCCCAAGATGCAGGGTAATTCTGCGCGAGCCGACACGCTTGCCTCTGCTTACGCTACCCAGTTGGAGCTGCTTGGGTTGTGGAAGTGGTCTGCGTTTGTTCTGCTGCATCTCGAACTCGGCGAGAGTCGCGAGACGGCCGTCAAGGCGCTTCTCTCTCGCAACGTGGCCAAGCTCGATGCTGAGCGCGAATTCCTTTGCGAGCGGCTCAGGATTCCAGAATCTTGGCTGTATGAGGCAAAGTCGTACGAGGCACGAGCGCGCGAGGACAGGTATGGCGAATACCAACTGTTGCTCAAAGCGCAAAACTGGACCGCGGCACACAACGTCGCGGCATTGCACCTGGCCCCTGAAGCGATCATCCGGGGCGACCACGAGCTTATTTCCGTGCTGTTTTCGCCTTTCTACCTCGAGGTGGGCGGTGATCCAGCAGATGAGATTGCGGGTTGGGCGGACGGCGCAGCACTGTATATCGACTACGTTGCCGCCTCGCGCGAAATCCCCACGCTTGCTGCAATGCTCGCCGACGCGGGCACGAGGCAGGTCGCGCTCGAACGGACCGAACGCTTTGCGAGCCGTCTTCCAACACTGGCTGCGGGGATCAACACCCTCCTCTCCATCGCTTCTTCCACGTCTTCCTGCTTCGCCGCAGAAGCGAAAGCGAGCGAGCGAACCCACATGGTCGCGCGCACCGAGATCATCGCTGGCATCACCAATCTCGCGAGGATCCTCATCAACATTGGTACGGCCACTAGCACATCTGCGCTGGAAGGAGAGGTCAAGGCAAGATTGGAGGCGATGGGTGCCGGATTGTTGTCCTCCAACGCCGTCTGTGGCGGTGAAGACGGGGAGAAAGGTGGTTGGGACCCAGCAGCGTTGGAGGTGGATTCGGTTCAAGCGGCGGCTGAAGATTATCTGTCTTCGCTGGTTGCTGTTGCTTAGATGTACTTGGGGGGTTTTTTTTTCGCTTATGTTCACTTTTCCCGCTAGATGAATACGTTGATGGAATGATCGAGTGATTGATGGTAGTTGACGATGATGAAGTGGGGTGTGGGAAGGAAGCTGTTTGAGAGTGAGGCATCGGGTGGATCGGGAAGATCGATTTGGATCCAAATCGGACGATCTGTGTGGAGGAAGCAAAAAGTGTTGCTTTGCATCTTCCCCGTGCCGGCGCCGATGTCAACACCAACACCAACACCAACACCAGCAAGCATTGCTCCGCCGCACTTTTCGATCCACGCTCTTCTCTGT
Organism: Ustilago esculenta; assembly: GCA_020827535.1. Taxonomy (NCBI): domain Eukaryota; kingdom Fungi; phylum Basidiomycota; class Ustilaginomycetes; order Ustilaginales; family Ustilaginaceae; genus Ustilago; species Ustilago esculenta. Next base: position 781,647 of record JAAKGJ010000007.1, read on the forward strand.
TGAGACACTCTCGTCGATCGTCTTCCCAAATCTCCTTCTGGGTTTTCTTCAAGGTCTGGTGCTCGATAAGTTTCCGAACATGTCATCTTCGGCGCCAGGAGGCGTTCATCCGGTGCTTAACCTCATCAACCGATGCGATGAACTCGCACGTACATTCGATACCACTTTCGAATCATCTTGTACGCTCTTAGCCAGCCTTGCCAACGGTACACCTGCTGCGGGACAGCCAACAACGATGGATGATACGCTGATGAGTCTGCGTACGACGCTGCAAAAGTGCGAGGAGGTTGTTGGAGCGATGCTCGGATGTATTTATGAAGATATCCCACATCTTTTGGATCAACTCGATGCGGGTAATAGCAGTGTTGGTGTTGTGGGGAATTGGAATCCGAAACAAGCTTTGGATGGGATCTCGCAGTTGTTCTACGTACGTGCCTCCCCCCGAACCCAGAGACAAAGTGGATGCTCTTGATAATCGCCTGATGCTAACTCGTTATGGATTGAACTTTTTTCTGGATGAGGATAGTCGTATCAAGAGTTGCTGTTGGAGAAGAGGGAACTTTTAGCAGATTTCACATGTGAGGAAATCACTCCCGCACAATTCGTCACAGGTTGGACCCAGATCGACGGCAACTTGGCTAGTCAGAGAAAGCAACAAGTCGACGATCTCGCCGATCTACTCGCCGCTTTCTAATCCAATCCCAGACATGCTACGGTGAAGCACGTTGTATTGTACAAGGAGAAAAGACATGATTCAACGACTAGTCTAGCATGATACGGTCAAGATCCCAGCACAAGGACTTAAAGTGACAACAACAGAATGAGAAATCACAGCAAAGACAAGCGGTTCAAGATCGTAAGCCTCATTCAGTGGCGATCGGTGGTTGTTGTTGGTCGTTGATGGTTTCGAGCCCTCCGCTTGGGAACCCATCGCTTTTCATGTTCACGGTTGCGGTCTGCATTTGACCGACCTGTCGCGTCGTAGAGACCCGACCTCACTCGGCTTCCATCATAGACCAGGCGCTTACATGAAAGGGAAACAGATGCATTGAAACAGAAACCCCACAATAACACCATCCACTTTGCGATTTCTTCCCTTACATATACGCCTTGATCGCTTCCACCAACTCGGCACCCGCCTTGGCAAAGTCGACCGGAGCGGTCCTTGAGATGGTATATCTCACCCTCGCTGTGTCGTTGAACGTGTCCATCTTGGCGCGGCAGTTGAACAGATACATCCGGTTAGCTGCGCGGTGGAGTGCGGCGGTAAACTCGGATTCGCTATCTTCGCGAAGCTTGTGCAGCTCGCCAGCCGACATGCCGATGAGTTTCGAGGCGTCTTCGTTGAAGCCCGAGAGCCAGATTTGGCCTGTAGAGTCTGCGACGTTGGTGGAGAGGATGTACCTGTGATAGCAGCGGAAGAAAATAAATAAATAAATAAATAAATAACGCCAAGGCAAGGAATGGGCGTGTCAATATCAGTATCCAGCACAAGAGGCAAAAAAGCAGACAGTGACTGGGAAAGCTAGGTGGGAACGTACCTGTATTCGGGAGCCTCGTACGAGCGATTGCACTTCTCACAGCGCCAGTTGTTCTCGTGGTCGAGAGAGACCTTCTTGTTGCAGCCGTCCGAGGGGCAGGCAGTGTAGTAGAGGTTCTCCTGCTTAATGTACACCACAGTGGCGCGAACGTTAAAGTAGTCCGGTTTCTCCGACATGCCCAGGTTTTCGTCCTTGACCTGAGCAATGGTTCTCCTCTCGGCCATGTTGGCGCCAGCACCAGCAGCGCCCATCGCGCCACCGTTCACGCCAGCGTTGGTGAACGGCTGGAATTGCGCATGCGCCCCGTCGTTGTCATACCATCCACGCAGAATGTGCGACTCGGTGATGTCCGGGTTGATAAGCATGGTCGAACTGGAAAACATGCTGAGACTCCTACCGCCAAAGTCGCTCACCTTGACACCCTTAAATGCGATCACTGGTTTTTCATCCACGCCGGCAGTTTTGGGGAATGACTCTGCGTTCTTGCCCCACAGCGTGAGCCTGACGCTGCGGCAGCCCTGATCCACGAGCGTGAGCTCCCTCTTTTGCACGGGCCGCTGCGACGCCTTGGACACAATCTCGCTGAGCTCTGCGTAGCTGTCGAGGATGCCGATGACATCGCACGTCTGGTTCGGTTCGACTCTCTCCAGTTCGTTGATGCGTACAAACTCGTACTTGACCTCGGGCACGTCCGAGGCATCGGTGCACTCTTCGATCTCGGTCGAGTTCTCAAAAGAGATCTCGTACTCGTTCTGCAAGTTGCTGAACTGCTTTTTAGCAATGTTGACGCGGGCCTTGGAGATGAGGTAGACGTGGTTCTCTTTGAGCAAGGAATAGAAGCGGTCGACCGTGTCGTTGAATCCGGTGGCCTTGATCTCACCGCTGTCGTCGAGCAAGTTGACCGAGAAGAGCTTGCCTTCGCCGCGCTGGTTCGACCAGTGGCGAATGTCGGACTTGGAAGTGACGCGCGCTTTGATCGTCCAGCGGTTCTGGTAGGGAGAGAGACCCTCGATAGGGTAGATGGGCATGCCGGCGTGAACGCTGCTGCCACCAGGTCGGCCTGCACCACCACGAATCTTGCCGGCACCAGCAGCGGACGTAGCAGGGGTGGTTCTTCCAGCCGAGTTGTTGCCGATAGCACTGTTGCCGAGCGCACTGGCACCGCGCTCGTGCTTGACGCCACCTTCGACTTTGATGGTCTCGTCGACGTTGGTGGGGCTACCTAGACGTTCGAGCGTGGGCTTGTGAGCCACTTCGAGATCCAAGAGGATAAGGATGCGGCGGTTCTGGACCGAATTGCTTGCGTACTGGGAGATGCGGACGAGGCAGTGTTTCTCAAGCTCGCCGGACTCGACCATGAAGCGTTTCTGGGAAGCAAGCATGGCCTGAGCATAGTGTACTCCATCCGACAGGATGATGCGGTATCGGTCGCCAACAGTGGATGCGGAAGTCGCGCTAGTCTGAATCTTCTTGATGCTGAGAATCTGGCAGACGGGATTCTGGACCGAGTTGGCAGGATCCGCGGTCTGGATCATCTGGACGATTGCGCCCTGCGAAAGGTCGTTGAGTGACATGTTGACGAGGTCGACTGGGTGATCGGCAGAGAGGGTCGATAGGCTGTGGTTTCAAGCGTAGAGCCTTGGCGGAATGCGGTTCGATGATGAGGTTCGTGGGTACACAAACACCCAAATACCTGTGACGAGATTGGCGCAATGCACTGACTGGCGTGCGTGTGCCCTGTGCTTGCTTTGAGCAGATACGACGTGGTGTCGAGAAAAAGAGATGGATGCGAATGGTGAGGCTGTGGAATGAGCCACGATGGTGACGGAGCTCCACTTGTTCTGGCTGGCTAGTTGGAACGGGTCGAGGCTGAGTCGCGAATCACGAATCACGGAAATCGTGAGTGGGAAACAACTCTGCTGCTGCGCTGCTGCTGCGCTGCTGCACCGCGCGGTTGTGGAGCACGACCCTTTTTGCTCAGCCAGCCACTTTGGCTCATTTACGCGCGCGACGCGTTCGCAAACACTTTTTCGCGCGCGGACTCGAACGAGACCAACACTTGGACTCTTTTCAGAGTGAGAAGGTCTCGACTATGTTAGTCCTCCGCTCTAACATACTTTCAATTTCTTTTTCATACAAACATGAACATCCACGGAAATCGGCACAACAACGGGCTTAGGGTTAGGTGCTCGGCTGGTGTGCACCGACTTGTGCTAGACGACCGAGGCCACCGAAGAGAATCGGCAGGGGTTGAATGTTTGCGCTCAGTATCGCCCGTTAGTACCGCAACCGTGAGCTTCCGGCAACGCAGCGGAGCGCTTTTCAACGTTTTATGCAGCTCGGTAACTATTCATCTTCCGCTCTCCAACCACCACGCACTCCTCCATGCTTTGTGCGCAAGACAAGGTTCCACACTCCGCAATTGACCACATAGCAAGCCACCAACGAGGCAGAGACTGACTCAAGCCATCAAGCCATTCAGCTGCCATCCACAATTTCGTGGTAGCCTTGCAGTATTTGAAAAGCGCGGCATTATTAAGTCGAAGAATACAAAAAGTGTCAAGATTGCCACAAGACACAGGCAACTCTGCCTACTGTAGCTATATTTGGCCTGCCTCCAAAACATATAGCCTCAATTTCACTGTACGAGGGAAGCTCTTTCATCCACCTGTTTGGGTTGTAAGACAGCAACAGTACCGTTGTCATTGCATTAGTCTGTATCGAGCAACGTAGATGCTCTCTTTCGTGGAAGCCGCCCAGCAAGCTTGGTGGGTACAGTACTACATTCATTCGTCATCAGAGCCAACCTGTCACACCTGGTCACGCTTGTATACAGTTGGTAAGCGTTGTTGACAGTGTGCATGGTCTTACAGTATTGCTGGTCAAGGCGGGAAGCAAGCTCAGCAATTATATACAGCAGGAGATGTATGCGGTGGAGCGTGCGCGAAAGTTGCGCGCAGGCTTGACACAACCTAAGAGAGAGCGTGAGACACGGGCAGCACAACATGTGTAGCAAGATTATTGTCCCTGGGCTCGGTTGTGCGCAAGAAACTTGCGACTTGAGCGAACCTTGAGATGGTTGGGACTCAAAGAGCCGAAACAACCTGCAATGCTCGATCGAAAACCGAGAGGCTTTCTAGCTCCGCAACCGAAGGTAAGAGGGCAAACTGGCTTGGAGAGCAGCTCGGTTGGAGGGCCGGTCAGAAAGTTCCGGCATGTTGAACTGTCAGATCTACGTCGCATCCTGACCGAGTAGCATTGCGGATAAGTTGCTCATCCAACCTTACCAAATTGAATGTTCGGAATTTCTCGTGCTCGGTAGAGTGCATATACCACTGAGCATCGCTTACGGGATAAACCACTAAAAGAGAGCACCCTTGGCAAGTTCCCATGTACTATACATCACTGCCTGCAGCCAGTTGCAGCAAAATTCTAGAGCTCAAACGCGCGAGGCAAAATTTGTCAGGAAGCGCCTCTCCTTCTAAATTCAGAACACAATGTTCCCGTTGAGTCCGCCAAGCATTTAAACTGTGGGAATCGAATGAATTTTCCTCTAGTGCACCTTGCGGTGAACTCCAATCACAGTGACCAGATCAGTTTCATCGATCTGGCCTCGACTGTTCCACCACAATTTTCTGGAGAAATGGCGAGAAAAAAAAACAAAAAATACAAAAATACAAAAATACAAAAATAAAAAATAAAAATAAAAATAAAAAATAAAAAACACACACACACTGTGCGCATCACAGTACAGTAGTCGATTTGCACTGCTATTTGCACAACAACGAAAGCGTGAGAAGGCACCTTCCTAATCGAAGTAGGTGTCCGGGTAACGATTCGGTGACTTTTCTCGCACATGATCCGGGTCCTTCCTACTCCCCGAATTAGGCCTTCCACGAATTCTCGCTCAATTCCCGGTCCGTTAAACTTTTCATACCATCATTTCCGCATCAGGTAATTGGCGTAGAGTGCTCAGTCAGTAGCAGGGGAACAGCACCTCGCAGCCGAGCAGAACAACCCAGAAGATAACAAGCCTCAAATATTGTGGCCATTTGGGTTTGCTAAGAAAGACTCGGCTATAGCTTGTTGCTGTGTTAGCAGCACCAAGCAGAATAGCGTGGGGAAAGTCATACTAACCATACTGAAGCCGACGGCTTCGGTCCGAGGCGGAGCCAGAACAAGGTGAAGTGATCCTAGTGGACAATGGCAATCTGAAAGCCTTCAAGAGGCCGCTAGCAAGCTAAGTGAACTTCTCCGAAAATGTGCACGTGTTTGCTGTTGTATCGACTGGGCAGGGGCACGGGACCGTCTTTGAATTTAATGCAAGGACTCCGTGGCATTTGGCGACGTCTCGACCCCGAGAGATCATACAGTACCCACCCCCAATAGGAATACTGTACAGCGGACAGCTGAGTCACACTCTGCCGGGGTGGCTCTACAATACTGTGAACGGAGGAGGGTCGAGGATGGTGACAGTGTGGGTGAGACGGTCGAGGCACACATCAGCAGCAGGGCATGGAGAAATGTCATTCGACCGTCGTTAAGGGTTTCATCAAGTTTCGTACTTCTTCACGATTCCTCCCCTCAAGCGGCAATGTCGGGACGCCCATGTAAACAACACTCTAGAAAGACCGAGGCTTCTCAGGCCGTGCTTCTTGCGTTGGATTATGGCAACACATAACGGCGAGTGCACAACGAAAGCATCTGAAGCGTGACTTGTTCTCGACGGTGCGGGACTACGTCTGGTGTTTATGCGTCCCTCGCATTTTTATCCTTGGAAATGGACATCGTTTCTGATTTTAGCACTACTGCAGTAACGCTTCGTTCACTTTTTGTTGCTGGCTTTCCTCTTTCGACCAATTACATGTGCTGTAAATTAAAACAATACAAAAACCGGTCAAACCTTCGAATATGCTGTGCAAGCCTCTCCGACCCACCACGAGGAGGTTTGATCATTGGCTAGTTGGGCACGATATGTACTAGTCTTCCATTACACTTGCTGCATGTTGCTGATCCGCAACCGATTACTGCTAATCAGCAAGCGATTCCCGTTACTCGCTTCGTGGCTGGTGAACTGTCGCCTTGCCCTGCCATGCTATGCTGTGGTTCCTCCAGGTACGGTCGTGAAGTTCGTTCTCTTGTACTTACATGCATGCATGCATAAACGATGTCGATCGGTCAGTTCAGCTCCGCACATCGTCCTCTCACTCGAAATGTGTATTCTGCCAAGAAGATCAGCTCGGATACACCCGAGCAGGCCAGATGCGCCACTTTCTCCAACCGCTGTGGAAAAACACGAACAGTCACTATGCTGTGCTGCAGAACCTGAAACGTGGACGAGGGGACTCAGAAAACACAACACCTGCTCGTCGGTGTTTTGATGGAGTCTTTTCTTGTACCAGAGGCCAGATTAGGGCGAAATAGCGGTGATGAAAAACCTCAACCGTAGATGCACACTGTTTCCCGTGTCTGACAAGAGGGTATTCTCCTATCTTTCCAGTTCCGCTCTGTCACCCCAAATGACAGTGCTGGTGCCCTTGTTGTTGTGTAGGACTAGCGTCGGATAAGGGAGAGAGGCTTCCAAAGGGGGACTGAACATGACTCCTTGATGCCAGGTCGGACACGAGACGAAAACACTCCATCCCCCAACAGACAGAGTCGCAAGGAGTGAGACAGAATATAATACGGCCATCCTGATCGTATCTCCCCTTCCTTTTATCAACCACACTCTCTCCACTCCATTCACAGATCCCCCATCCATTCCCTTCCCCCCTTATCCCTTTGGGTTTCTAGCAGTCTAGCCAAGGTAGCTACCTCTATCTTACAACATGCGAACTTCATTCCGCGCCGCTTTCCTCGTTGCCGCCGCCCTTCTTGCGGTTGTGCAGGTGGTTCAGCCCGTTTCGGGTCACCTCGTTGACCGTGAGGTCTTTGAGGACGTCACCCCCGCCCTTTACGACTACTCCCGTCGTGATGTTGCCACCGCCATCTCGTCGTCCACTTCGTCGGCCCCCACTGCCACCGCCACCCCTGGTAACGGCTGCAACACCAACGCCGACTGTGCCTCGGGCTTGTGTGACCAGTTCAGGTGTGTTCCTAGGGTCGGCACTGGTCCCAACAACTCTTACTGCTCCAACGACGAACAGTGCGTGTCCGGTTCGTACTGCTACCGTGGTTCGTGCCAGGACATCAAGCCTCTCGGTCACGTTTGCTACAAGGACTCTGGTTGCTCTTCGGGTAACTGTGTGAACAAGAAGTGCATTGCCAACTCTTCCGTTACCAACGGCGACCGATGCACCAGGTCCACCCAGTGCGTCAACGGTTCGTTCTGCTCCAACAGCAGGTGTGACACCGTTAAGCCGGCCGGATCCTACTGCTACAAGAACCAGGGTTGCACTTCGAACATCTGCGTCAACAACGTTTGCTCTGGTCAGGGTCTTGCCCGTCTTGGTCAGTTCTGCCAGTCGCACAACAACTGTCTCTCCAACTTCTGCTTCAGGTCCGCCTGCCGTGCCAAGCGTGAGCGCGGTCGCTCTTGCTCGATGAACGAGACCTGCATTAGCAACAGGTGCCGCAGGAACAGGACTTGCGCTTAAGCAATTCGCAAATACATAGCTACTTCGCGCTAGAACCCACTCTCTCTACTCCTCTCCAACAAGAACACGTTGCAAAAAAACCCGTTGTCTTTAACGGATGATGCGACCTCTTTCCATCCTCTTCAACTACTTTTTTTTTTCACATTTAGTCTGGGAATACAGTCTTCACTTCTGTTTCCCCAACATCACCTTGTTCCGTGGCCTCCTTGCTTGATCTTCGTCAGTGTCCGTTTCGTCATTTCTTGGATATCTCAACAGTGCCCGCTTAATTTCTGTTCAATTTTGTCTATTTTTGCCAAGGCTGCACAGCACTTCTTTCACAGTAATGCCGCGCCTCAGTTGATATCAATAAACTTTTTGTTTCTTTTCATTAGTGCAGGATGTTTATTGTGCACTGTACAACTTTGTGAGAATGAGAGCGTGGGTAAGTTGTGATGATAGCGCAGAGGAGCAAGACTCGACGAAATTGATCAGGATATCAAGGGCGGTGTCACTCACCACGGGAAGAAGGGGACAGGGGCGGAAAACTTTCACTCAGACCGGGAAGAGCGATTGAGTTGGGAAAGCCACCTGATTGCGTCGGAGTGAAGAAAAGCGGGATCATACATATTGCCCAATCTCTACGGTTCTGTATCGATTCCACCTCGATCCCAGCTGTTGGTGGTCAGCCTTTGCACCGAGCTGAAGAGAAAAGAATACGAGGGATGTCAAATACTGCAGCCGAGCTCGGATTGGGTTTGCAGCACATCGACACAACTATGTACAGATCTGCACCAATTGCATGCAAATCGGGGGGCGGAGTTTGACACGTCGGGCAACCACGCGCGTGCGAGATTGGAGTTTCTCGATGCGTCACCGGGCCCCAAACTACAACGCGCGCGCTGAATCGATAATGAGATTGCATTTCGGGTACAGTACAGCGTCAAGCCACGAGTGCATGCTTTGCAGCAAGGTCGGTGCTGTACACGTTGGGCTGTATGCATGCAATCAGAATGGCGCATGCTAGCCAACGGAGACGCTCGATGCCGATGCTATACCGCTTTTCGAACATGGCCGCTCCTTGACGAGGTCTGTTTCCGAATCGGAGGGACTAAAACGGGCTGATCAAGGTTCTGATCGTGCCCGATGCATCTTCACAAAGCGCGATCAGGGACGACTAGATGTGGCCGAATTTCAGACTTCAGTAAGATACCGGAAAGATGTGCGAGCGATACAGTTGCATTAGAAATTGCTGCATGAGATGAGAAAATGCACAGGACTGAGACAAACTGGGTGAACAGCGGTGGGAACAGAAGCGCGAACAATAGAAGAGCAACAAAGAGCAAGAGAGATAATGAGGCGGCGTTTCAGCATCATTCTGAGCGGATTTCAGTCCTTGCCCTTCCTTCCGTTTCGGCTGGGTGATTCCTGCTGGAGCTGAGGAATGGGAGCGTAGTACATCAAAACTGGCTGATGGGTTTTAAACGCATTGTGTGCAATCTCGATCGCCTTTTGAAGTGTGGACGGGATCATCGTCCCTTTGAGCTTGTTGAGCGTTGCACCGTAAAGACAGTTGTCCGCGTCCGTCTGGTCCTCCTCGACCGTCGTGTATGGTGGCACGTTTCGTGCATAGACGTTGGGAGTGTAGTACGTCTCTTCCGTTTTCCCGGGCACCAGTAATCCACCGTGGAACCAGAACGGCTTTTCGCCCGCTGCGATTTCCTTGAGCTTACCGTGGGACCCTCTGTTCTTCGGAGACTTGTTCGAGCTTTGCGACTGGAAGAGCGAAAAGTACTTGTGAGAGAGCTTCTGGTGTGCGGCCTGAGGCGACAAGAATTGGATCGTCCGCGGCGAGCAAAGCTGGGGAGAATGATCATCCCACTCGCCCTCGAACCTTCCAACGGCACCCGGCCACGTGTTTTCGAAGGCATGCGCAATGTCGGAAAGCTCGAATGCCAGCCAAAGACCTTCATTCATCATCTTGGGATATGCACCCCAGAACAAGGCACGCACCGTCTTTCGCCGCATCCACGCATTCATAAACAGCGCAGCTAGCACGCCTGGCTTCGACTTGTCGAGCACAACCACGTCCATGTCCATCCTAGAGCCAATCGTGTGAGCGTAGAACGCACTCTCGGCAAGCTGCGGCGAAGGTACACCTTGGTCGATCTGACGCTTGAGGAACGAAACGAGGTACTGGGACGAGCGGTCGACCGGTTTGGCTTTGGAGCGGAAGAAGAGGGTTCCGGTGCTCGCAAACGTCGGGTGGGAGAAGAGCAGAGCCGGGTCTTGAAGGAAGACGACTTGCGGATCGACAATGAGGATCTCTTGGAACGACGTCGCGAGAAGTGCCAGGGATTGGCGCTCCCATGTCGCTTTGAGGCCAGGATAGCGGCCGGCGTCGTCTTCGAGCTCGGCGGTGAAGAGGGGCAACGTGTCGATGTCGAACAAAGAAACGCGGCCGAGAGACTTAAACAAGTCCACCAGCGCGGCGGGCATTTCGTCGTCTGTGTGGTAGTAGATCTCGATGGGGAGCAGGCAGCCATGAAGTTCGCGTAGAACAGCGATGGTTTGGATCGCATCCAGAGCCGTATAACGCGATACCGTCATGACAATGCCTCTTCGCTTTCCACCTCTCTCCTCATCTTGATGTTGCGCTGCTGAAAGGAGTGCTGAGGTCTGGTTGGCCGAAAGACTGCCCGACTTTTTCAATTGTGCCTTTACCGTTGACTCGACCGATGAAATCGGCAACTCTTGTGGCTCCACAGTGGCGTTTACTGTAAGAGCCTTCCTTCGAATCTCTGCGGCGCCTGGTGCAAAGGACCACAACCTCTCCTCTATCCTCTCCAGCCTTCCGATCTGATGCGTCCTCGCTAGCTCTGCGTACGCATGTGTCCGGAAGCCCATTTCCTTGAAGCCGTACCTTTCGTCGACCTCGACGGGGTGTGTGATGATGTAGTCGGTCCAAATATCGTGCGCAGCTGCATCGAGTGTTCGAATCCGCATTCCATACATGGGCGAGAGCGACGGCCGCAACTGGACAGCCAGACGCATGAGCCAGACTACAAATAGGAGCAGACAAAGCGCTTTGATCATCCCAGCAGTAATGCGGAGTCGGATTTTGCCTAGTCTGCCGCTTTGGCCTCCAATGAGGTTGGGAAAGCTGCCCACCACCATCTTGTGGAACCAGCTTGCACGCTACAAAGCGTGGATTGGTGCGGTTCGTGCTTATTCGTTGGAATGCTTTCAGCCTAGATACCAGCAGAATACCCGATCAGTTCTCAAGGATCAACTGTGGATGATCGGAGTGTCGATGTGAACAAAGGAGGCCGTGTGCTGTGCGTCGATCCTGTCAGAATGCAGAGCTCCTTTGAGTAAAGAGTGGGGTCTTGAAGATGGCAAGAGGACGGAGGAGGAGGATGGATATGAAGATGAAGATGAAGCAATGCGTGGTGGCGAGAAACGCGCAAGTGCGAAGGAGGTCGCCGGCAGATGGCCAAAAAAGCGAACTCCACTGTGCGGACAATGAACTGGTGGCTTGTGATAAGAAACCGAAACGGAAAGCGTAACAAAGAGAAAGAACAACACCGGAGCAAGAGTAACGCCAGCAGTGAGATTCAGTGTGCCTTGACTGTTGATACTGTACCGAAGAGACGAGTTCAGAGGACGCAAAGACGGGAACGAATCGGTCAAGAGCAAACCAGCGGGTCCGTCAAGGAGCAGAGGCATGAAAGGGGTTTCATGCTGTACTGCATAGGATAAAAATTTAGAGAAGATTGGCAACAAGGAGACACCACGGACATTTCGACGGCGAGACTTAGTGCTACGCCGAGTGAGAGTTCGGTGCTTATTCCAGACTTCTGTTCCATACGCCGCTCCGCCCCGCTCAGCCAATCGATGAGCACTTGCTCGAGTGTTCTGCGCTCCCAAAGCTGCTGTCCACGCGTGACGCGTGACCCAATCGCAGGTGCATGAAAGAAGCATGCCGAGGAATCGCTCTAGGACGTGATGCTTCCCAATCCCACTGCCTCTACAGAAGCAGTTGGCCAGATACCTCGCACCATGGTGACGAGCGAGGAGGCGAAGCGCCAAGATTTCGGGATGGACTACAAACAACACTGAGAGTCTTTGTGGCTTGGATGGCACCTCGACGTGCGAATTTTGGCATTCATGATTCGTGATTGAGCATGGGACGGGACGGGAAGGAAAGGTGCAGTAAAATTCACATGTGGCAGCAGCGGGAGCATCAGCAGCAACGGAAGTCGTTGCAACGCGTTGGCGATGCTCGTGGCTGGAATGACGCTTCCCGTGCCCGTCTGCGCACCATCTGCTGGTGAAGATACGATCGTGTTGTTCTCGCGTCCTTTTTCGAAGCATGAGGCGACCCATTACATTATCAGCTTGTTGCTATCAAGGTTCGCCCAAGTGGTAGAGGCGGCCGATGGCGACACGCAAGCACATGTGCGGCAGCCACAGACGCGTTGCACAGCCTTCTGGATTTGGTGCTGGGCAACTCTCGCTCGGAGTTGGAAGAGGCGTGGAAAAATTCGAACCAATTGGTTTAACTTCCAAGAGTGCAATTTCATTTTCATTTTCATTTGGAGTTCCATTTCGATTTCCAGTTTCCATTTTCGTTTCATTTTATTTCAACGATTTCGCCATCAATTCTGCATTGGCTAGCTGCTATTCGAATGCATGCACGTCTGTCGCGCTCACATGTTTGCAAACGTCTTGACTTGAGCAAGAGCAAGAGCAAGCGCAAGAGCAAGCCAATACGCAGCAAGAGTCAAACGTGAGTGGAGCGAGAAAGAACAAGCCTGGTTCAGGCACACTGTTCGGTGCGAGCCTCGCTCACAGTCGCACCCAACCTCGCCTTCGACAGCGCTCGCGTGGCGATCCCGTCCCTCTCTGCGCTGCACGTCCGTCTCTCGGTCACACAAAATTAACACTAGCTGACCACCGTAACGCTCAAGAGCAACTTCCCGCCCGTGTATGCAGTGAGTGTCCAGGCGCACATTTCTGCTGCCACGCTCTCGACCCTCCTATCACCAAGTCACATTCGTTTGGTGGTAGTGCCAGCCTTGATTTCCTTCTCCGACCGTGTCTGGCTCTCCGTGTGTCTGTGATAACGTCAACCGCTTTCGCACTCTTGACTCCCATCCGCCTTTCCTTGCTTCTTCTCGTCGACCATCACCGTCCGCTCGTCTTGATTTGCTCGCACCGGCGTGTCACTGCCGCAGGAGCGCCCTACTTCTACACGCGGCTCTTTCGCATCCATCCCTATCTCTGAACGAGCAAGTGACACGCAGCTCGTACTAGGTCGTTTGGCTTGCACGGGAGCCCAGACCTTTGAGCGTAGGAGCGCGAACACAACACCATGGTCACCCATCACGCACCCACACCCATGGGTCACGCCGACTCGACCGACGAAAAGACACGCACGGCGAGACCCGCACCACCTGGACGAGCTGCATCCTTCAACATCGACCTCTCGTCCAGCTCGGACCTCCCTGCCACATTCGTTGCAGCACCCGAACAGCAAGTGCGAAAGCTCCACGAACGCATTCCTACCTCGCCCACTACGCCCACGTATCTCCTCTCGCCATCCGGTCTGTTCAGTGGTGGCGACAAGCCCAAGGCTGGCGAGCCGATGCTGCTCGGTGGGTGGAGTCGCAGCAAAGGTTCACAGGCCAAGGGCGCAAAGCAGCGTCCCTCGCTCCACCGTCCTTCCACTTTGCTTTCGGACGACGATAAGACCCACCTTGCCTCGCTAGCCTCGTTCGCGGATAAGAACAAGCCCGAACTGGACGATGCTAAAACCGCGTCTGCGCTGGGATCCGGAAAAAGCCTGCTCGGGTTGCCGTCGTTCAGATACATGCTCTACACACGCAAAGGCCGAAGGGGCCTTGCGCTCAACTTTCGCACATGGACTTCGTACAAGGTGATCCTTGCGCTGGCGCTCTCACTGCTCCTCACTGCAAAACTGCTGTTTGCTCCTTCTGCTTCTGTAGAGCGAGGCGTCAACGGTCAGATTATGTCGCACAAGGCGAGCGATGCTGTTTTCCTCAATAGTTGGATCGACCATGTCATCAGCCACCCCGTGCGGGCTAGGGATAAAGCGGGCTTCGCAGAGATGGGTCTACGCACGGAAATGTACTCGCATCTGCTTCGCCACCCTACTCTGCCCAACTTTGACCGTATGGAGAGGGCGCTCTGGCCTTTTGTGCCCGGTATTAACCAGCTCAGAAGATGGTGGCAAGCATCGGTACAGGCCAAGCCTCCTCCGTATGCTGCAGCCTCTGCATCTTCGGATGGCTCTTCGAGATCCAAGCTGGTTTCGCGTGCGTTCGGCAGTGCAAGTTTGCGACAGCGTGGAAGCCGCGGCATTGTCATGTCTCTTGGCTACAAGGGCTCCGTGTTTGCATCGCAATTCATCTCGATCATTCGAGAGAAGCACAAGAACGACATTCCCATCGAACTTTACTACTATGGCGACTCGGATCTGCCCGCCAAGTACCGCGACTACTTGACCAAAGCGTACCGCAATGTGCGTTGCATCGATCTTGAATCGCTTGCCCTGTTTGATTCGGATCTGGTGCAACTCGAACGCCAGGGTTTTGCGATCAAGCCATTCGCACTGCTCGCAACCAACTTTACCGAAGTAATGCTCGCCGACGCCGACGCGATCCTGCTCGAAGATCCCGACCACTTCTTCGAGGAACCTGGCTACCTCGACACGGGTACACTCTTCTTCCACGACCGCGACCATCTGCGCAAAGGAGCCGACGACATTATCCAGGAATTCATGAACAACCAGCTCTCGCTGCGCGGACCCTCGCCTCGGTTGGCGCAGAGTGAGTTCTGGAGGAAGAAGGGCATTTTCGAGCAGGAAAGTGGCATTGTCGTGGTGGACAAGAGAAAGACGGATGTGTTTGCAGCGTTGTTGTTCACGGCGTGGCAGAACATGGGAGAGATTCGGAAAAAGACGACGTATCGGATTTGGTGGGGAGATAAGGAGACGTTTTGGCTTGCATTTGAGTTTTCCAACTTCCCGTATTACTTTGTGCCACGATATGCGCAGGCGATCGGGACGACAAGGCGGAGGACCAAGGCGGAGAAGATCGCTGCGGCGGAAAAGGCAAAGGCAAAGGCAGAGAAGGGGGAGGACAAGGAGAAGGAAAACGCCAAGGCAGATGGAGACAAGGCTGGTGAGGCTGAGGGAAAGCAAGCCGAGAAGCTCCCAGTCGTCAAGCCAGATGGGGACAAGGCTGGTAAGGCTAAGGGAAAGCAAGCCAAGAAGCTCCCGGCCATCAACTTTGACGAGTCTGATGACGCGCTCCCGCCATCCAGCGATGAAGAGAATCCGTTCAAGGAAGGAATTCAACCCGGCCAGCCCGAGCCCAAGCCCAAGCCCAAGCTCAAGCCCGAGCCCAAGCCCAAGGCTGCCGGCGCGCACCAAGAGAAACCGCTTGCTCCACAGCCCGCCGACCCACCTTCGTTGTCGGCATCTGACGTGGAAGAAGAGGATGAGTTCTGCTCGGAGCACCCATTGCACTTCCTCGGCGCTGACATTGAAGAGCACACCGGCGACGGAGTGGTCGACGCCTTGTCTCTCGGTCGACCTTCCTGGTTCAACGGCGGCATTCTCGACGTCAAGGTGCTCTCGGATGAGATCTACATCCAGCCCAACGCCTTCACCCTCAACGGATCGTGGGAGTTCCTGTTTGAGGAGGAGAAATGGTGCATCAGGAACTACACCAAGGGCGACATGCGCGAGTTTGATCTCACGAAAAGAATCGACGAGATCAAAGGCGTCGCCAGAAAGGCCGAGGACCGCTTCCGAGCCAAGATCCCCAAGACAAAGAGTACCAAAGAGGCCGTGTTGGAGGACAAGTAGCCGCCCACTTTTCTGTTTGCGTACATGCATTGTTTTGGGTTTCGTCGCACAAATCGTTATGGTTCGATTGCAGTTGTTCACATGCATTCACTGTCACTTGCTTTCTTTTTTTTTCTCGGTGTATTGGACTGGTATTGAGGATGTGATTGCGATGAGAGACCATGATACAGGCGAGATGCATGGCTGCCCGCTTACACGTGTGGCTCAGGCTTGACTGCAAAATCTTTGGCCGTCGGCACCACCTCGTCGTCATCATCCGAATCGACGCCAGCTTGATCGCTCTTTCTAGCCCTCTTGCCTCCATTCCCCGCTGTGCTCTCCTCTTCTGCCTTCCTCTTCTTGTACAGTTTTGATCCGGGCACTTTTTCGGGATTCATACACTGTTTCTGACGTTTGTCGATCTCTTTCACCCTCTCGACGTCTTCGTTGCCCTTGCCTTTGCCTGTGTATCCGCCCGTCTCTCGGTTTTTGATCAACGCCTCGATCTCGTCCAGCGTCTTTTCCAGATGTTGCCTTGCCATCCCCAGTGGTTGGGATGACAGCAACGAGTCGTCAAACTCGAGCACGGTCGGAGGGGTGGAGGAGGAGGCGGCGGCGAGTTCGTCTTCGGCTGCTTTGGCGCCTGCTTTGCCCTTGGTTCGGCGGGCGAGGGCAATTTTGGCTTTGGCCGCTCGAGCTGCCTCTGCCTCTCGCAACGCCTGTCTCATGCGCTTGGCTATCAGGGCGGCTTGGCGTGCTTTGGATTGCTTGACGTCCAGCCACTTTTCCACAACCTCCCTACCACCTTGGTCTGCACCTCTCACGCACGCCAGCGCGATCTGGCTGGGTGTGTACACAAACTCTGCATCCGTCAACCTGGAGCTGGCCAGCTTCGCATGAGCTGCAGCCGCAAGCTTGTGGACTTGCTCCCTACTTGGACCTCCTTCGAGCGACTGCATATCGAGTATGAATCCATACAGACTCCTGTGTGCGCCGGTGACCGCGTATTCGAACTGGAGACTTTGCGAAACGAGGAATTCGAGATCCAGCACCGCCCGCTTGTTCTCCTCTACGATAGCTGGGTCGTTCGACTTCCCGGCAAGTTTCCGAGCAAAGTCGGAGAGGTTGAGCGGATAGTTTTCCGCTTTGGAGGCGAGAAAGATGCAAGTGATGACGATGTTTTTGGGGTGGAAATCCATGCAGGTGTTTCTGAGATAGAAGCGTTTCACAAACGTTGTCGCAGTAGCCTCTACGAGCTCGGGAAGTCTGAGAGCATTGACGATCTGACCCACTTTGACGAGGTAGTACGTGATGAGCGCCAACTCGTCGTCGACAGAGAGAAAAGGGATGTTGCTACTTCCGCTGGAGTCGGCATTTTCTTCGTTCCACAGACTCTCGAGTCGCCGACGTGCGGCGAGATTTCCTGTGGAGCGGATGCGGGAGATTGTGGAGGGTGAGAAATGCCAGTTGCGGGCTTGTGAGGTCTGGGCGTACGCGGAGGAGGGGCCAAAGGGTGGAGGGGTTGCAGGGGTTGAGGCGAGCTCGACTGTGCGCATCGAGGCGGTTGGATAGGATGGACCCGCAGCAGCGGAAGGCGCAGATGTCTGTTCTGGGCTAGCCTCCACCATCTTTGCGGGGCGTCCTTGTCGATATGCGGGAGGCAAATGGATGAAGAGGAGAGGTGCAGCACAAGTTGAGGGTGGACGGAGAAGCACATGCACGGACAAGGGCAAGGCTCTGATTCGTATGTGGAGAAAGGGAGCTTCCCGACACGTGATTGAGGCTGATTCAGATCCAGATCTAAGCCGATGGAGTCGTATCGGGCGGTGTTGTTTGTTTTTCGCGCGCTTTTTTGCGTCTCAATTTCCGCTCGAATTTCCGACACAATTATGAACCATTCATGATTCCACGCTTGCCCACAGACGGGCGCAAGACGAAGCATTGCATCAAACAAACCGAGACATTGCTTGTATCAACACAGCACTCATCTGGAAAGTAGCTCACTTGCAAAGCTGGCGACAAAACGGTACGAAGTTTTCTCATATGACCGGCTGAAAATGCCAAAAGCACGAAAACAGGCGGGACCCTTAATGATCGACGTTGCATGCGAGAACACTGCAAGACCATAAACATGACTGCACTGGCAAAACACCCATCTGGCTGCCGAAATGGCAGCAATCGAACGATGGTGTGGCACCACGATGAAAGCGCCACCTGGACAGTTCGATTCTCGCGAAGGTGGGTTACGGAGAGCGAACAGGAGGGCCACAAATCGGGGTGGGGGAAAAGTCAAGAAGAAAAGAAAGAGTCGCTAGAACGAATGGCGTGTACAAGTGCGAGGCTTGGCGTGCCCGACGTACATACATTCCAAATCAGCACCGCTCGCCCGTTGCACTGCATTGCAACGCTAGGTCGATGCTAGAATGGCTAGGCGAAAGCACGCTCCATCACGAGCTGGCATGTGTCACGTGGTGGCTGTTCCGCAAGATGGAACGGGTTCGAACCATGGAACTGAACAGCCTGGGTTGCGGGAAGCATGGGGTGGCAGGGGAGGAAAACAGCGTGTGGCTGCCGTCGGTGCAGCAGCAGTTCACGCGAGCGCTGTGCACTTGCTCAAGAGCGGATTGCGGTTCAAGAAGATCGGTTCGATGATGATCAAGAGCGACCGCGCTCTGTGCGTGTGAAACTTTGTTTTCCAAGCCTACGAGCTCAGATGGGAGCCAACTCCCATCCTCGCCAGGTGGTTTGCGTTGCCCACGTAGGCACACACACGGAGGCAGGAAGCTGGAAGGTGCGACACTATGGCGGGAGAGATGGAGCGGCTGTGTAAAAGGCCGAAGCGAGCACTTGATTGCCTGCTCCTGAACACACGGCCATCTGTGGCGCCCGAGCACAAAAGAGGAAAAAGGTGTAACTGCAAGGCTGATCCCGTTGATAACAATAGTGTACAGCACAGTGCAGCGTGACAGGCCCGCCATGAGCTGCATGGCATATCGGCAGGGTGTGCATACAGTACAGTACAGCACAGCACAGCACAGCACAGCACACTACACTACACTACACTACACCTTGCGGCGAAGTGGGCCGAGGGGGGACACAAGGAGTGCGGAAGCGAGCTGCATGTTGCACATGAAACGAAATCGAACTGTTGCGTTGCTGGTGAGCGCGCATGTTGGGGCTGTTTGCTGGCGCGTTGTCATCCAAAGCTGTGTTGCCGAGCCAGCCACCTTGGGTTCCACATACTCTACAGCACAATACCGTGTTGTACACTGTGCAAAGACCGAGAAATCGAATCGAGAACCAAGCGCCCGAGCCTCAGGGTTAGCGACCTTAACGGGGTGCGTAGGCCCACTTGACACGCACATCCCCTATCCGAGGCGCAACAGCCAGGGATGCTGCATGCCATCTGCCTGTGGGCTGCTAGCGTGTGCCGCCGCACATGCCGCCGCACATGCTGTGGATCGATGCTTTGGTCATCCAAGG
This sequence comes from Ustilago esculenta, assembly GCA_020827535.1. Classification (NCBI taxonomy): domain Eukaryota; kingdom Fungi; phylum Basidiomycota; class Ustilaginomycetes; order Ustilaginales; family Ustilaginaceae; genus Ustilago; species Ustilago esculenta. The sequence goes on from JAAKGJ010000007.1 coordinate 801,122, forward strand.
GTAAGATGCCGAAGCTGGTGAGCATCACTCTAGGATTTGGTTGACTCGAATTCACCGCGGGTCTCATGCTGTCATCCACCACAAGACTCAAAAACCGGCATGCGGTACCGTTGCTGGTGTCTGTCCGCTGGATCGCAGCCTTTCGCTGAATCCAGCTTGGTCCAGCTTGGTCCAGCTTGGTCCAGCGTGGAACACGCATCGTCGATCCGGACCCAATGAAGTGCGCCTATGATCGAAATCATTGCCGAGCGATGCCCCTTGACAGTCGCCGAGGCGCTTGGATTGCAAATTCCGCACCAGGCTCGGCAGAGACAGAGACAGACACAACAAGCGCAACAACCACCTGCACTGTACTATACTGCACTGTACTATACTGTACTGCACTGTACTATACTGTACACGAACCAAGTACGTAGCCTTGCAAACGTGGGAAAAAGACACAAGAAAACACTCGTCAACTGCAGCTGCAGCTGCTAGCCCGTCGGGCATCTGACTTCAAACTGGATCACGCACTAACCACACGCAACCATAGAGCCGTGCGGTCCGTCGGCGGGCGGTCTGCGGAGGCCCCCCTTGGGCTGTGCTACCAACCCAACTGCCTTGCACCTTGGTTTGGCTCCAAATCTGCCGCTGTTTGTTGCCGAGCTTGTACAACGTGTGTGTGTGTTTCAACCATGCTGTGCCACATCGTGCCACATTGAGGCAGATGCTCTTGCTGCCAATTCTTGCTGTCTTCCGTTTCCGTTCCGCTACTTCAAACTGGTGCCTGCCTTTTGCTATTGTCGCTCCAGAGCTTGAGTTTCCGCCCTTTGAACGAGTGCCGGTGTTGGGTGTCCAACGCGAGTGTGGATGTGGATGGCAGCTGGTCCGGCTTGGTCGTGGTGATGTTGGTGTCAGCAGTAACAGTAGTAACAACAGCAGCAGTAACAACAGCAGCAGCAGCAGCAGCAGCGTCAGCTTTGGCTCGCGTTTTATTTGGCTGCACAGCCAGCCTGCTCGCTGCCGACCTTGCAGCCCAACGCTGCCGATCCTCCTCAGTCTCTCTATCTATCTCCTCCCTCTCTCATGGAAACGCCTCCATCATCTTTCCTCTTCCCTCCTCCCTCCCCTCTCCCCCCCATCCCATCTTTTCACCCACTCATTGCTCTCTCCCTCGGCCTCGTCGAGCCGCCACCTCGCTTCGCATCCTGCCAACACGTCGCTGTAATCGTCCGTCTGCTTGCATCTTTTCCATTCCACCTACTCACCACGCTCTTTCCTCGCTCCCCAAAGCCTTGCCTGGTCGTTCTTCTACGCTCTCCTTGTCTTTTGTTTTCGCACAAGCCCTAATTCGCCGACGGTCAGCACGTTACCTCTGCTCCAGTCTGCCAAGCCCCGTGGCCGTTTCGCATCTTTACCCTCTCCTTGACAGCAGGTGGCGCCTTCCTTTCACCTATCTCATTCGCCACGGCAGGCACCGAGCGACCTCCCTCTTCTGTTTCATTTTGGTCCCATCCCCTCGCGATCACTTTCACCGCCCTCACTTTCGTCCGTTACGATCAACGCTAGTCTCCTCAGCTTCTTTCCAAAGCGCAACGTACGGCCGTCTCGTATGACCCATTCGCCGCCCGTCGCACCGGCTGCCATCCTCGATCGTCCGCTGCACTTGTACCAACACACCAACTCAGCTGCTGTGCGTGCGCTCTGAACGCCTCCTGCATTCTGGCAACACCCAAACACTCTCAGCAAGCACTTGCCTTGCGCAGAGCCCCACCTTGCGATTAATCATAATGGACGCACATACGCTCAACGCATGGACCCGCTTCGCCCTTCAAAAGGGTGGCATTGGTGCATGCACCGCCCTCATCGACAATCCTGCCACCGAACCCGAAGATCTCATGTTCATGGCCGGCGAAAACATCATTGTCCTCCGCAGGCTCGACGATGATGCACCCGACGCTAATATCCGATCCACCAGTAGCACCAGTGCATCCCTCAACAGGAGGAAAAGCGACACTCTCCCAGATTCAGAAGCCTGGTTCCTCGTAAGTTGAGAGCCTCCTTCCACCCGCACCTCTGTTCCCCATGAATCCTACTGACGCCCTGATCGCTTCATTTAACCCCCTTTTGCTCTTGCTCCCTTTCCCTTTCCCTCGCCCATCCACCCGCTCCGCTGTCCTGGCCCTTCGGTTTCCGTTCGGTTTCCGAACTTCATCTGACGTGTTGACCCCCCTCTCGCTGTTTGCCCCACCTTCCTGCATTGGTTGCGTCGCTCCCATCTGTTGCACTCCTCCTGCATCTCGCATCGCCGACGAATCAGGGGTACTGCGAAGGTGTCGTCGGCCGTTTCAAGGGCGCTCACGTCCAGTTCCACGGACGCCTTAAAAAGCCCGTCTTGATGCGACGCAGCGCTGCAGGCAGCATCCGCGACTCGAGTATGCGCCCCATGTCCAAGAGCGAAGCCGCCAAAATGCATCTCTCCCAGGTACCTGCGGGCATCCCCTTTACCGCAGTCAACTCGGATGGCGAGGAGGATGCAGCCGCCGTGTCCGCTGTCGACCAGCGTGTTCAAGCTTTACCATTGCCAACGCACTCTACTGTCGCCTCAACTTCATCTAGAAACGCCCACGCCGCTGCTGCTGCCCAACTGTCGTCCTCTGCAGCACCCACACTCAAAGCGGGCAGGTTCGGTCTCACGACACCGCCACTCTCAGATGAAGGCCACCTCCGCAAGCAGCCTGCACCGCGCAGGCCCGTCCAGGACAATGACGATGACTCGGACGACTCAACCTCGCTGCTTCCCTGGGCGAGACACAGCCGCGACAGTAGCGTCGCTTCGTCTTCGAGTCCAGCTCCTAGGCGCGCAGCTCTACCCTCTCAGAATGGCTCGCTTTCCCGTCCGTCTGCGCCGGTTCGCTCCTCATCTGTTTTTACCCACGAGCCGCAAGCTGCCCACAATTTGCCCACCATCCACCATCTACCACCTTCGCCCATCTCGTCTAGCGAATCGCCCGTGCATTCCGAGCCGAGCGTTATACTGCCCTCCATCACCACCACGTCGAGCGCAGGATCCACCTCTCCACCGGTCATCAACACTCACAAAACAGCAACAGCAGCAGCCAACAGCTCGGCAGCCGACATCACATCGCGCATCTCGTCCAGCTATACCACCTCGACCAACGAGGATTCGGATGACGAACAAGGTGCCGAGAACCGCCGCAGAGACTACACGTTTTCCATCTACGACGTATATGGTCGAGACTCGGTCGCTTTCCCCAACTTTGACTTTCGTCAATACGGCAGCAAGTCGTCCTTGTCCAAACTGGCTGCATCAAGATCTGCAGAATCGATCAACGTACTCAGCCAACGCTCTTCGGGCGCGACCGACGACAGGCTGCAGCTGCCATCGTCGCCTCAGCAGCACAACCAGCAGCACAACCAGCAGCACAACCAGCAGCATAACCAGGCTTCCGCACGGCAAGACGCATCAAGGTTGCAGCAACCAACTCAGCAACCAACGCAGCAAGCAGCAGGTGCGATGAGAGCAGGTGGCATTCCACGTCGACCAGGCCAACTCACAGTGCCTTCTGCCAGCGATTCTACCATCCCACTGGCATTGCGATCCCCATCAGGTCGTCGTCCCAGTGCGGCACCAGATCCGAGGATGGTAGGAGCTGGTGGTGCGCGTGGTGCGTTGAACATGGCTTCCAGCCTGCGTCGTCAGGTGGAAGTGTCGACGCCGCCACCCACAGCCGACGCCGGTTCTCCGCTCGATGCCGCCGGTGCTGATCTCGTTTCAGCGGGTCCGCATCCGCGCGGACCCGGCGCCTTCGATGCACTGAGACGTCCTTCTCTGGCCAAGACAGCTGCGCCTGCACGCATGCATCCCAACACTTTGCCTCCCATCTACACCGGCGCCTCGGCGGGTTCGACAGCCTCGACGTCGGGCTCAGGCTCTAGCTCGTCCCCACCTGTGTCTGCTGGTACGGCAACGACCAATAGCCAAGACACTGGTTTCTCGCACCGTCCCGGTTTCGCTGAAGCGCGTCAACGTCGCCGGTCCATGTCGGTGGGTACGTTGAACAAGGTTGAAAAGCTTGCGCTAAACGATGGAGGCGCAGCAGCTGCTTATGCGCAGGCGCCGCTGTCAGCATCTGCAGCACCGCCTCCGCAGCTCGACGGGCCTGCATCCGCTGATGGCCCATGTCCCAGCTTCCGCACTTCGGCGAGCTTTGCGCGCTCGCGCAACGGCCAAGCAACATCGCCTGGACTTGGTCCCGTGCGGGCATCTTCAGATCGCCTCTCGGAGCGCGAGAGGATGCACTCTGGCCAAGGATCTGGATTGCTTCGTAAGAACCCGTCCAACCCTACTCCCGGCCTCCACGGTGGCAGCGGCCTTCACGGACTCTCTCCCTTGGCGAGAAGCACAAGTCCGATGAGCCAGCTCAGCGCACCTTCACCTACTTACGAAGCGGGTCGACGCACGAGTGCTGCCAGCACCAGCGGTGCATCCTCGGGGCCTCGCAGCCCTGCACTTCGAAGTCCGCTTGGCATGCCGATGGCACCAGCGCCATTGTCTGCGCCGGTCACGGCCGGCGGCGTCGGACCGCATGCCACTGGCTACTTCGGACCCACTTCGCCCGGCTCGCTGGTGTCGCCTGGCTCGATGGTCTCTCCCGGCGGAATGGGCCACAGCTTTGACGCGATGGGCTTCATCGTTGAGGCGGGCATTCCGCCGTGTCTGCCCCAGATCGACGATGCGGAATTGAAGGAAAAATGGATGGCGGTGCTCAACGAGAACGATGTGACGGCGGCCAAGAAGAGCAGGAAGGTCAAGAAGCTGGTGCGAAGCGGTGTACCGCCTTCGCTGCGGCGCGAGGTGTGGCTCTTCCTCGCCAACGCGTCAGTGCGTCGCCGACCTGGGCTGTTTGAACAGCTGTGCAAGACGTCTCAAGGAAACAAGGGCAAGCGGGGCAAAGAGGAGGCGTACGAGACGATCGAAAAGGATCTGCACCGCACGCTGCCCGACCATCGACTGTTTATGGGCGAAAATGCGACGGGCCGAGCCGACCTGGAGGGCATCCTCAAGTCGTACGTCCACTTCAACCCCATGCTTGGCTACACGCAGGGGATGGGTCTGCTGGCGGCATTCGCGCTGATCCAGATGCCGGCCGAAGACGCGTTCTGGCTGCTGTGCGCGGTGCTGCGAAACCCACAGATGGAGGAGTACTACTCGACAGGGATGAAGCAGCTGCACGTGGACAGCGTCGTTTTCAGCAACTTGCTGCAGACGATGGACGCCGAGCTGCATGCGCGCTTCGAAGAAGTGGGACTGGAGTCGATCATGTTTACGCCCAACTGGTTCTTGCCGCTCTTCACACGTGTTTTGCCGTGGACGACGCTGGTGAGGGTTTGGGACGTGTTCTTCTACGAAGGACCTACGTGGATGCTGCGCGTGGCGCTTGCGATAGTGAGGATCTTGCGCGAACATCTGATGAACCGGGCCACGTGCCCAACCGCAGGCGAGATGCTGCAGTTGTTGCTCCATCCGCCTCCGCACAACCTTTCGGTGGACAATGTGCTCAACTGCGCGTTCAGCGTCAAGCTCAAGGACGGTGAGATGCGCAAGTTGAGCAGGACGGCGAGCAAGCTGGTGAGGGAGAAGAACTTTTTGAACCAGTCCGCGGATGGGAGAGGGAGGGCAAGTGTGCGCAGGCCCAGTGGCGGCAAGGGAAGCCGGAGCACGAGTGCTCCCTCCAAACGCTGAGCATGCGTCTGCCTGTACGTCTGCCTCGGTCCAAGCAGAGAGATTGCCGTCGTCGTTCCCCTCGTCGTGCCGCGTCACGCCGGGTGGGACTGTATCAACACACTCCAGGTCAATGTTTTTGCAATGCTCGATATTCAAGAGCCAATCTACACTCTTTTATGACACTCTTGACGTTCGCATACTGGATGTGTCTGTCGTGGCTGTTGTCTTGTCAGCCGTGGCGACTCACACTGTTTGAGAGGTACATGTGAAGTTTCAAGTGGGCCATGGTCGCAAGTGCTGGCCCGATAGCCACACATGATCGGGGCGACAGGCAGACCAGAACGCCGAACGCCGAATGTCGAACGTCGAACGTCGAACGTCGTACGTCGAACATCGACCCAATTAATTGATTCAGATTGTTTGTTCGACCATGCACAGTGTGTTAATCGCCGCGCCCAGATGCCAAATGCCGAGCTTGGACCGCTCGCATCCACACATGAAGCGCTCTCGAGTGGGTGCAACGCTTCTCACCCGCCTTCATCGTCAGTACCACCAGCGTCAACGTGCTGCCACAAGAAAACCGAGGCCAGTGGTTGTTCATCAGTTGTGCAGCGCACCTACTGTGCTGTACACCATCCTCCACCTCACCACTGGATAGAGAATCGACTCAAACCAGAGAATGGCCTCTTCGACGCGATACACATCCTTGCTCGGAGAAGCGAGCGATGGCCACCATGCTTCGGAATCCACCTCCGCCACATGTTCCGATAGAACAATTCAGCGGTGGTCAACGCAGCATGTGAGGTTCTCCACCCTCTTGGCTCGGATGGTTGTATATGGGGCAACAGCATTCGTGCTTGTCTGCCTCGTCCTTTCCATCCTCCCGCGCTCTCCTTCCTGGTTGTCGTCGTCGCTCAGCCACGGTCTAGCTCCGGAGAGGAGGAGAGACCGCACGATGAACGAAGCTACTTGCAAAGCCGAGTTCCCGCTCCTCTTCCCTCAACTCGACGCGAACGTGGCCGCATGGAGGAACAAGGACGGAATCGGATACGAAGACATTGAAGAGGCGGCCAAGACGTGCGTGGCCAACTGGGGCATGGCTCGCGTCGTCATCCGCGATGGACAACTCTATCTGCGCCAAGTCAGAGAAGGAGGAGAATCACGCATTTCGGCACTCTTGCATCTGATTCACACCGCGGTCACCACAGACCCTGCCTCTTTCTCGTCGAGCAACACACACGGAACAGGCGTCGAGCTGGTGCTGAGCGAGGCGGACAAGGATGCGAGTCCCACCAGCGATGCTGTCTGGGTTCTCAGCAAGCGTATGTCTGAACCGGCGTCCAAGGGTACTTGGCTGCTCCCAGACTTTGGCTTTGCGGGCTGGCCCGAAGCAGGGATCGCATCGTTTGACGAGTTTCTCCACCTCGCTCAGTTGCAAGACTACCTCGTACCTTGGCAGAGCAAAGGCGACCGCATCCTCTGGCGAGGTCTGGCCAACGGCTATCCACCTCGTGTTGATCTGCTTGCCAAGACGGATCCTCGCAAAGTTAGCGGAGCCGACAGATGGGCTGATGTGAAGCAAACCAGCTTCCACGACGTGGGCGAAGAGTTCCATCCGTTGATCCCCATGCACGAACACTGTCGCCACAAGTTCCTCATCCAGACCGAAGGAAACAGCTACTCGGGAAGAGGCAAGTTTCTATGGAGCTGCAAGAGCGTTACAGTCTCCCACCCGCTGGAGTGGACGCAGCATTTCCACCCGGCGCTCAACAGCGATCCCACCAGTCGCCAACAGAACTTCATCGAGTTACCCGGCCCCCTCTTCTCCGGACTCGAACAGACCACACTTGAGCTACAAAACACTGCGCACATCCCGAGTGGGCAGGATGTGCAAGCCAACAGCACGGGTGGTTTGGGTGTCAACCCGCCACAGAGGATCGCCGAGAACGCGGTCGAGACGTTGAGGCATCGGTACCTGACGCCCGCAGCGACCAACTGTTACATGCGTGCGGCGTTGAAGAGCTACGCGTCGGTTCTGCGGACGGATACGTGGCCACAAAGGGAGGAGGACAATGCGGGTGCGTGGGATGATGGCGGTGTGGGGATCTTGCCCCAAAATGGACCGGGAGGAGGTGTCGCTGCTGGTGGTGGCAAGGGAAAGGATTTGGCAAAGGTGGGCGTCAAAGGCGACATCGAGTACGGCATCTGGCGTCTGAGCGGCTCTCCTGATTGGCCACCCAAACCCTCCTAGCAACCCGGCTGGACCCATCACAGTCGCACCTGGGCGTTCTGGTACATGTCACATACTATCATGGGGATTCTGCTCAATCTGTTTGTTTCCATTTTTATCATCTATGGTATACTACAAGACCAGAGTGTGATATCTCAAGCCTGTTGGATGGACTGTACGTATTTCCTGATAAACTCGAGCATTTTTTGGTAGCTCTCCACCTTAGTCTTTCCTCCGGGAGCATCAAGAATGTCCGGTGAACGCACGTCGGGGATTCTAGTCTCGTAGCTGTGTCCGACAGCACGGGCAAAGTAGAAGTGGTGTTTGGGATCGTGCTGCATGAGTCGTTCTGCAAAGTCCTTGGCTTCCTGTCCAAGCGGGTCGTGTTCGCACGCGATGATGTAGCATGGTACTTGGAACGACTCGAGCGGCGCTTTGGCGGGGGAAACGCGCGGATCGCTTGCTTTGGCGTCGTGCAGCTTGGTGTCCCAGCCTAGGTAGGCGCCAAAGAAGAAGTCTATGATCTGGGACGAGAGCGGAGACATTGGAATGCCGGGAAGCACGCCATTCTCGTTGGTGGCTTTCTGAATCAGAGGAATGCTGGCATCGGTGGGCGGGTAGAGTGTCACGCAAGCCTTGATCGTCGAATACTCGTCTGGGGTGAGACCGAGCGAGAGCGCGATGTCACGCGACGCCAGGTCGAGAGCAAAGTTTGCACCTGCGGAATGGCCCTTGACGATGAGATTGCCATCGAACCAAGGCTGGTTGGTCACCCACTTGACTGCTGCGACCACATCGTACAGCGCCTCGGGGAACGGATACTCAGGAGACTTGACATAGTCTGCATCCACCACGGTGACGTTTTTCAGCTCGTCGACCAGCCACCGGTTGATATCCGCATCGGCTCCAAACCTTTCCACAACAAATCCACTACCGTGCCAGTTGACCACAACAGCGCGCTTGGTGGAAGCGTCGAGATGGGCAGGGTCGTAGACAGCGAGCTTGACATCACGCTTGGTGGTGGGCGAGAGGGAAGGAGTGGTGGTGGACCAGTCAGGCTTGGCAGTCTGCGGATGAGTAATGCCCCCAGCGCGCACGAGCTTCAGCGCAGCAGCCACTTCATCCGCCGAAGGGTTGCTCGGGTTGGGTAGCAGCTGGATGCCAGTGGCGGCGTTGGGGGCAGAGGAGGAGGCAGACATGGCGATTTGTGCAAACGAGGTGCGATATGGATGGTAGTACGAGAGGACAAGGAGGTAGAGAGGGAACAAGCGTTTTCAGGGGTAAGTTTTTGAACGCATTGCGGGGGCCGAAGCACACACGAACCGCATAGAACCGTCCAAGACACTTGCACCCCATGCAAGCACAAGGCCAAGTCGGCCGTGGCATGGCAAGCAAAGCGGCGCGGGTCAACCCAGCCGAACCGAGCGAAACCCAGCGAAACCCAGCCAAAAGCGAGCGACTGCGTGGGCACCGCACTTCCGGCGAGCAGATGCGAGCGCTTGGTTTCGAAACAGCATCCAACCACATTCACATTGGGCTCAACACGATAGTGAACTCTGTGACGGGTCGGTGAGCAGATGTACCGATGCACGACCGGACCGGTGTTGACCATGTGAAGCGAGACGGTTTGCGGTTGTTCTCGGCCGTGAGCGCGAGGCGTGGGGTTCGAGAGGTGACGTGCGCACGGTCTAACACTCGCTCCTTGAACTCAGCCCGCGCTCCGACTCGGCCGCGCTCTAGATTGTTGCTCACCATCTACCCATTCCGCCACTCACAGCACAGAGCCTTGGGGGCTCAACACCGGCGCCCACCATGCCCAAGGCCTACTTTGTCAACAAGCGCGAGGCCGCGCGCGCGTTCAACTCCCACGACGACGATGCGGACGACGACGACGACGACGACGACGACGACGACGAGCTCGAACAGCTCGACCTCGAAGCCACCTACCAAAAGGATATGGTCCTCTTCTGCATCGATGCCGGCCCCTCCATGCATCGCATCCACCCTGCCACCAACACCTCCCCGCTCTATTCCGCCCTCAAAGCCGCTGCCTCCCTCATGCAGAAGAAGCTCATCTCGTCGCCGCACGACCACGTCGGTGTGCTCATCTTCAACTGCGCAGAGACTCTCTTCCGCTCCGCCAAGCCCGGCGAGTACTACAAGGGCAGCTACGAGCTTCAGTCCGTGCGTCAGGTCAACGTGCCAGACGCCTACAACCTCAAAGTGCTGCTCCACGACGCGGAACATGACCCCAACCATCTCCACACCGTGCTTCCGCCCGCCGAGAAGCAGATGAGGATCGACTGGGCGCTGGCGAATGCAGGTGTGGCCATGGTGGCCGCGGCGAATGCAGGGAGTAAGAGGGTCTTCTGGATCACCGACAACGACGACCCACATCCGATGCGTGTCGATTCCAAAGCCACAAAGGTGCGTAGAGCCTGTTTGGACAAGATGAACGAATTCCGCAAGTTCGGTGTCCGGATCGAGCCGTTCTTTATCAATCACAACCACCCAACTGCAGCCTCGCAGGCGTCCGCGAGCGAGCTTGCCCAGCCTTTCGAGGTCAACAAGTTCTACGCGGATGTGTTTGCTCACTATGACGACGATCGCGAAGACGATGAGGATAGTCTCCATGCTCGCCGCTTGCCGACCGGCTTTGGCAAAACAGCCTTGGAGCAGTTGCGGGGCCAAGAACTCAAACGCAGTCTGTGGGACTCGGCCGTACGCTTTCAGGAGCTCGAAGACGACATTTCCACCCGTGAGACACCCAAGCGTGTCGTGTTCAACATCCGATTCGAGCTCGCGGCTCTAGATGCACCCGCACCACCAACTGCGGTCCAACATGAGCACGAGAGGCTGCCGCAAGCATGCACCCGCGGTCGCAAGTGGCAGATCGGCGTCAAAGGCTACAGTCTCGTATCCAAAACCACAAAAGGCAACCCAGTCAAGGTGATCGTCGACGACGAGTGCGGTGAGCTAAAGGAGGTCGTCACGCATCAGCACTACATCGATGCCAACTCGGGCAAACCGCTTTCGAAGGAACAGGTCATCTCGGCGTTCCAGTTCGGCACCTCTTCGGGTCTGCGCGGGCAGGTCACCTTTACACCGCAGGAGCTCAGGAGTATTAAGACGTTTGGCATGCTGCCCTGCCTCAAGTTGATTGGCTTCCGGGCGAGGGAGGAGCTGCTCAAGTTTGAGTGGAACGTCAAGCACGCCTATTTCATCTATCCGTCGGATGCAGAGTGGAAGGGCAGTCGGAAGACGTTTGGAGCGTTGCTCAAGTCGATGGTGAACAAAGGAAAGGTGGGGTTGGGTTTATTCATGCCGAGACAGAATGTGGTGCCGGTGTTTGTGGCGATTGTGCCGCAAGAGGAGGAGTTGAGCGAAGATGGACAGCAGCTGGTTGCGCCGGGGATGCATGTCATTACGCTGCCGTATACGGACGACGTACGCGAGATCCCCACTAATCTGCTTCACACCGAAGACGCCAACGATGACCAAGTGGATAAAGCCGTAGCGTTCATCGAGCGGTACGAGAAGAAACAGCCGTTCAACCCGGATCACTATCCGAACCCGGCACTCAACCACCATTACCAAGTGCTCATGGCGACTGCGTTTCAAGAACCGCTGCCTGCGGCTGCCAACGATGTGACCGTTCCTCAGTATGCAACCATCCGAAAGAGGACCGCACATCTCATCCAGGAATGGCACAGCGCGATCAACGACGATCCGAGGCTGAGCATGGTAGCCGCGAGCAACAAGGTGGCGAAGACGAGCACAAGCGTGAGGAAGACGAGCTTTGAAGACGATACAGAGATACTGGCGTTGTGGGCGAAGGGAAAACTGAGTGCGTACACCGTCGACGAGTTGCGGTCGGCGTGCGAGTTTTACAGGCTGGACAAGAAGGGCAAGAAGGCAGATCTGTTGGGGAGGATCGATGCGCACATTCGCAAGCAGAGGAAGCAGAGCAAGCGGTAGTTGGTGCGTTTGCAACCTGTACTTGCAGCTTTTTCGATTTAGTAATGGTATACCCTGAAGAAGTGTACAGTATGCGCTGCCATGTCAATCGTTGCTTTCACACCGCCGCGTGGAAGCTGCAGGTGTGGAATGGCAAATTTGTCCGGGTTCCGGGTTCCGGGTTCCGAACGTGGCTCAGGATCTGAAAGCGAAATGAAAGCGTGACAGTTGTGGAGGCGCGTTCGTTGATGTGCGGGGGGGGGGGGGGGGGGACCGGTTGGCGCAATGTCACCGCTTGCCGATTCCGGATTCACGTCGAACCGCACATATGCCAAGCACGTTGACCGTGGTTTCATAGTCAACCCTTCATGCCCCCCCACCACCACCAGTGATTCATTCTCCTGAGTACCATCATCATTGTACTACCACCCCCTCACCCTACCATCACTCTGCACTTTTCTTCGAGCGGACTCAAGATGGCGGACGAAGACACAGCGCGCGCTCCGGTGATCCTTCCCGCCGCAGATCCAGCCAAGATTTTCAGGCCAGACATCTTCAAGGGCAAGGTGTTGTTCTGCACCGGTGGTGGATCGGGTATCTGCTATGAAATGACCAGGGTCATCATGAGCTTTGGAGCCAACGCGGCGATTCTCGGTCGCAAAGCCGACCGTCTGACGCGCGCCTCCAACGAGCTTTCGTCCGCTACTGGTCAGCAGTGTCTGCCGTGTCCCGCAGACGTGAGGGAGCCGGAGCAGCTGAAGCAGGCGGTTCGCAAGACAATCGAAAAGTTTGGAAAGATCGACTTTGTCATCGCCGGAAGTGCGGCCAACTGGCTAGCCGGCATCGAGCAGAACACGGAGAAGGGTTTCAAGACGGTGATCGACATTGATCTGATCGGAAGCTACAACACCGTCAAGGCTACGCTGGAGGAGGTGACCAAGAACAGGGGGAGCTACATCTTTATCAGTGCAACACTGCACTATTTCGGTCTGCCGTACCAGTCGCACGCCTCGGCGGCCAAGGCGGGAGTGGATGCACTCAGCCGAGTCCTAGCCGTCGAAATGGGCCCTCTCGGTGTTCGGTCCAACGTCATCGCTCCCGGACCCATCGCTGATACGGAGGGCATGGACAGACTGGCGCCGAAGGGGGCAGACGAAGCAGTGGCCGAAGGCGTACCCATGCAACGAATGGGCAAGAAGACCGACATCGCCGCAGCTGGCGTATACCTGTTTAGCGACGCTGCCAGCTACGTCACCGGCACACAGATGGTGGTCGACGGCGGTGCGTGGCACGTCCAGGGCCCCATACTGCCTTACCCGACGACCAGCCTCGACCCAAAGAGTCTCAGCTCTCTCATCACCGGTTCCCGTCTGTGAAAAATGTAGCACAAGACAAGAAAATGTATCTATCGTGGTTCGGTTTGTCTAAATCCATGGTTTCTAAGAGAGCACGGGGTTTGGATTCGTTGCCAATGGAGTAGACACGGCGGGTTGGCAGCTCACCAGCTTGAGAAGCAGTACCGGCAACTCGACATACCCGAGCCTGGACGTCGCAATTTTAAGCCAATGTAAGAGCGTCACCGCGTTCACAATGGTTCTTTTTGGCAATTCGGATTATTCCACGCGATCTCACATCTGTCTTGAAAAAATCGAGGGGAACAATGGCACGTGCAACCCTCGGCCGAGCTTTTTCGCACTTTGGTTCGGCCCCGAATCGAAACCACCTCGCTAGCGCAAGCGCACTGCACTGTCAGAAGCACTGGCAGAAGCACTGGCAGAAGCACTGGCAGAAGCACTGGCAGAAGCGCACTCTCAGAAGCGCACACTGTTCCCGCCGCCGAGTGGCTTGCAAGTGTCGGCAACTCAGCAACAGCGAACCCCAAATTCGCCTTTGCAGTGCGCATTCCCAGGCGAGAGTGTGCACGCTGTTGGCTCACGCAGAGACTGTCTCTTGGTCCACCATCTTCCCGTCACCATCCACAAGTATACGTCAAGATGCCGTCCCAGAAGACTTTCCGCACCAAGGTCAAGCTCGCCAAGGCGCAGAAGCAGAACCGGTACGTATTCGAACGTCTATCGAAACACCAGCATAAAGCATACAGCATAAACCAAGCTGTGTATGCCAACAGCAAAGCGTTCAGCAGTGTTGGTGGTAGAGTAGTCGCGGTGGGAGTGGAGCCGGAAACGATTTTGTCGGGGTTGTTATTGGTATGAGATGGAGTGCAAGATCGGTTGGCGTGATTATGTCGATAGCAAATCCAAATATCAGCAACTTGGCCAGAATGTTCATGTGGCACAACATCGGCTTCCGACACTATCCGAACAGTATGCAACGATGGATCGCCCTGCCATCGCATGCGACAATCGATACCACAATCGATGGTGCAATGCAAGTACGCACCAACATAGCAACACTGTGACCGTCCATTCCTTCCGGGCACCATGGCACGTTACACTATACCGCTTTCACAACGCACCAACACATCGCTCCTGCTCTGCTCTGCTCTGCTCTGCTCTGCTCTGCTCTGCTCTGCTCTGCTCTGCTCTGCTCTGCTCGAAAAGTGTGCGTCTTCCGCCACGACGCAGCTTCTGTCAGCTTTTGGGTGCACGCAGTACGGAATATGTGGAAGGGGATTCTTGGAGATACGTCGAAGTTTTCGCCGTAATGCTTTGCATCCGGTTGGTACTGCCAGTTGGGAGCAACATGCCACGCGAGCTGGATCGACAAACATCTGGGACATAACCACCCTCAACCTGCACATGCCGTACTTGCTCCACCCCGCTCAGGATTGCGACAGACCAGTCCAACACAACGCCATAACCACCCGCCGAGTTTCGACATGCTTATCGCACTCCACGCGAGTTTCTTCACTCGCTTTTCGACATTGTCTATCTCGACATGGATCCACGTCAACCTCGCTCACACAAACACCTCAACCGCACTTGTTCAACATGCCAACCTGTTCCCGACTGGTCACATACATCCATCGACCTTGGATACCAAACGCATTTCTCGCCACCAATGCTGATTACTGCTGCTTTAACTTGCCATGCTGCTAACTTTGCCATCTTTGGGAAGAATCTCTTCAACTGACATTTCACCCTTCCACCAATTCTCTCCCGTTTTACCGTCGCTTTCAGACCCATTCCTAACTGGTTCCGCATGAAGGCCGACAACAAGATCCAGTACAACGCTAAGCGTCGTCACTGGCGCCGAACCAAGCTCAACATCTAAAAAAAAAATTCCCACTTCCCCCCTCATCTTGGTCTTTTTTTCAGTGTTGACGCTTTTTCTTCCCCTACAACTTTCCCACCTCCCTTGACCGTATCAGAGTAGGGTAGGGTAGGGTAGGCAGTTGGAAAAAAAGGGTTTTTGTAACATCATCATGATCCATGATCCTATCCTTCCTTCATACACACTTGTTCCAAAATCTCCCCAAAATGCAAAACCTGCCTAGTATGGCTTGCGATTACCAGAACTTTGGCTTCGTGCGATCGGTCGCGTTTGATGAAAAGCGTATTCCAGTGAGTCAGGGTGTGGTTGTTGCGCGACAGCATAGAGGCATTCGTTTACTCGGTCTGGGAAAGCGTACAAGCAGTGACGCGCATTCACCAACAGAAGACACACCACACATCAATAGTTACGGAAAGAACCGTCGCAAGACGACGATATGGATTCACTGCACAACTAACTAACTAACCCAAAATTACATACGAGTCTATCAATGCTGACAATGCCGGTGTGCGGTGTTGAGACGAGGTTTAGGACGCGGTGGAGAGGACGCCGTCGAAGCGTTGAAGCATCCAAGCATCGGTTCCGCCACTCTTTGTCCTCTCGCGGGTGGCGATTCGCACATCACCACGGTAGAACCCGCGCTTCACCGCCTTGGTATCGTCGTGTGGAGCGGTGAATCCGTGTGCGCGGTACAGGGCGAGCGCGTGAACGTTGGACGGATGCACTTCGAGATACGTCCTCGTAAGGAACCTCCCACTCGCCGGAAGCGCGTCCCTCAGCTCGGCGAGGCTGCAACCGAGGCTTTGCAGATACTGTGGACGCATGGCTGGCTCTGAAGATGCGGGGACGGAGGGTAGTGCTGCTTCGTCGATGAATTTGGGCGATAGGGGTGCGACGGTGGGAAGAGGTCCCGGGATTTTGGTTCGCATCCGCATCGCCATGAGTCGCGCTTTTACCATGCATTCCGCGTGCAATGCCGACAGCAGCTTCGCACCCAGTCCCTGGCCCCTCTCCTCGGGTGCTGTTGCGAGCGTAAGCAGGTGAATGTCGACGACGCTACTCGCCTCCTCCGCCCGATCCCCGCCCTTCTTGCTGGCGGGAAAGAGCGAATCCTCGCTCGGGGCACTCACCACGCTCAACTGCGCCGAAACCACACCGAGGATCGTCTCCGTCTCGGCCGCCCTCGCCTCGGTGCCTCTAGGAGGTGGCACGGAGAGAACCTTCTTGAACGGTGCAGACGCGGTGTCGGTGGGTCCGGGCAGATCGGGCAGGCTCGACTTGGGTCCGGGTACACCACGTTCGGCGAAAATGTCGGAAAACACGGATGTGGCGGGAGTGTTGTTGATCTTGCCATCGTGAGCACGAGGGCTAATCATACGGGTTTGGGGTGCCGCGGGGACTCTGCCGCCCTCAGTCACCGAAAAGAGGGATGGGACGGGGGAGCAAGAGAGACTGCTCAGCCCCTCTGAAGACTCGGCTTCTGCAACCTGGACTGTTGCCAGACCAAGGGATTCCAACGCGTCGATTGACGGCGAAGACGAAGGAGACGCAACCCCGGAGGAGGCGGATCGAGGCGACACAGGCAGGTCAAGGTTTCGTGAGGTGGCAAGATCGGGAAGAGGATTCGCTGGTTCGGGGATCGGCTTGGCCACGGCGACAAGACATACGTGGCGATCGTCCACAAGCAGGCGGAGGAGGAACGAGGCGGTGGAGGCATAGGTTTCGCCATGGTCGGGTGACTGTATCAGCACACAGTGGAGATAGCGAAAGTTGAGTTAGTGTTTAGTTTACTCTGGGATCGAATCGACAAAGCTTGAAAACGCATCGGAACGCTTGGCTGTGAGACTCGGGCGGCTGCTCCAGCTGCGTCTATCTACGCGAGCAGGAGAGAACCAGCCAAGGAGACGCCTATAGCTTCCCCCGCATTCCCAATGCGTTGACGTCGTGGCGAGGAGGTTTCGTTCAACGCTGGTCCAGACATCTCGGCTTTCTTCACCCCGGAAGAATGGCGGCCACGACAAAAACCCGAGTGAATGCCGCGAGAAAGTCAATGACCGGCGAACTGAGCAGGACAGAGATTGCCGTAGCTTGTGTCTCTCGGTTTTGAGTTGCCAACGTGCAGCGTCCCATCGGCGATCGCAAGGCAAGGGTGGCTGATGCCAGTGCTCGCAACATCGACGTCGACCAAGGGTGATCGGCGAAAGGCACGGTGGGATCTCGGCCCGTAGTCCCGATGGAAAGCGGGGTGGGTACGGCAATCCAAAAATGGACCAGGGACAAAAACAGAAAATGAAAATGAAAATGAAAAACGGAAATCCAACGTGGCAGCCAGAACTGCAAACACAGCGCGTGCAAAGATCAGGAGCTGATAAGCCTCTGGCGCGTGTACCACGAAAACTCGTCAAGCAGTGTCTGTCGCACAAAAAGTTCTCGCAGCAAGTCTTGCCGAGATTACAACGAAAATCCAGCGAAGGCTGTCCAAAACAGTCGGCACGGAAACATGAAGCGAGACGAAACTGAGCTGCCGTGCTTTCTTTGCTTTAATCGATGACGGCTGGCGTGGCCGTGTCACCGACCTCGGTCAACTTTGGTGACAATGGAGAGGCAGGCTGGCCCATTCACAATTGTTTCGACCCCTGCATCGATTCTTCCCGAGGGTGGAGAGCGCGAATGTACAGAGGTTGCGCCAGTCCAAGTGTCTGGCTATGTTGAGCCCAACCGTGTGAAAACAAAAAGAGAAACGGGTGGGACACCTGGGACACCTGGGACACCTGGGAAACGTTTTGGCTTCGGCCTCGGCTTCGGCTTTAGCGAGGCATGTCGTGCAGGGCTGGAGCTTGTGTTCGGGGCTTGAGCCTGTTTTGCCACTGGCGCCCGTCATGCTCGTTCTGCTCGTTCTGCTCGTTCTGCTCGTACAGCCCACCAACCGGCAAGACTGGGCATGCACATGCATGTGCTTTTGGCGAGCATGTTGTCGCAAATAACAGCAGCCGGCTATGCGGACCAAATGCTGACCAACTTTCGTGTCCGCGCCTCTCTGGCTGAGCCCACATTCTGCTGCGCTCGGAAATCTTTCCCCCTACGAAAGGGGGGGATGCTGCACAGCTTCGCATTGTGCACCTGCGACAACCATGCATCAAAGCATGGTGGCGGTAGATCTTCCAGATAAGCTAGCTACGTGTGTCGATGCGATCCGTCCGGTTTTCATTTGGTTTTCAACACGTGAAATTTTTCTCGCTGTGCTTTCATGCAGAGTTGGGAGAAGGTGCATGTCCAAAAAATCATTGTGCCACGAACGGAGCAGGCTTTGTAAAGGAGCAACGGACTGGAAACGGGGAAAACGGTGGCAGAATGGGCGTGCATATGGGTTGGACGCTCTGGCTGGCAAGCTTCAGCTCATCGCCGTGGCAAAGCCTCCAAACAACGGAGCCGCCGGTGCTGGCAAGGTTGGCGAGCAATGGCAAGGCGATGGCCACGCGGCTTGTCCGCAGCACTCGTACTGCTTGTTATGCGAGAGGCTGTCGTGACCGAGCTCGGACGGAAGCATGGTGACAC
This sequence comes from Ustilago esculenta, assembly GCA_020827535.1. NCBI lineage: Eukaryota > Fungi > Basidiomycota > Ustilaginomycetes > Ustilaginales > Ustilaginaceae > Ustilago > Ustilago esculenta. The sequence goes on from JAAKGJ010000007.1 coordinate 819,826, forward strand.
TGGGGCTACCCTGGGTGGTGGTCTCAACTGGTGAAGTGTGGGGACATGATGCGAGCGCGAGGGTCGCCAACTGGATACTTACTCTGTCTGAGTCGCCGTGGAATGCGTGAAGGTCGCGGACTTGTTCGAGGTCGCCACGACGGAGCGCACGCACGTCGATACGCGCGTCGAGCGCTGCAGCTCGTGCAGCTGGGTGGATGTGTTTTGCGTGGGAAGGAACCAAGGGGTCAGAGACGGGAGGCATCGAGACGTCGTTGGGGTCGTTGACCTGGACGTCGTGGCAGGGAGCTTTGCATGAGGCGGAAGGGTCGAACTGAAGGCCAAAATCGAGATCGTGTGGTGTTTCGCCCTCGACGAGGCTGACAGACGATGCGTTGGAGACGGGACGGTGCTGGGCTGTTGACGCAACACGGGTGGTGGCGTCAATGTGCTGGAATGGGTATAGTTGACGCACCACCTCCGAGACCTCGGGCGGCAAAGCAGCCTCCTCCTGGTCGGTGAGGAAGTCCTCGTCGTAGGGGACGTAGCTGGGACGCCTCTCCTCGATTTCGAGATTGCGGCGAACGCCCTCGAGACGGGAGGCAAGGTAAGCTGCGTCTGGTGCATGACTCATGAGCCTCTCGTCTCGCAACGCCTCGAGCTCCTGCTCCACTGCGTGGACTGTCTTGCCCTTCCACCGACGACCGCCAAACGAGAGGCCGTCGGCCTCGTCGTGGCTACTGGTGTGCATGGGTATGGCAGCATTTGGGTTGTCTGTGTTGTGCGCAGGCTGTGGTGCGAAAGATGCACGGTTGTGAGTTCCGACGCCTCGGTAAGTGGATGGCTGGGCTGCAGTCTTGGAATTGGCGTACACGGGCATGGGCGCAAACGAGGCGCGCACGTCGAACTCAGGAGCATCTGAGCTTGCACGAGAGGAGCGGCGGCTAGACGAGCTGTGAGATTCGTGCTCGGAGAGCGCCGGAGAGCCCACCTGAAAGGTTGGTCTTGGTTTGCTGCGCTGTGGAAGCTCGAAATTTTGGCCAAGGTATCCAAAGCCGTGCGTGGAAGCAACGGGTTGTTCCGAGAAGGTGGAGGTGAAAGAATGGGGAGGGCGGCTGGGTTGGGATTGGTGAAGCAATGTGGATTGGGTGGAGGAAGGTGCAATGCTGGGAGGGGGAGCAGGGTCGACTTCAGGCGCCATGGTGAGCCATCCGGTGAAGCGAGAACGCGAGGGACCGGCCATCTGCTCCTGGAATGTGGATTCGTTTTGGTACGACATGATGACTTGAGCGAGAGGTGCTCGGTATGTAGATTTGTGGTGTTGCTACAAGATCTCTTCTGGGCAGATGCAGATATGAAAGCTAAGCTGAGGTGTTGCGAAGGAAGAAGGCGGCGGCTGCTTGAAGTAGGTTTACAATGCCGACATGGTGAGAAGAGAAGATGAAAAGAGAAGAGAATGTGTCGAGTAATCCTTTGTTGGATCTATGTCGAGATGGCTCGAGGTGTGGGGATGGTGGCGAGGTGCTCTCTGCTGGCCAACGGGTGCTGTGTGATGGACGCGCTGGTGTGCGCGACGATAAAGAGCGACTGGAGTGCGACTGCAAAAGACGGTTGGAGAAGAAGAAGCAAGGTTGGGTGGGCTTACAGAAGAGAAACAGTACAGTAGCAGTACGGTCTAGCGGCAGGCGTAGTAAATGTCGAGGCTGGTGTGGGGTTGCGCTGCGTGGGTTGTTTTCTAACGAGAAATCACAAAAGGGGCGCGGCACCGCACCGGTAATCAACTCACGACTGGGCCCTGGATTTTCGGCAACTGCGTGTTTTCCAGTCCGAAACCGTGTGAAAAACTTGGCGATCGTGGATCGCAGCTGAGTTTGTGCGCTCCAGTGCCGTAAAAGCCGAAGTGCGAAGCGCGGCTTCCCACACACTGCGCAGTAGGTACCGGTGCTGGCTGGGTCTTGCGGCTCATGTCAGCCAGCCTGGGTCAGTGTCTGTGGGACAGTTGATGCATACAGGTGGGGTGACATGGGGTGACAACATAGGCTGCACACAGGAGTCAAGCGGAGTTAGGCTTCACGGACCTACCGGGTCAGTGAAAGCATCACACTTTCAAACTGCAACTACATGCTCTAACATTAGCCTTCCATCGCTCCCCGCTGGGAAACGAGAAAGACAAAAAAAAAAACTAAAAAACTAAAAAACTAAAAGAACTGCAGCACCTAGGATTCCCGCGTGGTCCCCCACCGCAGTACTAACTAGGCGATACCTTGTTTAACTTCGCAGATCGGACGGGATGCGGTGCTTTCAAGGTTCTATGGCCGCAGATGTAAGGACACGCACAAATACCTATCATATTCTGATTGAGTGAGACCACATCAGAGACAAGCAGGATGTTTTCTCGCAACAGCATTGAGATGAACAGGTGAGCAAAAGAATGTGCTTTGATTTCCACGATACGATAGCCGCACGAGATGCGAAAGATAGTGACAAGCCAGCGCCACAAGCACTGCAGCAACAACAAAAGTACGCACGGCGTATCATGTCCACAACTAAGATCCATCAAACCCAAAAGCGAATCGGCCCAAGCTCCAATCGCTCTACCATGCGTAGAATCGAATTCGCCCGTGCAACCCAAGCGTGCAGAGCCCATGAGCCACTACAGAACATGTCCTCCAAACGTCTTGTTCTTCTGTAATGCTCCCGCATGATTCCCCGCCGCCATGGCTGCGCCGTTGGTCCAGTTTTGTCCACCGTGCTCAGAGCCGCGCTGAGACCCGGGCGCTGAATCCCCACCCGAGATCGACGATGCATCTGTCGAGTTGGACTGGCTCTCGCCATCGCTCTTCATGGCGCATCCACCCGCATCGCTCTTGTGGTGTCGATTCAACGCATCCAGGCGCGCAAATGTCTTGCCGCATTGCTCGCACGTGTGTGGCTTGATGTTGAGATGCAGGTTCTGGTGGCGTTTGCAGTCGTGCGAGCGCGCAAAACTCTTGTCGCAACCCGGCCAGTCGCACTTGTACGGTCGCTCGTCCGCATGCGATCGCAAATGCCCGCGTAGATTGTACTGCCGCGTAAACGTCGATCCACAGCCTGGGATCGGACATGCGAACAGCGCTTCCGACTTCCGCCGAGATGCAGATGCCGCCTGCGTCGCCTGACTCGTCACCACGGGCACCGGCGGCGCCAGCATCGAATGCGAGCTCGCTCCCGAAGCCACACTCGATGCCGACGGCGAATGCGCAACGCCATCGCCCCCCACGCCCGCCATCGAGCCAAATGCATCCGAAGCATACTGCACAATGTTGCCCGCAGCATCGTACATGACGCCGCCTTCCATCTGTGCCATCGCAGACGCGGATCCTGCGCTGCTATTCGATGTGCTCGAGCCAAACGAGTAGTGCCGATCGTGGCCTGTGCGATACGGATGCACTCTTGCTGACCCAGACATGGTGTGATGATGAGCGTTCGTCGCAGCGTTGTTTGAAGATACCGAGCGGCCCGTGGATGGAGGTGCCAGCCCCCCATTGGGCGCAGTGATCTGCGCCAGAAAGTCTTCGTCCGCACCTTGGTACATTCGACTTCTTGACAGGTCCTCAGAATGCGCAAGTCTCCGATGTCCGCCAGACGAGCTCTGCCGCGCACTGCCCGATCTTCGCTGTTTGCGCCCTCCTGACGTGCCGCTAGCCGATGCTTCTTGCGAACTGTCGCCAGGGAAGCGCCAGCCCGGGTTGAACTCACTCGGATCCGCTCCTGAAAGCTGAGAGGAGAAGTCGACGCCCCCCATCGTGTTGGTCTGACCGTTGAGCTGAAACACAGGTGGCATCATCTGCTGTTGCTGCTGCTGTTGCTGCTGCTGTTGCTGCTGCTGTTGCTGTTGCTGCTGTTGCTGCTGCTGCTGCTGCTGCTGCTGCTGCTGCTGCTGCTGTTGTTGTTGTTGTTGTTGTTGTTGTTGTTGTTGTTGTTGTTGTTGTTGTTGGTGGTGGTGGTGGTGGTGGTGGAGTTGCATGTGCTGCTGCTGCAAGCCCGAGAGGAAGGCGTTATTGTCGCCGAATGGTTGCGACACGTCAATCGGCATCTGTGAGCTATTCAAGAGAGAAGGATCCATGGTTGCCAACTGCGATGGGTCAATTTCTAGCGAGGCGTCCGCAAATGCCGTCGAATCTCCTTTGAACGAGGCCCAATCCAGGTCGAGGCCACCGGGTTGTGTCTTTGCGCCAGCTTGGCTTGTGGCAGCGAACGACCAGTCAAAGGCGGTACCAGCACCTGCGGCGTTGCCAGCGATGACAGGTGATCTTGGTCCCACATCCGAGTTGGCGCGCTTTCGAAACGAGGCGAGCGTCGGCGACTCGGTTTTGCCATTGGACTGAAAGCCCATATCGACATCTAGTCTCAAGAACTGGCGGATCTTGTCGTACGAGTCCTGGCGCTTGGCCTGACTCGACCACTGACCGGGAGCGTGAACCGCCGGGTTACGTTGCGGGTTTCCGGCCAGCGTCGACATCATCTGTGTTGGCTCCGCCGTGTAGCCTTGCGGAACGATGCGCCCGCTGGCGGCATGTGGGCGGAACAGTTCCTGGCTGGAGGATGGCTGCGAGAGTGTGGACTGGGCAGTGGAGCCAGACGCATCTGCATAGCTGAAAGGCTCTTGGTGCATTGTCGTCGACTGATCCGATGTCAACCAGTCGCTCGAGGTGCTGGTTTGGGCGGAAGGCGCATTGATGCCCGAGGAAGCGGCTCGAGAAGAGGCGGCAAGCTGCGCAAGAATGTCTTGAAACCCACCAACTTGACCGTTGCCGCCTATTGCCCTGGGCGTCAGAGGCGACGGGGCCATGACGTTTATGCTGGGCATGTTTGCATCGACGTTGGCGTTGGCAGCTATGGATGTGTAGTCCATCGACGTGTCAGAGACAGAGACGGTTGGTATGCCCAGCGTGAGCTGCGGAGTACTTGTGGCAGGTTGCGCGCCGTATGAAGAAGGGCTTGAGCCAAATGCGGCTGCGGATGCGGATGCGGCTGGAGCAGACGCGTCGCTGGCCTGAGCGGCATTTGACTGAGGATACGCTGGCGAGCCGGCGTAATCCGAGGCTTCATCAAATGTGGGCGGATATCGCTGGTCTTCATCGAGCGTGATTTGTCTGATCTGGCCAACCGTTTGCGACAGAGCAGGATCCGAAATGAAGCCCTGGCCGAATCGATGTGGACTAGGCGCTTCGGAACTGTGGGAGTCGGCTCGGTGATGAGAGGCAGCCGGGGACACGGCACCCAGGTGGGGGCTTGCTGACGGACTTTGGTTGATAGTGTTGTCGCGGAAGGCATTGGGAGCGCCAAGCTGCATCGCCGCGGCGGCCGAGACAGCGGGTGAAAGCCCAAAATCGGGTGATGATGCAAAAGCAGGTGCAGCACTTAGCAAGCTGTTTTGAGAGGGTGCGCTGTAGCCATCCGCGGAGGAAGGGTCGTAGAAGGTTCCATTTTGCGAATCGGCGTGCCGAAGCTCAATGTGGGCGGAAGCATGGGCATACATTGGAGCGCTATAGCTGGGGTTCTGCATGTCGACGCGAGAGTCAGGCACTGCGTCGACACAGCGAGCCGCAGTGGCACGAGGCTTGCGGTGCGCTTGTTCGGTTGTAGTGCGCTTGGATTCGCGACGAGCTAAGATATCGAAGGGGTTGAACTCAGCGGAGAGAACCTTCTCGATTCGTTCCAAGTAGTCGAGACGTCGAGAGGTGAGCTCGGACAGCGCACAGTGGTCGGCGAGAGTCTCGGTAGGGGAGGCGAGTGCAGCAGTTTTACTGTTATCAAGCAGAGATGGGGAGGCGTCGTCGACGACAAAGTCGAAGAGAGTGGATGTATCGGAGCCAGGAGTGAGTGGACTCGGGGCGTCGTTCTGAAGATTCAAGAAAAAGTAAGAGTTTTGAGCAGATGAGGACATGAGGGTCAGCGGTGTGTTGGTTCGCCTGATCGATGGGACCGGACTGCGTTTGAGGCAAAGAAGGTGATTGGTGCCAGAGATGGTGGATAGGGAACTGTGATGATGAACGAGGCAGGTCAAGCTGTTGACGAGTCGATACTGGAAAGAAAGAGCCGAAAGGGGAAAGAATGTCTCAGAGGGGACGAGGAGATGTCGCGAATTGATTGCGCGAGTCCAATCAGATACGCTAGAACGAAAGATGCTCTACGGACGATAGTGCAGCGTGTCGAGGCATGGGCGCAGATGTAGACGAAAAGGGATGCAGATGCGGATGCGGATGTGGATGAGGCTATGCTGAGAATGACGAGAAGACGAGATGACGAGATGGAACGGGTAGCGATTGGGTGACTGAATCGGGCTCAGATAGATGCAGGGGCGGAGAGAGTGTGTGCACGGCTGCAGAGAGGCTCGGTATGAAAAGCAGGAGTGGCGCTGGCTCGGGGAGTGAACCCCACAAGGCAGGACTCAGATTTGGTGGAACAGGAGGTCGAGTAGCGAGAGACGCTAGCGTGGGAGCAGGGCGATGTGTTGTTGGTGTTGGTCGGAATGTGTCAAAGCGGTGTCGCATGAAAGTTGAGGCTGGCTGCAAGGCGTATCGGGCTGGAATGAGGCGGCGGAAAGGGCGGCTAGAATGGGAAAGAGCGGACGGAACACTTACAGAGGGACGGAGACGGAAGACAATGCAGGACCAACGGGAGGCGAGCGGTGGGATAAGAGCGTGTTTGCGATGGGCATGCACCGAAAAACGGGTGCTAGGATGGGTTGTGGCTGTGTTGGGCCATGTGGCTAGCTGACTTCGAAAGCGAGGCAGCTCGGATCGACGTTATTGCAGCCGACTCGCGCGTGCACTGTGACCGAAAGCGCGGATGTGACGCGATAGTGTTGTGCGACTAGACCAGAAGGACAGGATGGGTTGACGGTCGATGCCTGCGGCCGACGAGCGATGGATGGTGGCAGGTGTCCAAGACGTGCGAGGGTGGTGTGCAGAGTAAAGAGCCAGTTTTGGCATCGTATTTCTCCTTTTTATTTCTTGTTTTAAAATGATATTGGACCCGCCGAGCAGCGAGCCGACTGTGTCTGTGCCTTGCGACGTGGAGGCCAAGTCACGGATGGATGGATCATCGAGTCGTCTGGCTGCGATGTCGTCTCGACTGTGTGGTGAAGCATGGCGCATGGTGCGTGGTGCGTGGTGCGTATCTTTGTTCCTAGCCCAACCAATCGCCAATCCAAGGTGGATCTGCGTCAAACCCTTCGCTCGCCACGCTGGGTCTTGGCGCAATGAAGCACACCATGTTGTACTGTATCTCGAGCGGGGTCGGGTGGGTTGTCACTGGCCGAACTCGCATACTGTCGCGTTTCTGCACCCACGAAGACTCGAAGGTAGGCTGTCTCGTTTTGCGACGCACCTTGCTCGTCGCGGAGGCCAGGCTGCGAATGCGAGTCGCCACCGAGTGGTTTCGAAACACCGAAGCCATGGCGCTGGGGATGATGAGCCAAGCCGCCACCTTTTGGGCTTGGCAATGCTTGTGCCGCGCTGCGAGGAGCTCTGGACTGATCAGAGGATCGGTGCGCCTCTGAGACTCAGACGAGGCGGCATGCCGGGAACCAACGCGTGGATGCGAGATTCCGCCGGTCGAGACGAGATGCAGTACAGTACAGTAGCAGACGGCGTGTCGTCTTAGGGTGTTGCAATTGATTAGCCTGCGCATGCATCCGGGTGGCCAAGCAGGCAGACAAGCAAGCAGGCAAAGCAGGCAAAGCAGGCAGACAGGCAAAGCTTGTATGGATTTCCGACACACGCCAAAACTCGACGGAAAAGGAAAAAATGGGGACAACAAATTGGACACTAAATCGAGTTTTGTTTTAGCAATCTGTGAATGTGAATACGACGCATTTGCTGCAGCCACAGCACTGCCACACGCCACACGGAACGTGTCACCGTCACCGTCACCGTCACGGTGGTGGTGGACCCGGTCGCTAGAGTCGCATGCCATACAAGCTTGTTCGAGATCAACCGAGACCCTGCATCCTGTCCATTGCGCTTTGTTCGACCGACCAGGAACGCCAAGCCTTTCGCCATGCCGATGCTTGTAGAATCCTCCGCGAATGCCGCGGCGGCCAGAACGACGTGCACGCGGGTAACGCACCACGCACGGAAGCACAGAGTGTTACAGCCGACGGTGTAACATACTGACATACCACACACTCATTTCAAACGAAGGCCGTGCGCGCCCACGTTGTGCGCTTGTTTTTTTCTCTTTTTTTTTTTTTGGGAGACCAAGTGAGGCGCAGCAAAACGCCAGGACCCTTGCTTAGCACAACCCAATCTCGGCGAAAACAAATCAGAATGACAGCCGCAAAAGGCTTGGGCTACAGCCATGCACAGTACAGTAGACAGACCAGCAACGAGCGTCGCAACAAACACCACGACGCAGCTCATTGGTGCCACGCCTCCAGTCTAGAGCCAGGATCATGGCCAGCAGAGGAGAAGCTCTGCTGCTCGTGCCTCGACCTCAACTACGATGCACGCTGCAGGGACGAAGCAAGTGACTTTTGGGTGGCACGATCCATGAGATTGCGATTCATGATTGCTGCTGGAGCAAGGAATCATGAATCGTGTGTTTCCATCGACGACAATGCACCAAAAAAAAAGTTTGGGTCGAGTAAATGAAAAGGCCAGGCCAGGCCAGTCCAGTCCAATCCAGCCCAGCCACCCAGTCCAGCTAGACACACACAAAGCCAAACGCCCCGACTGCTTGCGAATGCCCACGTCCCAAACTTTTTTTTTTTTTTTTTTTTTTTTTTTTTTTTTTTTCTTTTTCATTTTTCATTTCCTTTTCCCTTTTTCGCCGGTCTGCTCAGTGTTGCTGCACGCTTCCTCGGCCCCACTGATAGATAAGCTCACACTCTGTTGTCCATCTGGATAACCCACGAGGAGAGAGAGACACACAAAGCAGCAGAAGCAGCAGCAGCAGCAGGGTGTCCTGAGCGCTTCCACACACACTCTGACGCCAGCCCGGAATGGCGTCAGACGCAGGACGCGACCTTGCGGATACTCTGGCTCAGCCCGTGAGAGTTTGCACTCGATTGACGCACAACTCGATCTACTGTATTCGAAAATACAGCCGTGTGGCTTGCGCTACAAAAATTGAATACACTACGGCGCAAGAGTGGAGGTGGTGTGATCTGCCTGAGTCCAACTTTTAGCATTGCTATGAATGCGTACGGATACAGTACCGTATTCTAGTATACAGTATGTACATACAGTATACAGGTACAGGTACAGTATGTAATTGATTTTTGATTTTTGATTTTTGATTTTTGATTTTTGATTTTGATTTTGATTTTGGCTTTGGCTTTGGCTTTGGTCTCACACGTAGCCTGCCCCAATCCCTTGAAGTTCTGCGCGTGCTTTGCGATGCTCAGCCCCAATTCTGCATTCCTCCAATCCTGCCATTCTGGAGCAGAAACAGCCACCGCGCCCACCCACGGGTGTCTGGCTGGCCCTGGCGCTGGCTGGCACTGGCACTGGCTGGCTGATTTCGCTTCTGGCGTGAGACTCGCGTCGAACTGCGTCGGTTTGAGCACACCAAGTCCAGATTTTGAGCTTTCCACTTGGCCGCCCGTCAGTTGTCGACACCATCATCACCGCTCCTCTCTCCGCCACCGTCTACTTTGCTACCACCTTGCATCACACCCAACGCAGCATCGCCTTCCCCGATTTCTCCGATTCTCCGAATAGCACCGTCAACGTCACCATCCACCCCGCGAGTCTCTGCACAACCGACTCCGTCATCGTCCTTTGTCCTCTTTCTCACATAAATATCCAACATCATGTCGGGCGCCCAGGAGATCGGCAGGAGCAAAAACTCCGACGCCATCGCACCTACACCTCAGAACACTCCCCTCAGCAATGCACCCCTTACCCGTGAGGCACTCTCCCGACCCACCGTTGGCACTATCGGCGAGGAGGACGAGAACGTCGACGTCGCCGCTGCTCTCCAGGGCAACCCTGCCCTCGCTGCCATGGTCCAGGACAAGCTCTCCAGCCTCGTCGGCCGTTCGTCCGGCTACATCGAGTCGCTTCCTAGCCACATCCGTCGCCGTGTAGAGGGTCTCAAGGGTGTCCAGGTCGAGCACCACAAGATCGAGGCCGACTTCCAGAAGGAGATCCTCGAGCTCGAGAAGAAGTACGCCCAGCGCTACAAGCCCCTCTACGAGCGACGAGCTGCCATCATCCAGGGCAAGCAGGAGCCCACCTCCGACGAGGTCAAGGCCGGTGAAGCCGTCGACGCCGACGCCGACGACGACGACGACGAGCAGCCCGAGTCGCTCGCCGACATCAAGCCTCCCGCCGACGGTCCCAACGGTATCCCCGAGTTCTGGCTCACCGCGCTCAAGAACCACATTGCTCTCTCCGAGCTCATCACCGAGCGCGACGAGGAGGCTCTCCGTGCTCTTGTCGATGTTCGCATGAGCTACCTCGTCGACCAGGCCGGCTTCAAGCTCGAGTTTGAGTTTGACGCTGCCAAAAACGACTTTTTCACCAACCACGTACTTACCAAGACCTACTACTACCAGGACGAAGTTGGATTCTCGGGCGACCTTGTTTACGACCACGCCGAGGGCTGCAAGATCGACTGGAACGAGGACAAGGACCTCACCCACAAGATCGAGACCAAGAAGCAGCGCAACAAGAACACCAACCAGACCCGAACCGTCAAGCGCTCCGTACCCGTCGAGTCGTTCTTCAACTTCTTCAACCCACCCAAGCCACCCAAGAACGGCGAGGTCGAGGACGACGATGCCGACCTCGACGAGCTGGACGAGCGCCTCGAGCTCGACTACCAGATCGGCGAGGACCTCAAGGACCGCATCATCCCGCACGCCGTCGACTTCTTCACCGGCAAGGCGCTCCAGTACGAGGACCTCGAGGACCTCGACGATGCCGACTTTGACGACGACGACGACGACGAGGAAGACGAGGATGACGACGACCAGCCCCGCCGATCGCAGCTCGGCGCATCCGTGGGTTCCCAGATGGCCGGCTCGCAAGATCCCCAAGAGTGCAAGCAGCAGTAAGCCCCGCGCTCCTCCTCGCACTCCCGCGGTTTGAGAAGCAAACCTTCGACGTCGGAAGAATCACCAGATCCATAGCAAACATCCTTGCCTCGCTCCAATCTCCGTTCCGTGCGCCGCGTGTATGCAGTGCTGCCCACTTGTTCATTGCCCTCCCCCCGCCCCATCCCCGCGCGCTTCGTCACTTTTTTTGCTGCTTGCTCCCCCCACAATTTCTTTGTGCTCTAGTTAAATCCCCCCCCCCCCCCCTCCCGCGTCCGTTTCAACGAGGTTTCTCTTTTCTCAAAACACCAACCCGTCGACGCTCATGTGACAAAGTGCAAGTGAGATTTCAGCTGAGGCCGCGGGTTGCAAGGTTGGGGTATATTTGGATTGAGAAGCTTCGCAGCCGGTGTGGGGAAAGCGTGATTGTGTACGGTCAAGTTACATGGTTGGGGGGACAAAGAAAGGTATTGGGGGTCATACTGTGGGGAGGGGGGAGGGGTCAAAAGTCGTCGTCGCTAGCGTCCATATCAGGCGCACTGCCAGTCTTTCTTGCTGCCCGATTGGATGTGGCGACTTGCGCCTGGAGAGACGGCGACATTGTCAGCACGGGTGGGGCGGCCTCGGTGTCTTTTGGAAGCTTGACAGGCGGTGGTTTGGACTGCGACCGTCTGCGGGGCAGAGCAAGTGGTTTGTGTGTCAAGGTCAACCCAAAATAGCTTCCACCTTCGCCAGCTGTGGAGCTGGGCAAGGCGAAGAGGGATGAATCGTGGGTAGTGTGAACATCATTCCCCTCAAGTGCATGGTTGGCCTTCTCCCGCGCCTCGTCCATGGGAGTGTCGAGATTGAGGCTGACCAGGTCGCCCTCGTTCACGTCAGAAATGGGAGCGATGGGATTGTCTTCACCCTCAGCTCCAGAGGCGGGAGGCTCGATCATGCGTGCACCCTCTCCAGCTTCATGGCCAAGTGCAGGGGTTTCCGTAGCCACAAGATTTCGCATGGGTGAAGCCGTGCGCAAGAGGGCAGCACCTGTAGAGCCCGAGGGCGCGATGGTGCCACCGTCCGAAACCTCTTCCCATGCAGACCCAACCTCTGAGTCAGAATGGTGCACGGTCGAGAAGCTCTCATCTGCGCCAAGTCTGCCAGGGCTTCGCAAGGGAGACGTCTTGTCCGCACGGGTAACGCCGATAGCTTGTGATGCGGTGAGATCCCGTCCATTCGATGCTTTCACAGGGGTCAAATTGCTCGTTTCCCGACGTACCGCCCTTGTGGTGGCGGCCGAGGACGTCGACACTTGTCGAGCATCCAGTCGCGATGGGCTCTGCAGCGTATGACCGTCCTGTTGCGGTGAGAGCAGGTCGAGAGACGGGAATGCAATACCACCGCCCGCACCGTTCGAGTAGGTTGCTCTGGTCGAGCTGCTGGTTGGATGGCCATGTCCGAGCCACGCGGCAGTCCTCTGCTGGCTCTCTCGGAACATCTTGTCGCCTTTCCTGAGATCGGCGCTACCAGGGAAGGGAATCGCCGCGTCATGCCGCCGCAGGATTCTCGTGTTGTCATCCGTGCTCGCAGCGTCGTTACGAATGCTCACCTCTCCGGCCTTGCTCTCCTCGGCATCGTCTCCGGGCTCTTCACCAACAGAAGGCTCCGAAAAGCTCTCCATGCTTGGGTCAAAGTCATCATCGTCGAACCACTTGGGCGCCGATTCTGCAAAGGAAAAGATGGTCGTGGGCAGGGCCTTGATGCGGGCACACAGATCGACAAGGTCCTCCTCGTCTTTGACCAAAAAGCCCAGAAGCATGCTTGGATCCAGCGACTTGATGGGCATTCTCCGCACCTTCTCGCAATGGAACGTTGATGTCTGGGCTTCGGTGTACACATGCGACCACCACTCATCCTCATCGTCGTTCTCCTCGAGCGCAAAGCGGTGGGCGGCGTCGAATTGGGGTGGAACGGCGGCGGGGAAGATGCTCGGAGGATAGCGAAACGGAACAGCTGGGCGAACATTGTGCGGATCGAGGTAGAAGAGCGAGTTGCCTTGATGTCCCATAAAGTAATACGAGGAAGATGGGCGGCCTCCGGCGATGCCGACGCTGTGCGGGAAAGAGAAGGTGGCTTTGACAGACTCGTAATAGATCGGATTGACGCTGTCGAGGCCCAGACGAATGCCGATCAGGATGAGCACTGGCGTTTGCCAGGTCGCGCCGTCTCCCTTCCGACCGTGGGCACTAGAGGAGCGCGCCTTCCCAGAAGGCTGGGAAGAAGCCGCCGGCGGAGCTGATGCACCGGCTGCAGACCGAACCTCATCGAGATAAAAAACGCCGTCGTGAGCGAGCTCAACGGCGATGCCTGACTCTGGGAATTCCGCCACCAGCTGCTTGATGGCCCCCGCTGCAGTGGAGGGGCCAAACCACTCTCCCACCTCCTTTCCCAACCGTTTACCCTCGCGTGCCATGCGATGGACTCCAAAAGGGCAAGCGGGGCTAGGATCGTCGAGGAACCAGCTGAGAATCTTGATGTACGTCGCGTGACGGGAGCGCTTGAGTCGCCATTCGAGAAGACTGTCTCTGGCAGAGCTAGAATCCATCGATGAGCTGGCTAGCTCTTCCAGGAACTGGAGCTGGCGCACAGGAGGGGCCTCTCGCTGCCAGGAACGGCCGAGATGAACGTTGACAAGCGCATTTGCTAGCAAGCTTTGTCCGGTTCGGAGCATGCATCCCCAGCCAGAGTCGGTGGTGAGACCAGCACGGCTGAAGCCGGCGGCCTGTGCTGCTGCAGTCGCCCTACTCCACAGATTGCTGATACCCATCTTTTCACCAAGCGTGGTGGAAGCGTTTGCATAGCCTGCACCCAACGCTGCACCCAGGCCAAGTGGAGGGTTGGTTTGTGTCGTGGGCTCCAGGCCGGCACTGCTTTCAGTCACCTTGCGGCCTAACCAACCACGGCCCGCAGACACAGGAGGGCTACTTGGCTGGGCTGTATCCGCGGAGGATGCGAGCAACGGCGTGGAGGGTGTGGAAGCATTCTGGGCTGTTGCAAGTTGAGCTGCCAGAGCAGCTTGCTCTGAAATAGTGCCGTCGCGCGAGATGGGCACAAAATGATTGCGGTAGGTGCACCAGATTCTTGATGCAAAATCCGGTTGGAATGCGGATTGTGGATCTGTAGGGGCAGAAGCAGAGCCATGTGGGGCGGTGTTGAAGCTGGTGGCGGACGATCTGGTGCGAAGGCTATCAGTAGTCGATGTGGTCGCAGCAGTGGAGATGGAGCTGCCGACACGACTTGGTTCTTTGCCCGAGGCTGGAGCAGGCAACGAAGAAGGCAGAGATATATGTATCAAGTCGATCGGGTTTCGAAGGGGGGAGGATGGCGAGATGCTCGATGATGGGGAAGCTGCTCGTGTCGTTTCATAATCTGGGTCTTCTGATGCGTGGTGCGCTGTGGACGTGGTGGGGGGAAGAGCGGGCGACTCGACGGGGACGTCTGGAGCGCCGAGCAAGTTGGCGGATGTAGATTGTCGTGGACCATGCCAGACGCCGAGCAGCCATATACCTTCTTCATCCTTGTTGGCGCCATCGGTTTCCATGAAAAACTTGAATGCGCGATCGAAGCCGACGCCACTCGGTACCCAGCTGCCATTGTTGCTGCCGCCACCACTGCTGCTTGGTGCCCCGATGGAAGTGCCGCCTATGTTGCCCGTACCGATGATACCGCTAGCTGGAGCTGAGCCAGAGGTGGAATTCTCTCCGGTTGAGGCGCTTGCAGATCTGACAGCTTTGTTGGAGGCAGTGTTGGCCAGCGTATGGAACAAGGCGCCAGCCTTTGAGCGCGTTGGTGGGCTAGTTGGCGCAGGCACGGATGAGCTAGCATCAGTGTGGGGATGTGTGGTTGGGGCCTGCACTGGGATGCTGCGCGAAGCATCGTTGTAGCGTGTTTGGGGTGTGGGGCTTGGAGGAGCAAAGTCAAGGACATCTGCTTCGCGCACGGGTGAGAGGGGCGCACCGGGCTCTATGGATGACGGAGTGGTGTCGCTGCCGACCATGGTGTAAAGCCATCCTGTGAGTCGCCTTGGGGCGCTGGTGTGGTGTTCGTGAGTGTCAAGGGCTATGTGTGGGTTGGCATCGGAGGACTCTGGCTCGGAAGAGCGGGGATGTGGGTCTGGCGAGGTGACGGATAAGCTTGAGCGACCACTTTCGACGCTTCTCCTGGAGGTGGCATGGCCGGGTAGTATGTCGGTCTGCACCGTACGGCCAGCGTGTGATTCTGAGCTAGACTGGGAAGGGATGGAGCGTGATTGACGTGGCTCCTTGGACACAGATTTGCCGCGCCTTCGACCAATGGCCTTGAAGGAGTCAGAAAAACGCTTAGAAGCGTGCGAATCTGCGGATGCCATGGAGGAAAGGTCGTCAGAGGACGAGTTGGTGGCTGTGGCGGTGGCGGGTTTGTGGGAGTTGAGGTTGAGGAAGGTCTTGCTACCCATGCGGCGCAGAAGTCCGAGAGGGTGAGGTGCAGTTGTGGGAGCTGCTGTTGAGGCTGCTGTTGAGGCTGCTGAGCTCGAGTCGCTGTGGTGTGAGGAGGACGAGGTGGTGTTGGTGATGGTGGCAGTGGAGCTGGAAGCGCTAGCTCCAAGGAGGGTGCGAATGCTGTTGCTTCTGCCAAAGAATTTGCGACGGTTGAAGCCGACAACTGGGGCGGATACGGAAGACGAGTGAGAATCAGGTAAAACGGGGGAGGGTATGGGTGGGAAGCGATTGGAAGAGTCAGAGCTAGCAGCTGTTTGGTGTGACTGGTGGTGTGACTGTGGACTGGAAGCAGAAATTGGGAGGGAGGCAGCGGAAGGCGAAGAGGCGGGGTGGTCGACGTGCGGCGATTGGAGAGGAGAGGTGGGTGAGGATGGTTGCACGCCGGCCGGATGCTTCCAGGTAGCGGATCGAAGGCGGGAATTGAGTTTGGGCGTTTGAGATGGCTCGACGGACGGACCGGGTTGAGACGAGGGAGCAGATTTGTTCATGAACATGACGGCGGTGCCAAGCGAGTTGACACGGACGCGAATGCCCCTTTTGGGAGGAGGCTCTGTGGAGGTGGAGAGCATAGTGGGGGGAAATGAGGAGGCGAAGGGAGAGTCGGGCATGGGGATGGTGCGCACGGCAAGACCAACGTTGGGACCTCTTTGCGTGGCGCTATGACCGGAAGCATGAGCCATGCGATGCAGAACGCGCCAGGGACGGGAGGGCGTTGGAGGGACAAGAGCGTCTCGGGAGGCTGGGCCCGACTGCAAAAGATGCTCAAGCGTGTAGACGAGACATGGGGCTTGGAAGGCGAAGTAGGTGAGGGTGAGGGTGAGAGTGAGAGTGAGAGTAAGGAGGTGGAGTGGAGTGGAGCGGAGTGGAGTGGAGTAAAGCGGTTGGTTGAGGCTACTCGAGGCGGGGACGCGGCGAGCAACAAGGGGGCTGCAGCGTGTATGGATGGGGGCGGTGGGGCGTTGATGAAGTGAATGTGTGAGTGCTTGGGCGGCCCAAGAGCGATAGTGGTTGGTTGATGGAGCGAAATGAAGCGCGCCGGTGTGCACAGAGTGTGGTCGAGGTGAGGAGGGCTGAGAGAGGACGACGAGCTGGGCGAGGGCGAGAGCGAGGGCGAGAGCGAGGGCGAGAGCGAGGGCGAGAGCGATGCAAGGCTGCTTCTGGCTGCTTCTGGCTGCTTTGGCCCACAGCGCGAATGCGAATTGTGCACGGTAGCCAAGCCACGCACGCCAACTGCGAGGCGAGTGAGTGGCGAGCGGCTTGGTTGGACCCTTTTTGAGCGTCAGTCACTACTCAGTCACTCAGTCACGCAGTCACTCAGTCACGCAGTCACGCAGTCACTCACACTCACACTCACACTCACACTCCACGCTCACATTCACTCTGTGACTGGCTGCATCTGCGGCTTTGCGTGTGGCTAAAAATCCACGCTGGCTGGCGCGGCTGAATTCAGGGTCTCTCTCTCTCTCTCTCTCTCTCTGTGCACGCTTGTACGCTTGTACTGTACGCTTGCACGCTTAGCGCACGACTCAGCTTTCCTCTCCTTTCGACCGACTCCCTGGGTTGCTCCTCCTCATTGTCCGTCATCCTCACCATACCCTAACTCGATCTCTCCTCCGCACGGCTCGCTTTCGTCGTCATGTCGCACTGCAGCCGTCTATCGCACCCCCTGAACATGCCAACATGAACTTCTTCCGAGATACAGGTGCCAACAGCGACGTCTTTGACCATCCCACCGCGCCTTCTCCCGCCACTTCGCCCCGCAAAAGCCAAAAGTTCGTCGGCCAACAACAGCCAGCAGCCGCCTCCACCTCTGGCTCGGAGCACGATCAACATGCCGCGCTTGCCAGCCTGCGCAAACGCATGGCGGGTCCCTCCTCAGCCAAGGCTGGTCTCGCCAAGGACCAGGACGTGATCAACAGCATCATCTACGACGTCTCCAAGGGCTCCAAGTTTTTCGAAAACGAGCGCAAGAAGGACGCTCACACTACCCAGCGCATCAACGCTCTCTTAGCACGTCGCGATCAAAAACTCCTCCAGCTTCCACCTGCAAGTCCCGAGTGGCTTTCCATCGAGCGCAACATCCAAGACATGGCCACCCGTCTCGAAAACTCTCGTGATCTTTCTCGCACCATTCTCCACACCGACATCGACATGTTCTACGCCGCCGTAGAGCTCGCCAAGGACCCTTCCCTCAAAGGAAAATGCTTCGGTGTTGGCTCAGGCGTGCTCGTCACAGCCTCTTACGAAGCCAGAGCACGCTACGGCGTGCGCAGCGGCATGGCCGTCTTTGTCGCAAAGGCTCTCTGTCCCCACCTCATCGTCGTCAAAAGCGACATGAACAGTTATGTACAGGCTAGCCAGAAGGTTATGGCCATCTTTGAGCAATACGACCAAAACCTAGCCAAGGCTTCCCTAGACGAGGCTTACCTCGATGTCACCGAATACATGGAGCAGCACGGTGGCACCATCCACCAGCTCGTTCACCAGCTCCGCCACCACGTCAGAAGCGAGACACAGCTTACCGTCAGTGTCGGTATCGCACCCAACACCATGCTCGCCAAGATCTCGAGCGATCGCAACAAGCCTGATGGCCAGTTCCGCGTGCAGCCAGACCGCAAGGCCATCATCGACTTTATGCGCGATCTCCCCTGCCGCAACATCCCAGGCATTGGCCGTGTCAACGAGCGCATCCTTGACAGTCTCGGCGTCACCACCTGCGGCCAAATATGGAACAAGCGTGTCGAGCTCTGGCTCGCACTGGACGGCAAGATCGAATGGCTCATCAAGGCCCACCTCGGCATTGGAAACACTGTCGTCGAGCCAAGCAAGCGCGAGCAACGCAAGAGCGTCGGCCGCGAGCATACCTTTAGCCCCACCTCGGATACCCAAGCATTGCTCGATCTTCTCAAACAGTCGGCGCAGCGTGTCGAACAAGATCTCGAGCGGCTCCACTTTAAGGCCAAGACCGTCACCCTCGTTGCCAAGCGCGACAACTTTCAGCGCTTCTCGCGCGCCCGATCCTCAACCCGCTTGGTGCATCGTGCACAAGAGCTTTACCACATCACCAGCTCGCTGCTTCTGCACGAGATTCAGCGCGAGGGTCCTCTGTCCCTACGCCTCATTGGCGTGCGTGCGACTCAGCTCGTGGATCTCCGTGGTGTAGCTGCTGGCGAAGAGAGACTCAAGAAGCTCTTTCAAGCGCGTGCATCCAGTAATGCAACAAGCGCCCATCACCAGGCTCCGAGTAGTGGCTCGCCGGTGCGACCAACAGCTCAAGAGTGGCAACAGGAAGAAGAGCGCCAACTCGCACTCGCCATCAAACAATCGCTCCAAGCCTCTCCAGATCTGTTCAACCATGTACGCGATCAAACCCCTACGAGCGGCGACGACTCGCACCACTCTAGCGTCGACGACGCCGATGTCCCAGCGATGAAGCCTGTGCCCAATTCCTGCAGTGTGACCGACGAGGATCGTGCGTTGACATGTTCACATGCAGCGGTGCAGTGTCCCATCTGTAACACGGCAGTCGGCGGTTCAAATGATGAGCTCAATACACACATTGACACTTGTCTCAACCAGTCGCATCTTGACACATCCTCCCGCAGCCACGCACGACCTTTGGTGTCACAACCAGCTGACACTTTAGGCGGTCCGAAGAAGAAACGCGGACCGCTCGACTCGTTTGTCCGTCGATCCAAAACCTGAGCGATTCATTCCTGCTTTGTGCTCGTTCTTGCTTGCCTTTAGAAACCCTTTGGAAGCGCTGTACTGTTCTGGATTAGTATCCACTGTATCCACTGTATCCACTGTATCTCTGTTTTTATTTTTTATTTTTATTTTCAATGCATGTGCTTGCCTCTCGAGTGGTCAAACGAATCATCCGATGTGATGGGCGGTCTGGGATTATGCATTTATTCGATCAATACACCAAACACAGTGTGTAGCAGTGTCGCAGCGAGTCGTGTCTCGACGCTCTCACACACAAGAGCAGACGAGCGAGGCTGTGTCAGAGCGGGAGGTGACTGTGGTTGGCGGGAAGGATTCATGCGAGGTGTCTAGTGGTGGTTGTTCTTGTGGTGACCTGTTGAACCATGAGATGAAGGAAGAAACATGCGCAAGAGTGGTTAGTATAGATGGTCATCGGATGGTGGAACGGGGGAGTGGCGAAGGACGGAAGGATCTCTTTTTTTGTCGGCTGCGATTCTCCACGCTGCGATGCACTGCTGCAGCAGCATCAGGGGTGTACCCTATACACGCCATTGAAACATATGCTGAGGTAGAGACCTTCCGACGCGGGGAGGGGGGAACTTACGCAGGTGGGTAGCGTAGTCGATTGAGTAACCGATGAGGAACAAGGAGAAGAGCGCAGCGACGATGGGCTTGCCCGAAGCGTTCTTTCCGTCAAAGTAGCGAGCCTTGATTCCGCCACCACGCTTCTGGGGAGCGTCGCCCTTGGGGAGACTCTTGTAGAAGCCGACGACGTTCTCCATGCGGGCGGAAGAGCCGCCAGGACCCTGTGCGGACTTGGGGGTGGCGATCTTGGGAGGGATGGGCAAGGTCGAGTTGGCACGGACACCACCCATGCGGAAAAGGTTGGCCGAAGGACGGGCGCGGGAGACGGCACGAGCGAACATTGTGTATGGGAAGAATGGAACGAGTGGAAGCGTGGAAAGGTGAAAGCGTGGGAAAGAGAAAGGAAGCGAAAGGTGGAGCAACAACAACGACGACGACGACGACAACGACGCTGATGAGCGCGATACCTTGCGCCGAGCGATGAGCGGCTGGGCATTTGTGATTGCTTTCCGTCTCCAGCGTACGGTTCCGAGGCGGGCGTGCTTGTCTTGTCGTGTCAAATCTGGCAGTCGCCCGATTCCCTATTCCCAATTCCCTATTCCCGATTCTGCCGATTCAACCTCGCCCGCTCCCACTTGCCTGTTTTGCCCGCAATGGGAATTGCGCCTTTCCGATCAATCCCGCATTTTCTGCTTCCCATCATGAAGAAAACAAAAGTCTAACATCAATGGCTCCCTATCACTGCAACGTGCAACACAACACCAACCCAAAACCCCTCGATATGACTCACACTGCCTACCGCTCGCACCCACACGAGGCAGCCTGTGCAGCCAACGTTGACACGCTCTGCTCGATTGCGTTGGCTTTGAGTAGGGAGTCACACACTTCCATGGGCGCAACTCGCACACACGTGGACGGGAGCAAGGTCGATGGGACAAGACGCATATGATCATGCTTCGTATTTTTGGGGGTGAGGTTGTATGCAGAATACAAATCGCTAGCCAGGAGCGAGGGAAAGACCGAAACAAAAAAGGGGGAACTAGGGAGGCTGGGGAATAGAGAGGGCGAGAGAACGGGTCGCAAACAAAAGGTTGCGAGGGGGGGGAGGGCGACCCTAGGAAACGCAGACAGCTAGCTACACATGCCCCGTCGCACACACACTTGGTGATAGCGTCGAAATCGCATCCTGCACCGCCGACCCGCAGAGAAGCGCCGACTCTACATTTAGTAGAGCGACTTCTTCTGGGTGCGGGCGAGGTGCGAGGCGAACTCGACGTAGGGAGTGGCAGGGGGAGCAATCTCGCGCCACAGGTTGGGCGTGAGGAAAGCGTAGGTCTTGGAAACAGCCTCGAAGGTGGCCTTGAGGAAGTTACCCATGGTGGCGGTCTGACCGGACGACTGGGTGTAGCAGTCCTCGATACCAGCAAGCTGGAGCATGCGCTTCGAGGCGGGGGCGGCAACGATACCGGTACCACGGGGAGCGGGCACAAGTCGGCACATGACCGAGGCGGTCTTGCCTGAAACCTTCATGGGCACAGTGTGGGGCTCACCAAGAGCGTTACCCCAGTAACCACGTCGCACGGGGATGGTGGAGAGCTTGGCCACAACGATGGCACCTCGGATGGCGGTGGCAACCTCCTTGGCGCACTTGACACCCAGACCAAGGTGGCCGTCAGAGTCACCGACGGCAACGAACGCCTTGAAACGGGTACGCTGACCGGCACGCGTCTGCTTCTGGACGGGCATGATCTTCATCACCTCGTCCTTGAGCTTGGGCAGGAGCAGGTCGATGATCTGGTACTCCTTGATAGGGAGCGAGAAGAGGTAGATCTCCTCGATCGACTTGATCTTGCCGTCCTTGACAAGTCGGCCGATCGAGGTAACGGGAACCCACTCCTCCTTCTCGCCGTCACGGCGACCACCACGACGGGGGCCACGGCGGCCTCGTCCACCGCGGTCTCGTCCGAAACCGCCACGTCCACGGGGAGCAGCGTCAGCCATCTTGATTCTGGAGGTTGCAAAGATCAAAGCCAAGGATAAAGGTGTCAGTCGAGCCGAAGCCGTAAAGAAAGCCCGAATACACAACACTCCAAAAGCACCATAGTCCCGATCCACCATAGAGCACAGCTGGATTTAGAGCGGCGTGAGGCGTGCGTCTATGAGAAAGTTGCAGTGACTGGCAGAGGGGCGATTGCAAAAACTTCATCTTTGTTGGGGGCTGTCGCATTCGGTGCAAGCATGGAGATTGGTAGATGGGTCGGAAGGCTGTACAGCTCGTGACAACTGCACGTCGACAGCTGGCAGAGTCGCATCGTAGGGCACGAGCTGGATACTGAAGCAAGTCTTGGAATGCGCTGAATTGGTCGAACATCGAATGAAAGGGCAGATCGAGCAAATCGAACAGCCGAATGTAGACCTGGATCGTGGCACTCGATCGTCCGGCGTCTTTGTTTTCGAATCGATGCAATGTCGCAGATCCCATTTGGACAAGTCTCACGCTGCGCACAGAGCGTCAACATCGTGACTGATACTGCAGAGATCCATTGCGAAGAGGTACCGCCGCATGATATCGCTTCAAATGTAGGGACAAGACTTGTCGAAAAGACGGGCCGCTGCGATTGCAAGGCGCTGTGTATGCAAATAGAAGCTCCAGACCTTGCTGCTTTGTAGTGCCGATAGATGCTGCTGGATGTTTTTGCAGTTTGTGATTTGCTGTACGTGGCATCGCCTTTGTAGGTGTATGTGCTCTTGGTCGATCACGATACCTCGAAGCTGTCCATATCATTACTGCTTTGCCACAACACAATCTTCGCCGGTGTGTTGATTTGTAAAAGCGACGTCGATGTTGCTGTTCTGCAATTTGTTGATGGTGCTGCTCTGATCTATCTGCCAGTATCCATCTGCGTCTCTGCCTCCTGCTTCCAAGCTGGCTCTTTCGTAGATCCGCCACGATCGCGTTTGGATGCATCGTGCATGCTGAATCGAATACTAACCTTGATATGTAGAGGTTGATGAAAGGGTAAGGTGGTTGATGATGATGAGGAGAAGGGAGACCGACTCGCGAGCTGCTCTGCACACTGTGTGCTGCAATCGCGCGGCGCTTCGCCTTTCCGTAGCCAAGCCTGGCTCTGCACACTGTTCGAGCACGGCTGCGCGCTTTCCTGGGCTTCCAGCGCTGAGAAACTGTCCTGGCGGCCAGATCATTGCTGCTGCTCAACCTTCCAGGTTAGACTTGGGCTACATTGACTCGTCTGATTGGACCTCTCGAGTCTTCGTGTGCTCAGCTTGGAATCCAAGTGAGGACGGCATGTGACACATCACGTGCCGAAAGCGTAAAACTGTAAAAATCCATTCCTGCGGACGACGATGAATTTATCTGGAAATGTCATGTTGGCCACGGCGTAACAAATCGAATCGATGGAAATTCAACAACGTTCCTGCTTTTCAGGTGGAATGCAGCCAGATCGTCAAGATCAAACAGACAGGCTACAATCCTCATTCATTAGTCTGGTTGTGGTTATGGGGGAGGGGAGGGGAGGGGGGGGGGGGTATCATTCGACTCACAAAGCCGCCGAGGCACGCTACAGCTAAAAGTACAGAAGGGGATGATGGAGCAAAGCGTCAAGGAAGGGTCTGAACGAATCGCATCCACTTGAGCACGACTTTCTGAACGACATCAAAGCCGTCGTGTTGGCGATGCTGTGTTTCGTCGCGATAGCCTAGCCATCTGGGTATCATGAATATCTCTCTATGCCGCGTGCCACAGTCGCAGTCATCGTCCACCCTGCGACCGAATCCGCTGAGCTCGACGTGTACAAGCGCTTCCCAGCGATGGCTGAGTTGCACGCCAGAGACGCTGGCTGCGTGCATGCCCGAGATAAGGCCTTGGTGGTTGGCCGAGGGGTGGAATGAGCGGAGGAGAGGGTCTTTCGACTGACATTGGGACCGCCACTCGCCCAGTCGGCGGAAGACATTGCTCGTTCGGCCTACCTTGAGGCAAACGTGGGTCGAGGTGGAGCGATCGCGAAGCTCATAGATGTAGAGGTAACCGAGCTCCGCACGATCTGCGTCCGAGAGAGGTTGGGACATGCGCTTCCGTAGCCGCGCCTGCGTGAGATCATCAAGGTCGATGGTCGAGAACCACTCGCTGAAAGTGACGAAATGCGTGTTGGAGACGCCCGGGCCTATTTGAGACTGTGCAGGATAGAAACCATTCGTCTTGTTGACTTCGGCGACGTGCTGAAAGCAATACACCTCGTCGATATAATCATCAAGGTCGTCCGAGGGCCTGTTTCTCGCTGCGGCATTCGACATTGGGCCCTCTCCTTTCCGGGCGGCTAGGCAAGAGCCTGGTCCATCATCTTCACTCTCTGAGCCGCTCAGAACGAGCGGTTCGGAAGCAGAGGCACCTTTTGCCAGTCTCGCGGGTGCAGAGCTTCCGCGATCGTTTCGCTTGCCTTGCTTAGAAGTGTGCCCCTTGGACGCAGCCGTGACTGTGACGAAAGCAGGTGTTCGGACTTTTCGTATACAGCGGGTACCATCCTTCTTGATTCCCCAGCATTGTCCCTTGATAGGCGGGCAGCTGGCATCTGTCTGTGAACCGTTAGGTGTGAGACATCCGAGCGGCCGTAAACTCGGAGAACTTGCATGGTGGTCCTGTCGTCTCCTCGGAGGCGTGATGGGGTTCGTTGTGATGCTAGTGCTATTTTTATTGCTCGCTGGGCTGACGGAAGCAATAGGGACACGGTTCTCCTTCTGCCCTAGTTGGGTGTCCGGATGGGATTGCTGAATCTTCGCTTGAGGCACCAGCTCCCATGGGTATGGGTACTTTTGCGAGGATACAGCTTGGAAAGCACCGGGTACGAGACTCGGGGGGTGCGCGTTTGGAACGGGTGTGTGTACAAGCGGCTTCTGTGTCACCGATGGCGCTATTGGCGGTCGAGGTGGCAGGCGGCTTGGATCGGCGCACTGGTTTCCGTGAGTGATTCTTGCCGTTACAGGGACGCCATGATAATGAGGTTGCGGCTGCGGAAATGTGGGGCGCGGGAATAACACAGCCGCAGGGCTACTGGATGAAGGAAGAGGTTCCGCAAGGTGCGCCAGGTATGGAGGAAGCGAGATTTGCTCTGCACGACGATGAGGCTGCTGTGGTAGCGGTGGAAGCGGCTTGCCGCGAAGTTTGGATGCAGACGATGGCGAGCTAATGCCGAGATGATCAAATGGCTCGATGAGGCCGGAGTCGTCCGAGCCGGCCATGTGGACAGGAAATGTGGTGGACAGGTTGACGTCCGCTACTTTGTCGGGCGCAAGACGTACGATGGCCGGAGCGGTGCTGGTGGTTTCGACAGGTTGAGCTGCATGCAGGCAGGCTCCCTCCGCAGGGTCCAGGCGAGCCAAGCTGTGTTGTTCAGCTGCGCGTGGTTGCGCGTGGCTCTGTGTGGAGGCCAGAGTCGCGTCAGGGATTTGCGATTTGCTGCAATCCCCCGATTGGTTGAGAGTGCGAAATCGGGGGGTTCGATTTCGATCGACTGCGGCAAGTTCGTCGAAGCTCGAATTTGGCCGAGTGCGAAGAGAGAGAGAGAGAGGCACAAAGGCGAATTCGCAGCGAGAAGGAGACGAACGTGTGGTCGACATCGTCGAGTTGGGCAACGCCATCTCTTGCTTCCGCTCCCTCACACGCAAAAGTTTCGAGGTTTCGTTTCCCTTCTTTACAAAAATGTCCAAGGTCCCTGCTGCTCTCAACCCCACCGAGGAGGACATCTCCCTCCTCCTCGCCGCCCAGACGCACATCGGCACCAAGAACGCCGACAAGCAGATGGCTCCTTACATCTACAAGCGTCGTGCTGACGGTATCCACCTTCTCAACATCGGCAAGACCTGGGAGAAGATCGTCCTCGCTGCCCGTGTCCTCGCTGCCATCGAGAACCCCGCCGACATCTGTGTCATCTCCGGCCGCCAGTACGGTCACCGTGCCGTCCTCAAGTTCGCCGCACAGACCGGTGCCACTGCCATCGCCGGCCGATTCACCCCTGGTTCGTTCACCAACTACATCACTCGCTCGTTCAAGGAGCCCCGTGTTATCGTGGTCACCGACCCCCGTGTCGACCACCAGGCCATCCGTGAGGCTTCGTACGTCAACATCCCCTGCATCTCGTTCGCCGACTCGGACTCGCCCCTCAAGTTTGTCGACGTCGCCATCCCCGGTAATGTCCGTGGCCGCCACTCGGTCGGTCTCCTCTGGTGGCTCCTCTGCCGCACCGTCCTCCGACTCAAGGGCGGTGACCTCAGCGTCATGCCCGACATGTTCTTCTACCGTGACCCCGAAGAGGTTGAGCGTGAGGCCCAGGAGGCCGCCGCCGCCGCCCAGGCCGCCAAGGAGACCGCCGAGCCCGCCGCTGACGCCGCCGACGTCCAGGCCGACGTTCCCCTCGCCGTCGCCGCCAACCTCGCCACCGAGACCGGCAATGTCGACTGGTCCGCCGAGGGCGCCCAGGACTGGGCCGCAGACGGTGCCGCCGATCAGCCCACCAGCTCTTGGGAGTAATCGCATCCGGTTTGGCTTCAGCCTCTACTGGATCTTCGGCTCGCTGCTATTGACTCTTTCCTTTCCCGAGAATGTAGTTGCGTCCGTATGCTTCTCTTCGCCTCGCGCTCTCTTCGCCAACCCCCCCCAAAAAGCCTCGAAAGCGAAGCACGACCATCCATCTCGCGGTGATGTCCGGCTTCGGTTCACT
The DNA here is from genome assembly GCA_020827535.1 of Ustilago esculenta. Taxonomy (NCBI): domain Eukaryota; kingdom Fungi; phylum Basidiomycota; class Ustilaginomycetes; order Ustilaginales; family Ustilaginaceae; genus Ustilago; species Ustilago esculenta. The sequence goes on from JAAKGJ010000007.1 coordinate 846,381, forward strand.
TTCTAGCGTTGTCTTGCCTCTGATGTGACGGCTCCCAAAGGGAGAATATCTCAAGATATGCACCAGAGACCAATAGTCCGCGAATTTTACACCCCTACCACAACCACCCATATCATACCACACATCGCCTGTGAGAGTGTCCATTGTCCCTACGTTGTGATGGCGAACCTTGAGCAGTGAAGAAAACTTACTTCAGGATATGGGTGAGAGTCGAGACACGGACAGACATGATGTCAAGCATGTCATCTTGTCCTCAGCCAAGCCTTAACTAGTGGAGTTTCTACGACAGTCGCATTGCAGTCTCATTCTCGCACACTCATTCGACAGTAGTCGACCTTCAGAAGCCCCACACGTCTCTGCGCATTGCTGCGGAAGCACTTCGACCGTCTTCGAGACTCTACATTACACTCTCTGTCTGGATACGATGCACAGGGACAGAACTGCCTGTGTCGTCTTTTGATCTGTCATTCAGACCGAATAGTTGCTGTGCCCCGTAGGCGCATTGATCGGCAGATCGACAAATAGGCCATCCAACCCATCCAACGGCAGTCCTAGGTCCGAGAGGACGCTGTCAAAGTTGGTCGACGCTCCGAAACCCGCGACTCCGCTGGCGCCCGCATTTTGCTGCAGCGCCGGACCGGGCGAAGGAGCTACCCCGCCTGTCGAGTTTGTGTGTCGATGCGTCTGATGGTGCGGCGGAACCATGCCGCCCAGACTGTTGTGATGCTGATGATGGTGCGAGAGGTTGGGTTGAGGTGTTTGATACGTTGGAGATGTGTATTGGCTGGAGGCGTTGTGGTGGGGTACGGGGGATTGGTAGTGGTCTTGGTGGCCCCAACTTCTTGCAGCCGTCGGGGACGTTTTGATGTTGTCCGTCGAAGAGGGTTCGTTGACAGGTGCGTCGAATGCAGCAAGGTCACCCGCGGGTGCGCCGGTGGACTCTTGCATCCACAGGGGCAACTGTATGGGATGGTGGGCAGAGCTGTTGACGTTGGAATTGTCGCCGCCAAACGCGCCTCCTGCATGCGATGCCGACGGCGTGTGAGGGGCGAGGAAGGAGCTCCACGGAATGCCATCCATGTTTGCATTGCCGCCGCCACTGTTTCCACCCGCATGGCTGTAATCAACATTGTTGACGCTGCCGCGCCGTGAGTAGGATCCCCCCAATCCGGCTTTGGAAGGCGAAAGAGTACCCGAGCCAGCAACACCGACACCACCAAACACACCAGCGACCCCTATCGAAGGCGACGTGTTACCCGTCATCAACCACTTGCTGCTGTTGACCAGATCGCCAAAGCCCGGTGTACGTGCACCGGTGCCACCCACAGCATCTCCTGCCGCACTTGCTGATCCGTCCGCATTCGAACCCGACTGCGCCCCGCCCTCAGCACCCACCCCTGCTCCGCGTGCGCCTTCCTCGCTGTCACCCTCGAGCTGTCCATTCTGATATTCTTGCAGCAGCTTGTACAGCAAACTTATCCCCGAATCGCTTGGGCCGCCCGACTTGATCTCTGCTGGAGTGATGGCGCCCGGACGCGTAGCCTCAGCACCCAACGCAGCATAGAGTCCGATTGCTGGGCTCAGATCGGCGATCTTCTTCCATGCTTGAGCCAGCAGAATGCGGATGACGCGCGCATACTTTCCAGCAGGCACTTCGGCCAGACGACTGGCGAGGCGTTCGGCGTTGCTAAAGATGCCGTACGTGTCAACTTGACGTGGGAACAGACGAGCGATCTTGATGAGGAAAACGCAGGCAAACGCCGCAGTGACATGCGTGTAGTGGGGCGCCCATCCGAGCATCTCGCGATACTCTTTGGAGTTGACCGAGATGCTGAGGCAGGTGTCAGCTGCTCTGGTTGCCTGGATGATGAGCTCCTTCTGCTCGGGCCCCATCAGATCAGCGTCGTTGGCGTCACGAATACCACGCAGAGCTGTGCAAGAGAGGTAGAGCTCGGCACTCGCACACTGCAGCACGAGGGACTGCTGGAAGAACGAGTCCTGTTTGTATCCTCGGCTCTCGAAATCAGATGACCAGTAGTTGTGCCATTCGTTGAGCTCCTCGGTGACTTTGCGCATTTTCGAGAGCATGCGTGCGTCGACGGGCTGGTCGTATGGCGCCATGGCGTCGTAATGCGTCTCACGGATGATGAGCAGTTCCAGGGTGCTGATGAATCGCGCATCCGTTTTGACCGTCAAAGGATAGTTGAGGTTCAAGAAGGCTCGACAGTTGCGTACGTAGTGCTTGGAGAGCATCGCCGGACGGCCTGCACCGTACGAGGCTTGATGGTCGAAGAGGAAAAGGAAGAACCAAAGCCTCGATCCTCGAGCTAGGTCCTTGAGCTCATCCAGCTCGCGCTTTGCCGCAACATCGACGTTCCCGTTGGCAGCAGCGACAGCGGCAACCGCGTTCGCACCAGCAGCATTGGCGGGGGCGCCGATTTTGCCCTCGGTAGATTCACCGCCCACAGAGTTGACGTCGGTAGGCGAACCAGTGTAGTTGGACGCTTGTGGCGAGTTGTGGTAGAAGGTCAAGTGCTTGGGAGGCGGCGGGGGCTGCGGGTGGCGGATGTAGCCAGACGCTGGGAGCGCCGACATGAGTTTCTGGAAGGATCGATCCAGGCCGAGCTCCTGCGCCATACGGATTGACAGTCCGAGCGGCAACCAGCCATTCTCGCTGTAGGCGGCGAGGAGCACCATTGCTTGCACTGCTTCCTTGCCAGCCACAGGGCTGAACATGGTGTCCTTGGCATTCCGTTTTGCTTGCGCCATACATGTCTGATAGAGGCGGCTAGGACTCCTGCCACCGCATTCGACCTTGGCTCCGATGGCAAGCATGACATTGAACAAAAAGTAAGAGGTGGTGCGCACATAGTGGTAGGTCTCTTCGGTGGTCATTGACTCGTCCTCGAGATGAAAGATGGAGATGAACTTGGGGACGCCCTTTTGGAAAGTCTCAAAGAGACGCATGGCGTCGGTCTCGTTGACTAGGCCCAAGGTGACCAGATCGCCCGGCGCGCTGGTGACGAGTCCAGGCGCTTCCATCCTACCTGATCGGCTTGCGCCGCCCGAGCTGTTTGCAGCCGACGGCGAGAGCGTCGAGCTGGCGCTTGTGCCTGCGTTGGCCGAAGCAGCAGCTGAAGCGTGGGTGCCAGCCGCGGCGCTCTTGGCGTCTAGACCGGAGCCAGGCGCGGCTGCTGCGATGGGCGAGCCTGCTTGTGCATCACGTCGCCTCTTCTTGCGAGGCGTTTGACCAGCGAGATCGACAGAGTCGTCGTCCTGCTGTCCAAAGGCGGTGCGCTTCCCACCTTCATCGACAAGCTGAAGCGACGGGGTGGCAGCCGAGTCTCCGGCGACATGCTTGGATCTGCCACCGGCGTTTTCTGCCTCGGCGTTCTTCTCGTCGCTCGAATCGTTGGACGTGTGACCCTCCGACTCTTCCGCAGCAGCAGCGGCGGCGGCGTCGGCCAAGCCTCGGAGCGCCTCGATCGGGGCGCTGAGCTGATCATTGCTGATATCGGTCTCGCGAGCATCGCCGTCCTCACCGGCTGTTGGCACATCGGAGGGCGTGCGGTTCTGGTCCGCACTGTGGCTGTGGCTGTGGCTGTGGCTGTGGCTGGCAGCTCTGTCGGAGGAAGTCCAGCGGCGGCGGCTGGGGTGCGGTGGCGGATGGCCGGATTTCGACGATGTCGGTGTCCAACCGGAAGAAGCTGCAGTAGTGGCTGTGGCGGGTACTGCATCTGCTGGTGAAGAAGAAGAGCCCAGAAGGGGATGCTGCCATGGCTGTGCAGTTCGGCCCCTATCGTCGTGATCGAAGCGTGTGGTGGACAAGCTGCGACGTCGCAAATGACCGTGGATGGATTGAGAAGCGGTGGTCGGATTCATACCGGCATTCCACATGGATGAATGGTGTGAAGCGTTGTCAAAGTGATCAAGCTCGGACGGTTGCTGGAGCAAAGAATCTTGGCGGTTGGTTGGAGGATGGCCGTACGCAGTCTGGAAAGCCGGAGGATGCTGAAGGGGATAGCCAGGAGCGGCATGAAGAGGCATGGAGCCCACGGAGCTGGCATTGACGCCGGCGATGCTGCTGTTGCTGCCAAACGAGCGTGAGGAGTGAGCGTAAGGTGGACGATGTGGTTGAGAGGTGGCGGGGCCATCAGCGGGGTATCTGGGCATGCGTTCGGTCGGGGGCGAGATGGCATGCTGTGGAGAGCGATGGTGGGGAGGCGGTGCGTAAGGATGCTGCTGGAGTAGCGCGTTGTGCGTGTGATGGAGGTCCGACCTGGAAGCTCGCGAAGAATGAGGAGAGGGTGTGGACGCAGATGGCGCATGAGGAGAAACAGCGTTGGTGTTGGCCTTGATGGAGGCGACGAGCTCAGAGATCATGTTCTGCATGCCGGACATCTGAGCCTCCAAGGCGCGGATCCTATCGGAGCTACCACTTGCGTCTTGGGAAACGGAAGAGGACGACGAGGGGTCCTTTGGCGGCTTTTCGAAGATGCACTCGATGCCGACCTGTCTGCATCTGCGACAAGGCGGATTCTCGGGACCATCGCACCGAGCTTTCTGTTTGCGACACGCGTTACAAGCGCGGTGCACTCTGGAGATGGTCTTGTAGATCTTTAGTTCTTCCTTGGCGGGAGCAGGTTTTGTGTCGTTGTCTGGGTCCGCCCTGTTGTCGGAGCTGTTCGCTGATGTGTGTAGACGAAATTCAGAGCTGGTGTCGGAGTTCGAGGCTCCCTTTGTGGGTTGGGAGGTGGCCGTGTCGCGCGAAGCGGTGTTGTTGCTCATGGCGATGGGATTTTGAGTCAAGGCAACACGTGTGTTGAGCTGGAGGAGGAGGAGAACGAGCGGTAAAGTGAGATTATGGAAGTACGGGGCGTGCTACGGAGAAGCGAGGGGCGGATGTGCTTCCGGGCATGCTGTTTGGGAGGGCGGCTGGTGGCGAGTGAAGGGATCAACAGGTGTAATGCATGGGCGCGTGACTGATGCACTTGCGGCGATGAGCTGGGACGAGCTGCGACGAGCTGCGACGGAAGGTGAAGCAGGCTGGTTGATGAGCAAGTCTGGGAGGCCGAACGCCACCTCAAGTGATGAATTGGGACGGGATGTGGCCACCAGCGTCACCAGGGGAAAGGTTTGAGTTTACGAAAGTGATGTAACTGCAAGAGAGAATGAGATGGACGGGTCGGAGGGCGAGGAGGTGGGGGGCAGTGGTGGTGGAGGGAAGGGGAAGCAGAGGATGACGAGGACGAGGACGAGGAGGAGCTGCAGGTCGCACACACTTGGGGAACGAGCGTGGCCACCCGCCAAAAATGAGAAAACATGCGAACACCGACTCACGCGGGGATGAACCAACCATGGGCAGCCGGGCGTATGTGACATGCTGCGCTGTAGCACCAACATGGCCTGGCTGCGCTGAGGCGTTGGACAGTTGAATGGGAGCTGGACATCGACAGCGACGCCCACGACACCCACGACACCAGCGACACCAGCGACACCAGCGACACCAGCGACACCAAGCATATTCGCCCCACGCGACACCCACTGTAACCCGCTCGACCCCAGACTTTACTTCCTTTCTTGTTTTTTGGCTTCGACTCGGGAGCCCTCAGGCGAGCATGCAAATCCAAGATGGCAGGTGGCTCGATGCAGCTCCGAACCCGCCACATGCGCACCCTACAGAGGCGAGCAGAGGCGAGCAGAGGCGAGAGTTCACCCGCGGGGAAGACGAGAAGGCGGCTCGTTCCAACGGCAAACAGCGGTCCGGTCGTTCCGCACGCAACGATAATGCCCAATACCGCACGTGATCCGCCCGCCATTCCGCTCCGATTCTCGCTCTCTCGCACGGGTCACGCCTCGCTCCCCAGATCACCCCGATTGGAAACTCGCCACCGCGTCGAGCACCCCGATCGATGCACCAATCGAAGAATCCGTGCAGAGCCGTGACGGAGATGCACGTTTGAGCAGCTCGACACCATCCACCCTGGACGCTATCGATCCCACCTTTTGCAACACCATCGCTAGTCCCAACGCTCGGTCCAGCCCGCCGCTCCTCGCATACACACATACACCATGGCTTCCCAATTCATCAACTGGATCAAGTCGCCGGCCGGCAGACAGTACTTTTTCGTACGTGGCTCACCCTCCCCTCCCCGCCCCATCCCTGTAACCGCCTGCCGACGCTGACCTGCTGGGCCCTTGTTCCGCTTTGGTTCGCATTCTCATCCGCTTCCGCCTTCCGCGCCTGCTCTTCATTTGTTGGTAAAACAGTCCACGCACTTCTGGGGTCCTGTTGCCAACTGGGGTCTTCCGCTCGCCGCTATTGCTGATCTGTCCAAGGATGAAGAGATGATTTCGGGTACCATGAGCACCGCGCTCTGTGCCTACTCCACCGTCTTTATGCGTTTCGCATGGAGGGTTCAACCGAGGAACTACCTCCTTTTCGCATGCCACGCTACCAATGCTACTGCACAAGCCGGCCAACTTTTCAGGTTTATCGTTCGTATCTCTCCATCCACACAATGCTCTCCCCATTGAGCTTGCAAGATTCGCAGTGTACTCACTTTTGTTCTTCTTTGTTCCGCCTTGTTCCCTCGTCGCGCTTGCACAGAACTACCACCACTTTGGAGGCAAGGAGAAGCGCTCCAGTCTGCCCTCTCCCCACGTCGCATCAGCATAGACTCGCCAATCTCACCCTCCAGCCTATCCGAACTCGACCGAGCATCGATCCAAGTCCAGTGCCGCCGAGCTTCCTCCCTATCTGTACATTATCACCCTCCCTTCCTCCTCTGCAAAAATACGCATCCTCAGTTTCCGCACTAGATTGAGAGACTCGGCCATCTGCACAATCAGCCATCAAGTCGAGCTTATCACCCCGCCCCCTCATCTCACATACAATTTGGCGCAAACCCCACATCGTGCCGATCGTTGGTAAAAATGTTGCATCCCAATCGTGCTGTCTACTCTGATTGACATCCGATCCACCACGGAGTAGGCACCGCAGGCACCGCAGGCACCGCAGACACCACAAGTACCACAAGCTAGCGCGGTGCAATGCCCCTTGCATCCGATTCCGCCTTGGCAATGTATTCAACCAGAGACACCACATACTTTTCAGCGATGGCGCTAAAGTACCACTCGTGCTCTGCGTTGTGCGCCGCCACCACGTTGTGCGCAATCTCGTGCGCGACGCTAAAGTACGTCGACACGAGCGGGTCCGCCAGCTTCCCCTGTTTGACCAATTCGTCATGCCATGCCAGGTAGTAGCGGAAGTTGAGATAGATGGCGCCCGCCCGATTGAACGCGATCGCAGGCCCCACCGTATCGCAGAACACGTACATGCTGCGAGGATCCAGTCCAAAGATGCTTCCCACCGGCTTGTAGATCCGATTGATCAGCCGTTCCAGAGCTGCTGCGTTAGCCTGCAGCATCGACGCCGCATCCAGCGAAGGATGCAGGAATACCTTCATTCCCGCCACTTCGCCCGCCAGCTTCAGATCCGTCTCCACTCCTTGATCGCAGTACGAGTTGGCTGCCTCCTTGATCTGCGTTTGCCGTGCCTCGCTCTTGATCGTCGAAGACGCATCCGGACGCGACGCCCCGATCGCCTTGAGAACATTGTTGTGGATCGAAGACAAAGGCGTAACTTCGCTCGTGGGTGCCGACGCCACTGGAGTAGTGCCCGAAGAAGAAGCGAGTGCACCCAGCGAACGCTCCTCATCCCATCGACCGGCTGCTGCCATTCCACCTTGGCCGTGTCGAGACGTCTCTGCCCGCCATCCGGAGCCGGGACGCTCTATCGAGCTAGTACCGTCGGCGAGCGAGCTGCGCTGTTTAGTGCCAGCCTGCAAGAACTTGTTCCGGAAGCCAGAGAAAAATCCAGTCCCCGAGCTGCCACCTCCACCAGCGCTGATCGCCGAAGACGTCTCGTTTGTGAACTGTGAACCAGCCGAAGACGTCTCTTTGCTTCGGCGTGGATAGTTGGTACTGAGCATGTCGTTCGTGGTGCGCTCCACATGAGCATCACTGTGGCTTCGAAGCGACTGATCCACGTAAGCCGGATCGGCGTCGGGGAATACACCCAGCACTTGCTTCCTCCATTCCGCAATCTTGTCCTCCGTAGCTTTCTCCTCGGCAGCCCGCTCTTCGGCCTTGAGCCGCTCTTCACGAAGCTTGGCTTCCGCCGCCTCTCGCTCCGCCTTTCGCTGCGACAAGATCTTGTCCACATGGAAACCACGACGCTTGAGGTTGCGCAGCGAGGTGGACAGGAGCGTCATGTAGAGTAGCACCTCCTGCAACCTTTGTTTGGTCAGCAAGTACTTGCTGAGTGACGTCGCCACCTCGAAAAAGTCCACCTCCATTGATGACGAGAGGTGCAGGATCAATTTATGGCCGCGCATCGATGCTGTAGCCGTGCACTTTTGTACATTCTGCTCGTGCACGCGGTCGTAGCGCAACGTCCGCACAAGTCGAAGACCCGCCCCGTCGATCTCCTCCACCTCGAGCGCACTCTTGAGCCATTCAGCATCCTTGCGAATCTCGGAACGTGACGACTGTCGCTTTTCGAACAGGAATAGAGGCGTTCGTTCCAGCACGAGCGCTTTGATCTCGCGGGCGCGCTGTGTATCTCTCACAACCCGACCTTCAACCGAATAGTGCTCCTCGACCAGCGAGCTCAGCCGAGGCGACCCGAGCATCCCGTAGAGGCCTTCCTGAAGCAAATCTTCGTGGGGAGCGTAAAAGAGCGAAGAGGCGAAGAGCATGTGTGAATTGGCGTCATCGACAATGACGACATCCGAGGGCTTCTTGAGCGCGTAGACGAGCGTCCCCGTATCATCTGCCTCTTCGTCCTGCTCATCGTCGTCCTGGTCCAGCAGATGCCCCGATTTATGAGCGTTGCCCGCTTTGCTCTCGGTGATGCGCTTCGATCCAAGCAAGAAGGCCGAGCGCGCCATCTGACTGCGCAGGGGACTGCGAATGCGGCTCCAATTTGTGGCGATTTGGCGGAGGATGCCGAGATAGGCATCAGCACTGCCGGCCAGCTGATAGAATCGCTGCGGTTCACTGACCAGGCGCTCCGCTACCTCCTCAATGCTAGGCTCGTTTCGGACACCGCAGTTCTTCAGAAAGGCACCGGCTACAGAGCCGAAGTCGCAGTAGTAGAACACGTCCCTGAATTGAACGTCCGAAGCTGAGCCGCCAAAGTAGCAGTTCATCGGCGCCACCAGGACGACCTCGCCTGCCGCAGAGGCAGTGGCCTCTTTGGCAGCATCTTCTGTAGCCGCCCTCTTGTTGCGGCGCACCGGGATAAATTCGGCCCCGCGGAGCTGTGCAAAGTCATTGAGGCTAAATTCGGGCACCGTTGCAAGATATTCAAAGATCTTGCGCGCTTGCGCCTCGTCCTTGGTCGGGGCGTTGACGAGCTTGCCGATGAGTTGCGTCGCTGTGGGGTTCGAGCGCAGGCCAAGCTTGGGCAGGTCGGCCAAATTCATCTCTGGACCGGCCACGGGGAAGCCCATCACTGCAGCTTCCGCGTTGGTGAAGACCTCGGTGGGTTTACGCAGCACCATCTTGACATTGTTGGGCAATCGTGCCGGTACAAAGGCGTACTTCTCGGCTCGGTAGATGGTGTACTGGTTGGCGTAGTGAGCGTGAAACTTTTCAAAGAAGAACGAGAGTGCTTTGGATCGGAGCATGTCGTCCGAGGTTGTCGAGGCGAGCTCAAGGACCGTCTCCATGGGCGGGAAACGTCGAAGACCCAGATCAAAGACGAAGCGAGCCTCTTCCGACGATGGCTTCCACTGCTTGTCCGCCCAGTCGAGCACGGGCAGCCGAAGTGCCTTGAGTGCCTCTGTAGGCTCATAGAGGTCGGATGCACGATGCCGGATGATCCTCGGTTTGCCATCGTCCTTGAGAGGGCCCACTTCACCGTGCTTGGGGAAGATGGCTGTCTTCTTGAGCCTCTCCTTCTCGAGATCGGAAAGGGTGTCCTTGTTAGAAGCTAGGTAAGAGACCAGATCGACATGCGACCAACCACCGCCGGCGACAAGACGGTTGAAGATCATCTGCAGCTCCACATGGCGACGCACGCCGAGTGCGATGAGGACCTTCTCCAAATTGCCCTTGACCTGGGCTGTGGGGAGCTCGACGATGGGTAGATCGGAGAACAGCGAGACGTTGGAGAAGTATGCATCGGCTGGCTTCTGCATCTGTAGACGGGTGGGAATGCAAGTGGTCTCAGCCAACAGTTGCTGAATCTCATCGTGCTGTGTCGAAGGCAGGGTAAACCACGCACGTGACAGAGTCAGGAGCACCTTCTCCGCAAACGCGGAAGAGGTCTGAATGTTGTTGTCGGCTACTACAACTGGACCGGCCGGACCGGATCGGTGTGCTTGCACGCTGATCTGGACAAGATTCTTGAGCCAAGCAGACACGGTCAGCTCGGACCAGCCAAAGACGCGCGAAAGTTCGTTTGTCGTAAAAGACTTTGACACCTCGTACGACAGACAGGTGTCCGGAAGCGGCACATCGGTCGGAAGGCGGGAGGTGTTGAGGTAGAAGCGCACCACGCTCAGAGGCTGTATCTTTTCGGGCACAGCGGCGTCTTTGGGATCCACAACGGTAAGCATCGCGTTGTTCAGGAGCTTGGAACGCAAGCTGATGTCGTAAGACGGATGCGCGGCGACGCTGACCCACCATTTGAGACAGGCGACCATCTCGACAGGCGTAAGGGCACGAGACGAAAGCTCTTGGAAAACATCGTCCATGGTGATGTCCTGGACAAGGTTGCGGGAGCGCACCTCACGCACAAAGTCGGGCGCCTCTTCCACATGGTCGGGCGGAATGACGGCGAGATCCTTTATGAAATCTGAGAGCAGTGCATTCGGAATGCGAACGGCGGCGGAATGCTTGACGCCACGCGTGGACATGAGCGAGATGGTGTTTTGACGCGCTGCTCCAAAGAAGGAGGTAAGGAAGAGCGAAGACACGCGTGAGGATGGCGACGAGGCACGGAAGGTGAAGAAGCGCATGAGATGGAGCGCACGGTGCTTGAGGGCTTTGGCGAGCACATCGTCACGCTTGGCTGGACGCTTGTCTCCAAATGTGCTGGTCCACAGATGGCCGATGTCGGTCAGCTCGTTCTCGTAGACAGCGCGGGCAACGTAGCCGCCCATGGAAAGCAGCTCGGAGTTCCATTGGGCGCAATAACGATCGACAAAGTCGAGCGATTCGCGCTCGACGGTGGGAATGAAGCGCGCGGCAATGTGACCGCTGAAGCCGGTGGTTTGATGGGTTCGGAAGCCGATGAAGGCATGTCCTTGATCTTCGAGGCGTGGCATGAGACCGGAAAAGATCTGGCGGACGCCTTTGTCGAGTGCAGCAGCGGACGAAGCGGTGGACAAGGATGCATCAGCGTCTTCGGCTTGGTCCGGGAAGCTTGCATCGTACTCCTGCTTGCCTGTGAAGATGAGGTGGAAGGCAGTGAGTTTGGGTGGCGGTTTCTTTGTACTGCGCTCTATTTCTCGTTGGAAAGCTTTGTCGGCTGAGACGCTGACATTGGCGGTAGCGATGCGTAGATGGATGGAGGCCGAGACAGAGGTGAGCAGAAGGGCGGTGGAGTCGAGTTTGCGTTTGTCCTGCTCCTGAGCAGCTTCGAATTCGCGACGTCTTTGCATGTTGCGCTCGCGCTCCTTCTCTTTTTCCTTTGCTGATGAGGAGCCAAAGCCAAAGGCGCTTTGGAGCATCGAAGTGAGGCCTCCGCCAGCAGTCTTACCAAGAGCTGAGGCAAGAGATTGCTTGGGTTTGGGCTTGTCTTTCTCGGCGGCATGTATGACGAGTTGGAGAGCCTGCACGTCGATTTGGACGGCAGTGGATTCGAGATCGCGGACACGCATGATGCGGCCAGGGCTGTATGCATTGAGGTGAGCTGGCATGGTCATGGTCTTTGGAAGAGCAAGCTTCTTGTCGAGCTTGCAGAGGAGGTGGTCGTCCCAGTAGAGACCAATCGACCTGATCGTTGTGGTGAAGGTGAGAGAGGTTGCGAGGAACTTGGCAAGCGCCATGGGAGAGTCGGGAAAGGGAGCGGGTTCGCGGAGGGCCATGAAGAAGGTGGTCCACGGGTTGCCGGAAGGCGAGGATTGGCGATCGGCATTGTTGGCACGCTTTGTGAAGAGGGCGTCACCCTTCCAAAAGAAGCCCATGAGCTCGTCGCCGGAGGACACGATGGGCTCCTCGCAGATGCTGAAGAGGGAGTAGAAGCCGACACCGAAAGCTCCTATGCGATCCGGGTCTGGATTGCCCTCTGCGATTCTGCGGAGGCGGGACCAATCGTCGTTTGCGAAAGGCTTGCCATCATTGCGAAACACCCAGTTGGTGAGCGTGGCGTTGAAGTCGGGGAGGATGGGGGCGGAGGTGCTCGAAGTGGCGAGAGGATCGGTGGGAGAGGTGGAGGCTGGAGGTTGAGAACGCTGCGACTCGAAGCGGAGCTCACAATGAGTGGCACCTGCGTCGTCGGCATTCTGGAGGAGCTCACGAAAGACGGTGAACTCGGCAGCATACCTGGCGAGGATCTTGTCGATGAGAGCACGCTGGTTGACGGTGATGGCTTCCTCCTGACGAGCATCGTCGATGAGAGCCTTGCGGGCGAGCTCTCCGGCTGCAGTAGAGGCCATGACGGCAGTTGACTGAGCTGGGCCCACTCGACACTACCTTGTCTGGGTGCGGGGTGCGGGGTGCAGGGTGCAGGGTGCAGGGTGCAGGGTATTGAGTGGGAGGTGCGGTTGGGCGTGAAGGTGGCGAGCAGCGGTGCATGTACTATAGTTACTGTACTCACACTCGCGACTCAGCCATGTTGGATCGGAGGAGAGGACCCTGCAGCCAACGGCAATGTGTGCTGGGTGCTAAGATGGTGCGGCTGTGCGGTCTGAGTCGACCTAACAGCGTCAATCTTGGATTCCAAGACCTAAAAATAGTCAATTCAGCCCGATGTACAGTATGTGAATGTGTGTCGCGCGTCAGCCTAAATTTGGCAAAATGAAACCGCAGGTGGCCGAGTGGCGCATCCGTCGGTCGCGGCGGTTGGTTTGGCAGCCAGCCAGCCGAGCTCATTCACAATTGGTGTGTGTGGTCATCAGTACGAGTGTCGATCAGTACGAGTGTCGATTCGATTCGAGTCGATTCGATGGCAGAAGGGCACTGCCACTTGCCACTTGCCATCTGCGTCGGACACGCTGTTCTTAAGAAGCATTCACAATTGGCAGCGAACAGTGCACAAAGCGTTGGGTGCGCGCGACAGCCCACTACCCTGCATGCAATTCCGCACGCCACCACGGCCTCTCGCCTGCTATTCCCCGCTCGTCTGCATTCCAGCCGCGCAGCATCAAGCTCTCACAAAGTGGCGCGACGTCACACTACTACTGGCTGCTCGCTCAGGCTTGTTAGTGCAAGCCTGAATGCGTTGAGAGCTCGGCTGCACAAAATGCAGCGGTGCGAGATGGTCGGGTGGGCAGATCCCCACCTCATTTCATGCACGACCATCTTGGCGTGCGTGCGTGGGCGGGTGTCGTCGCAGTCGTTGTTGTTGTTGTTGTTGTTGTTGTTGTTGTTGTTGTTGTTGTTGAAGGCCTTCATTGGAAGTAGCTGGGTTGGAAACATATACAGGATAGTGTGTGTCTGTGGTGTTTGGCTGTGCAACTCGAGTTTGGACGACGCATTTTGGATTTTTGGTTTTCGAGTTGTGTGACACGAGCATGACGCACCTAAACAAGGCTATGCGCGGTATAGTATAGTACAGTACAGTACAGCACAGTACAGCACTGCACAGCACTGCACTGCACTGCACTGTCTAGCTCCATACAGGCCAGTCCATTCCATACAGGTAAGTCCATACAAGTACGGTGCTGTACTGTACTGTACTGTACTGTACTGTACTGTACTGTACTGTACTGTACTGTACTGTACTGTACTGTACTGTACTGTACTGTACTGTACTGTACTGTACTGTACTGTACTGTACTGTACTGTACTGTACTGTACTGTACTGTACTGTACAGCATAGACAGACACGCTGAATCCAAATGCTTTCACGGCAATGCTCGCCACTTCGCTTTGTTCCACTCCATCTGCCTCTTGCACTCACACCTGCCCCTGCCCCTGCACTTGCACCTGCACCTGCACCTGCCTGGCACTTGCTTCCGCTCTTCACTGCCCACGCCACACGCTTTTTTTCTCGGCTTCGCTCTTATAAGATACACATCCACTCTCTTGTCGCCCCGACTCTTCTTCCAAGCTTTTGAACCTTGGAAGCACTACGAATTTCGCTCGCACGCATGTCTTCCACACAAGACGACCCAGCTGCTCACGCGACAGCGCTGGCTGACCCGCCACCGGCTTCACTGGCTGCTTTGCCCGCCACAGACCAACCTCCCGCCTTCACCAGCTCCAGCCCGCATCCGAACAACCCTTACTCCGCTTCCACAAACAACGTCACCCAGCGCCCCAAGCGTGCTACCATTGCCTCCGAGCCCGACATGCTCGAAAAAGGCCAGGCTGCCTCGTCCAACGAATACTCTTCCGCCGTCACGCGCACCATCTCTTCCGACCCCGCTTCCTCCACAACAAAGCGTGGCATGGATCGCGACCAGTCGTCCATCCGCGAAGGTCTGGGCGGTCCCTTTGCTGGTCCGCCCCGCAGAGCCACCATGGAATCCAGGCATACGCTCCGTCGCTCCTTCACAGAGCTGTTTACACCAGAGCATCGGCTCGCCAAACCGCCAGACACACTCATTAGTCTCAAAAACATTGTCTTCGGTTCGTTCCTCAACATTCTCTTGCTCTTCATCCCCATCTCTTGGGCTCTCCACTTTGCGCTCGACCAGACCAAAGTCAAGAACGGCGTCGTCGTCTTTGTCACCTCTTTCCTCGCCATCATGCCCTTGGCCACCATGCTTTCGCAGGCAACCGAGGAGCTCTCGCTCCGCGTGGGCGAGACGATTGGCGGTCTCATCAACGCCTCGCTCGGCAATGCAGTCGAACTCATCGTCGCCATCGTGTCGCTGTTCCAGTGCGAGCTCATCATCACCCAGACCTCGCTCCTCGGCTCCATCCTCTCCAACCTCTTGCTCGTGCTCGGCACCTGCTTCTTTGCCGGCGGTCTTCGCGTCAAGGAGCAGGTTTTCCTCTCGGCACCCGCCCAGCTCAACACCTCGCTGCTCATGATGGCCGTCATCTCGCTCGTCATCCCCTCCGCATTCCACGCGGTGCTCGGTGGCATTCCCGACGAAATCGAGCGCGGCGACATTCTCAAGTTCAGCCGTGGTGTCTCGGTCCTCCTCCTCCTCATCTACTTTGGCTTCCTCTTTTTCAGTCTGCGATCGCACAAGGAGTTCTTCGAGGACGACAGCAACCAGGATGAAGAGGAGCAGCCGCAGATGAACATGACCGCCGTCATCATCTCGCTCGTGGTTGTTACCACCCTCGTCGGCGTCACTTCCGAGTGGCTCGTGGATTCGATCAACGTCGTCGTGTCCACTGGTGGCATCTCGCGTACGTGGATCGGTCTCATCCTGTTGCCCATTGCAAGTAACGCCACAGAACATTTGGCCGCCGTCATCTTTGCGTGGAAGAACAAGATCCAGATGGCGAGCTCCATCGCCATCGGCTCGTCCATCCAGATCGCACTGTTTGTCATTCCGTTGCTCGTGCTCGTCGCATGGATGGGAGAAAAGCCGCTCACTCTGCTCTTCGACCCGTTTGCCACCATCCTGCTCTTCCTCACCGTGTTGATCGTCAACTTTGCCATCGCCGACAACCGTTCCAACTACCTCGAGGGGTTCGTGCTCATCATGGTCTACCTCATCGTCGCTCTCACCGTATGGTTTGTTCCCGACACGCTTGCCGACTCCCTCTTTTCGGACGAGTACTGCCACAGTCATTAGAGAAGGCCGTTGTACCAAAAGACACAAGAAATGCTGTATATATCGTGTCACTCTTTGGTCCAGTTTTTGGGTTTGGTTTGGCTTGCTTTTGGTTTTGGCATTCGGCTTTCTATAGTCGGCATGTTGGGTGTGTGTGTGTGTGTGTATGTTCAAGCGTTGAGTTTGGCTCTGAGCTGTTCGCCTAGCGTGACAAACTGGTCGAGACTCGGCGGGTTGAGCAGGGTTGCCTTGTTGATGGCGTCGATGGGAGCGCCGTTGATGATTTTCTTGACCGGCACTTCGACTTTCTTGCCGTTGAGCGTTTTGGGAATGTCCGAGACGAGCTGGATGAATCGCGGTACATGTCTTGCGCTTCGTTTGGTCCTGATGAGCGAAACGAGCGTCTTTTGGAACTGCTCAAAGTCGATGCGGATGCTCGGGTCGAGCACTAGGAACAGACACACCACTTCGTCGTCACCCGTGGGTGTTTTGAGTGCGATCACGAGTGAGTCGACGATGCTGGATTGGAGCGGGTTTTCAGGGCTTTCCAACAACTCGTAGATCTCGCTCGAACCGAAGCGGATACCTCCCGGATTGAGGATGCCATCACTCCTTCCGAGCATCACCACTCCTCCGTGCGGGGAGAGCATGACGAAATCACCATGGTACCAGACCGAAGCAATTTGCGAGTAGTACGAATCAAAGTACTTGGACTCGGGCTGTTTCCAGAACCCAAGCGGCTGTGCGGGGAACGGTTTCTTGCATACCAAATCACCCACCGTATCCGGCGTCATCACCTGCGTACCCGTATCCGAATCGTACACCGCAATATCCATACCCAAGTTTCGTGCCTGAATCTCACCCGCCCGCACAGGCAGAGCCGTATTATGCCCCGCAAATAGCGAGCACAGATCAGTACCTCCAGTGATCGATCCAATCAGGATGTCCGATCCGATCTTGCTGTGGATGAACGGATAGAGTTCCGCACGCAGCGGCGACCCGGTGCTGAGCACTTGACGCACCTTGAGGTTGGGATGGTTGGATTTCACATCGTAGCCGCTCTTCTCGAGCGCACCGAGGTAGGCGGCGCTGGTGCCAAAGGTGGTGACGCCGTGTCTTTCCGCAAGGTCCCACAGGACCGAGGCGGGTTTGAGCGGGCTTCCATCGTAGAGCACTATTGGGCAGCCGGTGACGAGGCCGGCGATGAGAAAGTTCCACATCATCCAGCCGGTGGTGGTGTGCTGGAAGAAGACATCTGTGTTGCGCAGATCTCCATGGATGATGTGTTCCTTGGACAACTGGATGAGCATTCCACCAGCCCTGTGGGTGATGGCCTTGGGCTTGCCAGTGGTGCCGGACGAGAAGAGGATCCAGAGTGGATGGTTGAAATCGAGCTGTTCGAACACGATCGCTTTCTCCGCGGCCGACTTGCCCTCGTCGAGCAAGTGCTCCCAACTTGTCCACTTGGTTCCGCCGCTGCTATTCGTCGTCGCAGGCGAGGCGAGACTCTCGGGCAGCGGATGCGATCGAACATACGGAATGACAACGACACCTTCCAACGCCTGCTCGTCTGGTTTCCGGTCGGCCTCAAGACCGTCGACTACGCTCTGGAGCTTGACAAGGTGGTCGTGCACCTTTCCGTTGTATCGCACCGCATTGACGCTGAGCAGGATCTTGGGGCGAACCGTCCTCAAGCGCTCGAGAACGCCTTCGGGACCAAAATCCGCAGCGGCGCTCGTCCAAACCGCACCGATCGAAGAGGCAGCGAGGAAAGCAACAAGATTCTCAATGTTGTTGGCCGAGTACGAGGCGACGCAGTCGTTGACCTTGACACCTCGCTGGCGCAGCGCAGCCGCCACTTGAGCAGTCAGCCGATACAGATCAGAGTAGGTGATGCTCGACTCTTCGAGCTCGCCCGTGGTGGTATCTACCTCGGTAGACTGGATCACCGCAGTCCTCTGCCTGGACTCGACACTCGCGTGCGGAGAGCCATGGCGCAACAGGTTCTCGGCAAAGTTGAGACGCGCACCTTCAAACCAACGAGGAGGCGGGTAGATGGGCGCATCCGCCGAAACCGCCCGCTCGGCCCTCACAGACGAAATGACACCGGTGTAGTCCCAAACGGCACACCAGAACGAGTCGAGATCGTCACACGACCATCGCCACAGCTCGTCGTACGTCTTGAGATCGAGCGAATACCGCTGGTTGACACTGCGGCGGAACGCATCCATGGCGGTCGAGGACACATCTCGAGGCGACCACACGAGCTTGCCCTGAATACTGCCGCCTGCAAGGCTGGTGGTACCGTCCTCCATGTTTGGTGCGTCTCAAAGGTGTGATGATGGGGAAAGGGGATATGATCAGAGACAGGTGAAGGCACAAGATGGAAGCTGGACTAAGAGATGGGGAGGGGGGAGCTGGGAAGGTGGTGGTAGCATAGCCGGTGACACGGGTCAACAACGACGCGGGCGCTGGGAGCAAACTGCCAAACTCGACCGGCAATCGTGAATCGATAGAAATGCGGGGACAAGCGTGGCTGGCTGTCCAAGTCCGCAATACCCGAACCCAAATTTCGCGCTCCACCATCCCCCCCACTCGACCGAGATTCCCCCACCCCACACAACCGCATCACACTACCCCATCCCTCAGCATTCTGCCTCCTCCGAGGTAGACAACCAAGAATTGCTTCTCGCTCTTGTCGCTTTGCAAGCTCTCTCACCGCACACAGCAAACACACCAAAAGACTCTGAGCAAGATGCGTATCCGAATGCGTGTATATATCAAGGACAATGCTAGATGCACATGGTAACGGGGGACAGGAGCGCACTTAGGCCTTGGGGCCCGCGGCGGCCACCTCGGCGGAAACGTCGTTGGCGTACTTCTCAAAGTTGGTGGTGAACATGTCGGCGAGCTTGTTGAGCTCGACCTTGAAGGCGGCCTTGTCTGTCCACGAGGTGGCAGGGTTGAGCAGTGTCTCGGGAACGCCCTCGACGGCGGTGGGGATCTGGAGGTTGAACACGCCAAAGTTCGCGAACTTGGCCTTGGCGAGCGAGCCGTCGTGGATGGAGTCGATGATCTTTCGCGTGTACTTGAGAGGGCATCGCTGACCGACGCCGAACTTGCCACCGGCCCAACCGGTGTTGACGAGCCACACGTCGGCCTTGTGCTTCTCCATGCGCTCCGCAAGCATCTTGGCGTACACACGCGGGTGGAGGACGATGAAGGGCTGGCCGTAGCACGTGGAGAAGGTGGGCGAGGGCTCCTGGATACCGTCCTCGGTACCGGGGGTCTTGGAGGTGTAGCCAGAGATAAAGTGGTACTGCGCCTGGTTGGCGTCGAGTTTGGAGACGGGTGGCAACACACCGTAGGCATCGCAGGTGAGGAAGATGATGTTCTTGGGTGGCGAGTTGGCCATGCAGGGGATCTTGGCGTTGGGGATGAACTCGATGGGGTACGAGCATCGTGTGTTTTCGGTGATGACAACGTCGTCGTAGTCGACCTCACGGGAGACCTTGTCGTACACAACGTTTTCGAGCACCGCACCGAAGCGGATGGCGTTGTAGATCTCAGGCTCCTTGGCAGCCGAGAGGCCGATGCACTTGGCGTAGCAACCGCCCTCGATGTTGAACACACCCTCGTCGGACCACACGTGCTCGTCGTCACCGATGAGCGCACGCTTGGGGTCGGCCGAGAGCGTGGTCTTGCCGGTACCCGAGAGACCGAAGAAGAGCGAAACATCACCGTCGGGACCCTCGTTGGCGGACGAGTGGAGCGAGAGCTGGTTGTACTTGACGGGCATGAGGTAGTGCATGACGGAGAAGACGCCCTTCTTCATCTCACCGGCGTACTCGGTGCCGAGGATGACCATCTCTTGACGCTTAAAGTTGACCTCGACCGAGGTGGACGAGGTCATGCCGGCGGTGAAACGGTTGGCGGGGAACTGACCGGCGTTGTAGATGATAAAGTCGGGCTCGCCAAAGTGTTCGAGCTCCTCGGGGGTGGGTCGGATGAGCATGTTGTTCATGAAGAGGGCGTGGTAGGCACGGCTGCAGATGATTCGGACCTTGATGCGGTACTTGGGGTCCCAGCCTGCGAAGCCGTCAAAGACGTAGATGTCGTCGCGGGTGTTGAGGTAGTCGATGGCACGCTCACGGTTGATCTCGAAGGTGTGCTCGTCCATCTTGATGTTGACGGGGCCCCACCACACGTTGTCCTTGGAGGTCTCCTCGTAGACGATACGCTTGTCCTTGGGCGATCGGCCGGTCTTCTTGCCCGAGTAGTTGATGAGAGCACCTGCGGACGAGATGACGGCGCCCTCCTTCTTGATGGCGTCCTCGTAGAGCTGGGCGACGGAAGCGTTGCGCTTGAGGTGGATCTTGTCCATGTCGAAGCCGGCATCGGAGAAGAGCTTGAGGTCGGAGCCGAGCAACGAGTAGTGAGGGTTGTTGGTGGGGAGCTCGTCGTGGTGGTTTCCTGGCGAAGTCATTTTGGCAAAGTGCGTCTAGCGATGGGATGAGCAAGGATGGCTGTTGGGATGGTAGATGGCAGATGGTTGACGATTCCAAAAGACGCAGGATGATGTTGAGCGGGAGGAAAGGTGAAGGGAGGAGGAGTGCGGAAGAGAAGCGGATTTGGGAGCAGGGAGTTGTTAATAAGCAGGGTGGGGCGACGAGGGGCAGGGATGAGGGTGAAAGGGGGCGAGCGATGGCGGCGTTGGTTGATGGATCGGCGACAAACGGAAAGGACGCATGAGGAGAGGCGAGCAAAAAGCGGGGACGCGGTGCAGAGGACAAATTGCGCAAAGTGGGTGGAGGCAGAGGGCAGGGAGGCAGAGGGCAGGGAGGCAGAGGTAGGGGAGGCAGAGGGAGAGGGGCAGGGGCAGAGGGCAAGGGCAAGGGCAAGGGCAGTGTGACCAGCAGGGTGGAATCGCGAATTGGGAGGCAGAGGCAAAAGCGGCTACTGGTCAGTCTCTGTGTCTGGCACGGTCATGTGAAATGGTCGAGGAGGGGACCAGCGGCGAGTGAGAGCCAAGGCATTGCGGCTGCATAGAGCATTGAGCGAATCATGAATGCAGGCCAAGTCGGGCGTTGCTGCTGGAGCGAGCCGTCCGACGAACAGGTTTGTGGATTCTCGACTCGTGACAGCGGTGAAATGCACGCTCGCTCATTCGCCGTAACCCCCCCCCAACGCTGGTTTCTGTCCGACGTCGCCCGCAGCTCTCCACCACGACGACGACGGTGACGACAATGGAGTGTGGAGTGTGGATACGATGACGACAGCCAGCACAGCCAGTCCAATAGCCCACTAGCCCACTAGCCCACTTGTCCAATAGCCGGGAAAGCTGTGGACAGGCGAGTTGGGTGTGAATGCGAGTCCAATACCCGGGCCAACGCGGCAGCAACGCAGCAGCGCAGCAACGAAGCAACTCGGCGGGGCAGATCGGAAATGGTGGGAAAATCCAAAAATCCAACTCCAAATCTCCAATTTGGCGCTTTGTGCTCAACGCAAGCCAGCCAAGCTATAGGCAAGCTAGGCAAGCTGTAGCCGTGCTCTAGTTGGCACCACTTGTGGCAGCCAAGAGAGAGGAGCTAGTTAGCTAGCAACGACGTAGGCAGAGCGGCTGGCCAGCTTCGGTGCAGGCGGCGCACAAAGTGGAGACAAGAAGAGCGGTAATTCTTCCCCACATTTTCTGCGGATCTTTCCGCTGTGCTCCGGCTGCCAACCCCGCCTGCTAACCCCGCCGTACTACTCCAGTCCGTCATGGCCGAGCATGGTCTAGCCCTCGGTGTAGATGGCTGCACAGAATGCACCACGGCTCCACACCACGGCCATCAGACCGCCACCTGCACCTAGCTGCTCCTCCAAAGTCAACCGCGTTGGCTGCGAGCATCATGATAGCGGTCCATGAACAGCCTGACGCATCGAGACAACGAAACCGAACCACAACCAAGCAACGACTTACCAGATTATGTGCAAGCTTGTTGCGAGTAGACGTGCAGATGAGCAGATTGAGCGGTGGTGTAGAGGTGGATGCAAAGACCAGGCCGAGCCGTGTCGAGATGCGAATCGAAAAGCGATGAGGGAGGATGAGCAACTCAACATGCCAACCTGCACATAGGGTCGTATATATGTCTTTGCAACACTTGTGTCTTGGAGCCGACGAGACAGCCATGCAGCCCACATCGGAAGGGAGCATGGCGCACGCCGGAACATCACGGACCTTGTCAGTCTAACGTCGGTAGCCAGCCGTGACGGGCGGAATCGTGCACCACTTGCACGAGCTCGAGCTGCTTCTAGGCTGGCGGTCATTCGCGAGCGGCCCCTGCGCTCTACTGTGCGCTCCAACCCGCCGCGAAGCCGAGGCGGGCTTCATGTACAAACCGAACAACCAGACCTGAGCACCGACGGGCGGTGTCGATCTTCGCGCCCGCCCTTCCGCTTGCACAGGGCTAAAAGTGAGGATACGGCGCTGTGCAGCTGTACAGTAAAACCGTGACACAAGACACACTCAAACTCCAAGCCGATGCCACACGCTGACCACTCGTGGGTCCGAGGGTGGCGCTTTCAAGGTCCAAGCGTTCGTTTCGCATTGCGCTTGCGCTTGCGTTTGCGGGCGCTAGCACCGCCTGCCAATTCTGCCAATTCTGCCAATTCACCATCGGGTGTTTGCGGACCCGGATCCACCCGAAGCCCCTTTCTCTCCACGCTTTGGTCCCAAATCCACCATGCACCGCCATGCACACACTCGACTCCAGCATCGTACAAGCCAGCTTGGTCGGGATACCGCGGACATTCATTTGGCCGGCCAACTTCTTTTTTTTGTTTCAAATCACTGCCTTGTGGTTCGTCAACAACATCGCCTCGACAGCGCAACGAGGAGCCCCACTCGCACAAACAAAAGCGATGAAAGCGTTGCAGGCTTGAACCATCAAGTGAACACGGGGCGGCAGCGAGGTCTCTGTGGCTGACAAGTGAGATTCCATCATGCTGCAACGAGCCCCACTCACCCCTCGGGATGAAAAGTGTTTAGCTGCGGTCGACACGAACAGCAACAATCAACGAGCTGCGTGCAAGTGGGTGAGACCCATGCGAGACACACGATGCTCTCTCCCCGAGCTTTCCGAGACGCACGCGTGGTGCGTTCTGGTCCGAATTGTTCGAGGCAAACGATGTAACAATGCAATGCGTAACAATGCAATGCGTACCAATGCAATGCGTACCAAATTCACGTTGGCAAATTGGCTCAGCGTGACTAAGCGCACTCCACGTCTGCGCGCCGCTTTGGCCAGCTCTCAAGTTGCTCCAAAACTGCACCTTGCAACCCCCTCGTCTTGTTCGCAGATCCAACCAACCGCCGCTTCACTACTCTGTACCAAACACCTGTTGTTGCTCTAGCACAGCCATCCAACTGTCGCTGCAACACGTTCATACACATCTCGAGGCATGAGCGAGCTGTCAAGTTCAAGGCCGTTGGCGGTAAGTGTCGACGATATCGATGACCAATTCTGTGATGTTGGTCGAGTCGCACAGCCCTCGTCGCTGGTCGTTAGCGTTTGCTGACGCCGTTTTGTTGCGTGCTATCTTTGCCTGATTTCGCTTCTATGCACCCAATCATCACGTCAACGTCAACTGTTGAACGAACGCAGGCACTCCACGCAGCAGCGCCCTCCTACAGGCCGCTGATTCCAACGGCGCTTCTTCCATACATTGCTTTCGTGCTCCTCTCGTCCGTCTTCCTCTCCGCCTTCTACTTTACAACGTGAGTTTCCACCTCGGCTATACACAATCGGATGCGAAACGTTATTGACACAAGGTGCGAATCGAATAATATGCATGCTGACTCGACTCGGTCTTGCTGCTACTCTCTGGATTTCACGTTCGCTCGCTCGGTTTTGCGTTGTACAGATTGCCAAAGAAGAGAGGAGTCAGCGTCACGGAAGTGCTTGTTGGCATCGTTGCAAGTCTACAGGCAGGCTTTGGTGTCGTGGCTCTCTTCAATGCTGTAGGCGTCTATGTGTAGTTGCAACGCCGCCTCTGGTCCATGTCACGAACAATATATCCCCATTAGCATCGACGCCGTTCTATCGCGGGCTGTGCGAGCGTGCGGAGCCTTGGCTCAGTGCGATTCAAGGCGTGGCGTCGATGAACATTATGCTAAACTCGCTGTTTGCTGGGCGCGTGTCTGGGTCGGAAAGAAAGGCGCCTCGACGCCCTCGCAGAAAGCCATGATGCGATGTTCATCCACTGAAAGTCTGTCCAAGAGCTGGTCGTCTCTCGGCGTTGTTGGTGTAGCCTTGCTGGTTTCCAGAAGCGAGTGTGTGTGGCTCAAAGCAGCAACGTTGGGCGTTGCGTTGGAATAAGCTGGATTTTTGTGGCCTTTCTTTTCGAGATTCTTTTATTGTTTTTGTTTTTGTTTTTGGGTTTGTTTCTGTTTCCAAACACCGTGCTCGCTGTGGGTGTCCAACAAGCGTTCTCGACGCCCAAAGCGACCATCGGCGTCCCGGATGGATGTTCTGCTCTGTCCACCTGCTCGAGTGTTTGCTGCCAGCCACCTTGCCGCCAATCACCTTGCCGCCAATCACCTTGCCGCCAACCACCTTGCCGTGTTCACGGGTTCGACCTTCGCCATCGTCATCACCCTCTCCGACTGATTGCGTATCTACTATCGCCGAGAACGAGGCGTGGGAGCATTTCGAGACACTAGCCTTTGCTCGAGTTTATTCGTTCCTCTGTGCATGCTACCTTGGCAACCGCGCCAACACACACTTGGCTTCTCCTCGCCCTTGGATTCGCCCACCGTGTGACGTACGCCCACGCTTCTTATCTCCGCGATCGAGGCGGCTGGGTTCTGGTTTGCAAAGTGGTGCCGCTCTGCCGCTCTGCCGCTCTGCTGTTCTGCTGTTCTGCCGCTCCGCAACGGTACGCGTTCCGTCCAGCTTCATCTGCATCTCGCTTGTCTCGTCCAAACACTGCAACACCGCACTTGGCCTGTCAATTACGCAGCCCTATCGCAGCCCATCTCAGCCCATCGCAGTCTATCGCATCCAGCCACAGCATGCCGGCCGTTCGCACCACTCCCACAGATGTGTTGATACGGGTCCCCAAGGTGGAACCCTATTCCAACCGATATGTTGCTCCATCTGTTCGTGCCAAGCAGCAAGCAGCAAGCACCACATCCGCTCCAACTTCGGATTTACCAGCACCACCACCCGCACCCGCACCCGCAGCCGTCCACACGATCGCGCCCAATGCTGGTCCTTCATTAAACAACGTCACATCCACAGCTGTGCCTGCTGCATCTGCGCTTCCTCCGCCAGAGACTGCCGCGACCAACAGCGCGGCTGCCACCACAACGTCTGCACACGGCGCTGCTGCATCAACCGCGGCCGAGCCCAGTGGCGCAGATGCGGACAAGGCCGAGGGTGGTGAGCCATCCAACGAGCGACGCGAGCGTGGCAACTCGCCCATATTGCCGTTTTTGTGCGTCGAGCGAGAGGAGAGCCAGACGGTGGAGCTGTCCAAGGCAGCCACGTCGTCGGCAGGCTGGAACAGTCTGCTCGTGTGGGCGCGGCGTCAGCGAGGTGCGCAGTGGGACGAATCCACCGCGCTCTGGCAGGTGGATAGGCACAGCCGCGAATACTACAGCTTCTGTCAACATCCCGCCACCACCGACCGTTCCAAGCAGCCGCAAGATGAAATCGACCCGCCACCAAGCAAGCATGCACATCCAATTGCGGATGCATTCGCGGATGCACTCGCGGAATCGCATGCACACAAGCCGTCCGCAGCAGATGAGGACGACGACAAGGGTCCCACGCGCGTTTCATCACGCAACAAACCCGACGACGCCGCCGCAGCCAACACTGCAAGCCCACCCCCAGTAGCTCATGGCCGATCAGCGCGCCTCCTTCGCAGATGATCGTCCAGTCACCCATCCGCTCTCACAATGGAATCGCATACTTACACGCATGTTGCAACTTGATATACATCCAATCTTTGCGCATCGCTGCGCACCAAGCGTCGACGCAGCCTGGGTGGTTGCGCGTATCACATACGTGTCCAAGCAAACGGAATTGCCAAATGTTTTGAGCCAAGCGTGTGGATGGCGAGTTCTAGTAGTACATTAAACGTAACACGGCCGGGAAATGTCGCTTTTAGGCGAGGAGATGCGGTTTGCGGCGCTGCGTCCACGATTCGAGCTGACGCCAGAAATGGCTCACCACCTGTTTGTCCGTGTGTCGTTTGTTTCGGTCCACCTGCACTTCGACGACGTTCCAATCGCGGATTTTGGGGTTCGGCGGCTCGTTGTGCCATCGAACGTAGACGCCCATGACGTTTTTGAACAGGTCTCTCGGCTCGTTCCACCGGTACGACTTGAACTGCCAAGCCTGGCCCGTGGTGAACACCGCAATCACGCGGTTCCATGGATCCGCGCCTGGTGCAGAGGTGCTCGATCCTCCCAGACGGTTCACCGCCTCGGCGCTGTCGACCACCAGGATACGTCGACCGATGCCGACCCCCGTCCCGCCATGGCCCACGCTCGCGCCGCGGCTGGTGATGGACACCACCAGATCGGCTACACCACGTGCACGCTGACGCGCCTCCTCTGGAGGCACAAAGATTCCCTCCTCCAAGAACTGTTTGATGTTGAACATGTTGAGCAGACTGGTAGGCGAACTCGAGAGCAGCACGATCGGATCCTGGGCTCGCTGCTTGCGCACCTGGCCGCTCGCCGAGACGCCTGCACGCGCTGCTGGATGCGCACTTGCGGGCGCGGTTGCCTTGCCCGCCGCTCTCCTCGCCGCGTCCACCTTGAGCGTGAACTTTTTGCGGAAGCTCTCAAAGTCGGCCACCTTTGCTCCCGTCAAGCGCAAAGCAGGCGTGCCACGCGCCAATCCTGCAATGTTGCCACGCAGCGCATGGTTTCTGTTCCGCAACACCACCTCGTATTGCGCTCTGACACGCTTGACATACTCGACGTCGTCCCTGTTGACTTTGTACGGACGCTTGACACCCTGCGCATCCGGAGCAGCCGCGGCTTCACCGCTTGCAGCTGCAGGAGCCGACACACCCGCGGCTGCCGACGACAGGTCTGCAGCCTTTACAACACCCGCCCAGTCGCCTCGCTTTCCGAGCAGATAGTCCAGAATCGCCGCTCGGTCGAGTGTGGGGAACGAGGCCACCTTGGCGGTGGCAGCTTGCGCGAGGTATGCACCGGGACGTTCGTCGCGCGCCTGCAGAGCGAGAATCACGGCTTCAACATTGTAAAACAAAGCCGGCTCGCTGTCCGGGTGTGGAGGATTTTCGGACGATAGACGAGTGGCGAGCTCATCCCTCGAGCGGGCGAGGCGTGTGGTAGTCGCTTTGTCCAGCGAAACATGGCCGATTCGGATGGTAGCAGCCTCAAGGATGGAAGTGACTGGCGCGGACTGGGCGTCAAACAGCTGAATGGAGGCGAGTGGCTGCGATGGGCTGGCTGCATGCTTGATTGCGGATCGGATGAGATCAAGCGCATCCGTGCCACCCGTCGACGCGGTGGCGGCCATGGCCGTAGAGAGCGTATCCGGAGGTGGACACGCGACACCGGTCTATGTGTGCGAGTGCAGTGATGAGCAATCCGTGCTGCCGATGCAAACGAGTGGGGAAGCAACGTCCGAGGCCGGGTTGTGGTGCGAATGCAACCGGGGCAACGACGCACGGTGTGTACGTCGTGTAGCTTGTGCTTGGTGGATGGTGGATGGATGGTGGATGGATGGTGGATGGTGGAGGGTGGAGAGTGGAGGGTGGATGTGCGTCAGTGGGTTGTGCATCAGATGAGTGGTTGTGCTCGGGTGGAGAGACGTTGGCGCCAAGTTCGGATCCGACTCTTGCTGCCAATCCAAGAAGAATTGGCAAAATTTCCGGACATTTTTCCTTTTTCCTTTTTCCTTTTTTCTTTTCTTTTTTTTTTTTTTTTTTTTTTTTGTTGGGCGGTAAAAAAAAGGGCAAGGCGCATGGCGAGTCTCTTTTCTGACGTTGCAGTGGAGAAAGCATGGAAAGCATGGATTTGGTGCTGCATCATCCACTCACTCTCGACTCTCGCCAGACCCTGGTGCCAACTCGAGCTATCTGCTGGCCTCGTCGTCTTGCCACCACCAACAGCATCCTCATCGAGGCTGCCGACCATTTCTACTCCTCACATCCACTTTACATCTGGTCTCGGAATACACCTACCCCAAACCTTGTTTCTATTTTGATCAGCGCCGAGCTATTTTCGACATGGCTCGTGGTGGAAACCGTGGAGGCGGACGAGGTGGCGGTCGTGGTCGCGGCCGTGGCGGAGGACGTGGGCGTGGAGGTGGTCGTGGTGGCGGACGTGGCGCTCACAATGCACAGGCGCCAAGGCAATCTTACTCGTCCAGCGACCAGAAGAATGCGCGTCTCGAAGCCTACTACATCGACCAGGGCATCCTCGACCCTTCCGAGTGGGCCACTTTCATGGACTACCTGCGTACCCCGCTGCCTACCACCTTCCGACTCACTGCTGGCAAAGAGACCACTCCCCAGCTCCTCACCGCGCTTCGCGACATTTACATCCCCTTCCTTTCCAACGTCACGTTTGACGGCGAGAAGGTCGACCCTCCCAAGAACCTTCCATGGTACCCGGACGGTCTCGGATGGCATCTCAACACCAAGAAGACCGTCATCCGCAAGTCGCCCGAGTTCAAACGCTTCCACCAGTTCCTTGTTCACGAGACTGATGTCGGCTCCATCAGCCGTCAGGAGGCCGTGTCCATGCTTCCACCCCTTTTCCTCGACGTTCAGCCTCACCATCTTGTCCTCGACATGTGCGCCGCTCCCGGTTCCAAAACTGCACAGCTCATCGAGTCGCTCCACTCCCCTTTCTCCTCTTCTCCCAGCACCTACAACCCCATGCCTACTGGTCTCGTGATTGCCAACGACTCGGACACCAAGCGCGCCCACATGCTCGTTCACCAGTCTCAGCGACTCCCTTCTCCCAACCTCTTGGTCACCAACCTCGATGCCTCCAACTACCAGTCCATCCAGGTGCCCTGGAAGGCTTCCGACGATGGTTCCGAGGTCATCCAGACTGCCATGAAGTACGACCGCATCCTAGCCGACGTGCCTTGCTCCGGTGACGGTACCATCCGCAAGAATGCGCCCATCTGGAAGGAGTGGACGCCCAACAACGCCGTCGGTCTGCACGCTCTTCAGCTCAAGATCCTCATCCGTGGTCTCAACCAGCTTCGCGACGGTGGTCGTCTCGTGTACTCCACCTGCTCCATGAACCCCATCGAGAACGAGGCCGTCGTCGCCGAGGCTCTCCGACGCTTCGAAGGCAAGGTGCGCATCGTCGACTGCAGCTCGCGAATGCCCGAGCTCATTCGACGCAAGGGTCTTACCACCTGGAGGGCCGCACCCGGTCGAGGCAACCACTTGTTTGGCAAGTCCAAGTACGCCAAGGAGAAGGCTGCCAAGTCTGCCGCGGCTGCGGCTGCCGATGCTGCTGCTGCCGATGGCGAGGACGAGCTCGTAGATGCCGACATGAAGGATGCCGAAGGCGAAGCTGATGAGACTGTTGCAGATGCAGAGGCTGCCAATGGCGATGCGGCGCAAGAGCAGCCAACCGAGGCAGCCCAGCCCGAAGTTGGATCGGCCGAGTACCGTGATCGCCTCCCCGAGATCGCCTGGATCGACAACTGGGACCAGCTCAACGAGCTCGATGCTGACCTTGCTTCGCGTACGCCCAAGTCGCTCTGGCCTCAGGGCGACGAGGAGGCGCTCGGAACACAGCACTGTATGCGTCTTTACCCTCACCTCCAGGACACTGGTGGATTCTTCGTCGCGTTGCTCGAAAAGGTTGGCAACCCGGACGACGAGGGCATGGCGGCTGGTATGATCCGTGCCATGGACCACCTCGATGCTTTGCGACCCGATGGCGAGTCTCTTACCAACGCAGTCAAGCGCGAACTCTCGCCCGAGGCCGAAGCCGACGGTTCTCAGCCAGCCGCCAAGAAGCTCAAGGAGCAAGATGGCTCAGCCAGCGCCGCCGTTGCTGCTGTTGCCGATGTCGAGGCTGTGGAGACGGAAGAGGTGGCCGACGGAACCAACGTCAAGGAGGACAAGCACGCAGCTGACCGCGCACGCAAGGCTGCTCAGCAAAAGTCGGTCAACGAGGGTCACGGTGTTCCCGGAGGTCTGCCATACAAGGAGGACCCGTTCGCCTACATTGCTCCCTCCAACGAACAGGTCCAGGCATGCAAGAAGTTCTTTGACCTCAAGGACACCTTCCCGCTGCGCAACCTGCTTGTGCGAAACGAGGACCACCAGCCATTGCGATCTGTCTACCTCACCTCCACCACCGCCCGCGCTGTCATCACTGGCGGCGGCCCTGGTCGTGGCAACCACCCTCACATGAACCCGATCTCGCTGCGTCTGCTCAACTGCGGTATAAAGAGCCTGGGCCGACAGGATGCCGGTCGAGACGGCACGCTCGAGTGCAAGTGGAGGATCATCTCGGACGGCCTGCTCTCCATCCGACCCCACATCGAGGAGCGAACCGTGCTCAAATGCGAGCTCAAGGATCTCGCCTTCTTGATCGGTCACCACTACCCTGTCTTGGACACAGTCCCCGGCGAGTTTGGCGAGCTGCTCAAGAGCAAAAAGATGGGAAGCTACGTCATCGATGTGCTGCCCTCGGAGCACGACGGTAGGAAGCTCGAGTACCAGTTCAGCTTCCCCATCTGGAGGGCCATCAACAGTGTCAACCTCATGCTTGACAAGCAGGAGAAGAGGTAAGTTTCAGTTGAGTCTTCCCGGCCGTTAGCACTCGTCGCAACCCGAGATTTCGATTGATTTTTTTTAAAAAAAAAAGAAAAGAAAAGAAAAGGGAACTGACCACCTGGAATTGTTTATCTTTTTGCCAATTTGGCTCCGCCGCTCGTTGTTCTCTTTCCAACCTTTGCCTCGTGGCCATCGTGTGACACAGCGCGCTGTCGTTCCGCATCTTTGACACCGATCTCTCGAGCGCCGACGGTGGTCGCCAGTTCTCGTCTCAGCCATCCAAGAAGACCGCCAAAGCTGCCAAGGACGCCGAAATGCAGCTCTCGGATCAGGAGGACGCCGCTCGTGCCGCCTTGAGCAGCAGCAACGGTGCCCCCGCTGCTGCTGCTGCACCTGCCACGGTCGAGCTTGCCGCTTACCAGTCCGAGTACATCCAGCTGGCTCTCGACAGTGCTATCCTCAAGTTTGACGGACCTTACACGCTCAAGTCGGGTCGCTTGAGTCCGTACTTTTTCAACGCGGGGCTGTTCAACACTGGTGCCAAGGTTGCCAAGGTTGCCGAGTGCTATGCCAAGCGCATCGTGGAGAGCGGCGTGCAGTTTGATGTGCTGTTTGGACCCGCTTACAAGGGTATCCCTCTGGCTGCTGCGACAGCTATGGCTCTGCAGCTCAACCATGGTATCGATGTTGGGTTCTGCTTCAACCGCAAGGAGGCCAAGACGCACGGAGAGGGCGGTTCGTTGGTCGGTGCCGAGCTCAAGGGTCGTGTTCTCATCCTCGACGATGTCATTACCGCGGGTACTGCGATCAACGAAGCTATGGACATTCTCGCTTCGCAGCCGTCGGCTGAGCTCGCAGGTGTCGTGATCGCGCTCGACCGTCAAGAAAAATCGCAAAAGGACGGCGTTCCCGGAACCACTTCGGCCATCACCGAGGTCGAAAAGCGCTACAACACCCGCGTCTTTTCGGTGGTTACCCTCGACCACATCATTGAGTTCATGAAGCGTGACGAGGCCGTCTACGGCGAAAAGATCGACAAGATGAACCAGTACAGAATCCAGTATGGCACCTCGGACATCGCCAAAGCTCAAGCCGCTGCAGCGGGCAAGGAATTAATGCTGGAAACACCAAAAACTCCAAAATTTTGAACCCCCCATTTGTATATCGTAGGATCTCCGTAGTTATAAACTGTTGACGTCTCTCGGCTGGATTACCATCTCAAAGTGTCTGGAACGGTGAAAAAAGTTGCCCCACCGTCTGCACCTTTGATCTCTTTCCGAACCGGGCCGCACATGCCAACGAACGATTGTGTGACATTATTATTCGACGATTGTTTTGATTTGAAACATACGAGTTCATGTTGAACCACTTACTTGGTGGCCTTCTTGCCCGAAGCCGACGCGGTCGACTTCTTATCATCCTTCTTGGCATCCTCCTTGAGACTGACGATGCGGTTCAGCACGATGGGACCGCCCTTGTTGGCGTCACCAAACAGCCCCAGATCGCCGCTCAGACGGTCAAGAGCAAAATAAGCGGTACGCATACCCTGGAACCTCACCAACTCCTTGCCAACCAACTGGTCTGCCGTGCGCTCCGGGGCGCCCACACCCGCACCCTCGGTCTCGGCCGTCCGTGTCTCGCTCCTCGCCTTGGCCGCATCCACCTCGGCCTTTTTGGTCCTCTCGGCCGCCTCAGCACGCGCGTGCTCGATGCTGCGTTTGGCAACATCCCAGAAACCAACCTCGACCATGGCGCCGCGAACAATCTCGAGCGAGTCAGGGTTGACATGGTCCAAAAAGTTGTGCTCGGCCGCCGGATCGTCCGAGGTGAAGAGCTGGTGGAAGATGCGCGTCTCGTCCACGTGGACGGGACTCTGGGACGCGGCATGCTCGGCAACCCACTGGATGTACGTCTTGGGCTTGGGCGTGCTCGCATCGCCATAAGTGGCAATCACCTCGATAGGCACGCCCTTGTCGTCGGTCTTGAAAGACTCGCACGTGATCGGGAACGGCACTTGGAGCAGACCCACGGTCTTTCCGGGTGCCAAGCGGAAGTAGTCCTTGCTGTCCTCGGTTCGGAAGTCGGACGAGTCGATGTAGACGGTGCGGGTGAAGGGGATCTTGTTGGTGCCCATCTCGGGTGCCTTGGGGTGCAAGGGCTTCTCGAGCTGCTGGAAGTAGTCTTCGGAGAGGTTGTGGATGGTGACCTTGAGCGGGTTGAGCACCATCATGAGTCGAGGCGTGGAGGACTCGAGGTACTGTCGCACGGCCTGGTCGAATCGGCTGATCTGGATGGTGGACTTGGCGGTGGTGACACCGAGCGCGCTGACAAACGAGAGGATGGCACCGGGAGGAACACCTCTGCGCCTGAGAGCGATGAGGGTAAACATGCGCGGGTCGTCCCAGTCCTCGATGTAGCCCTCCTTGACGAGCTTGAGGATCTTGCGCTTAGACATGACAGTGCCCTGGAGCGCGAGACGGCCGTACTCGAACTGGCGGGGCTTGTACACCTCGAGTGCATCGCACAGCCACTCGTAGGACTCACGCGAGAGGATAAACTCGGTGGTGCAGAGCGAGTGGCTGATGTTTTCGAAGCTATCGACGAGACAGTGGGTAAAGTCGTAGGTCGGGTAGATGCACCAGTCGTTGCCGGTGCGGTGATGCGAGGCTTGGAGAACACGATAGGCGATCAAATCCCACATCTGCGGATTGCCGTTATCGATGTCCTGCTTCATGCGGAGGGTGACCTTGCCTGGAGCATATTTGCCGTTCTTCATGTCGTCAAAGTCCTGGAGCGACTCATGGATGGGCCTGTCGCGGAAGCGCGAAGGCTTGCGTGGACCACGTTCGGGGCCTCCTCGCTGCTCCTTGATCTCGTCTGGTGTGGAGTGGTCGACGTACGCCTTGCCGCGCTTGATGAGCTCGACAGCGAGCTCGTAGAGCTTCTGGAAGTAGTCGCTCGAGTAAGTGACCTTGAAGGGCTCGAAACCAAGCCAACGGACGGTCTCGAGGATGCTGGTAAAGTACTTTTCCTCCTCGGCCTCGGGATTGGTGTCGTCGTAGCGGAGATAGCAGAGGCCGTTGTGGTAGCGCGCAAAGCCAAAGTTGACGGCGATGGCCTTGCTGTGGCCGATGTGGAGGAAACCGTTGGGTTCTGGTGGGAAACGGGTCATGACCATGCCCTTGGTAGCAGCAAGATGCTGCTGTTTGAGCTCTGGCTTGATCTGGGGGTTCTCGCCGGGCTTGTGGAGGTTGGCGAGGAAGCCCTCCTTGAACATGGCGTCCGGGTCGACTGGACCGCTGGGGGCTGCATCCTTCTTGGCATCGGCGGAGGAGTCGGCGGAGGCGGAAGAAGCAGGCTTCTTCTTGTCCTTGGGGGGTGGTGCCTTCTTGGGACCGTATGTGGCAAGAAGCGATGCGTCTACGGAGTTCTTGACGTCGACGGCGCTGGCCCATCGCATGTGTGGTGTGGCCTTGACGCCGGCGAGGATGGAGCCGAGTTTTGGCCAGCCATCGACGGGGTCGAGCTCGGATCTGTGCGACGCAATGTAATCATCTACCGCGCTGCGACACTGCTCGGGTGTCACGACAACGCCTGTTTGGCAAGAGCAAGAGCGAATGCATGGATGAAGGTCAGTCAGATGAGCCCAAACGGCCGAGTGAGCTGCGGAGGAGCTGTGCTGGGACGAAGAGTGGACAGCAGCAGCGGCATCAGATAGAAAGAAAACTGCATGCCATGGGGAGACGGGTCTCCGTGCGGCTCTAATACATGCGTTTGTGGTTTTTGTATCTCATCATTCGACGCTGCTGCTCATGTTGCTGCTGGGCGGCGGGGATAGCGATTGGTGGGTACTTACCAACACCACACTCTTTGTCAAAGGAAGACTTGTCTGGCTCGCCGGCTATGGTTGCGAGGTAATTGTATGCGGCATTTACCTGGTCGGACGATGTGAGGCTGGCGTCGAGGATGCGTGACACGACATAGTCTCTGGCGGACTTGTTGGAGGCATGCTTGGCGGTGGAGGCGGAGATGATAAGAGCAGAGGCCTTGGGATGGATGGTGTGTTGGGTGAGGTTGTTGTCGGCAATGACGCTTTCGAGGGCAGCTGTGTGCTTTGAATTTGTGAGCGTCTCGATGGCTCTGTTGCCGCTCAGATTGAGAGACTCGAAGAGCTTGAGAAGCCTGGCGTTCTCTGGATGGTTTACGTCGAGCTTGGGCGGCATGGTGGAGCGTGTGCTTGGATGGATAGGTAGGGGTAGACTGGGTGTGATGCAGCTGTGCTGCTATCCATGCCAAGAGCGCCGAGTAGTGTGGCGTAGGGAGCGAGGATGGTGTGGAGATCAAGAAGGGAACGACGGAGCGCCGAGTTATGAGTGGGATGGATGGAACCAGATAGACGCGGTGCTGAGCCTCTTTTTTGTTTTCTTTTTTGGTTCGTGATCCGTGTTTGGGCTGACGACAATTGGCGAGTGGGCTGGCTCGAGCTCAAAATGCGAGAGTGCATAGCGACATAGCGACCATGGTGGGTGCTGCCACACATTCGGCGTTCTAGTGAAAGCGATATGCGTATCGAAACCACAGCATGGCTGTAGTGTGAGACCACGCACAGCATCGAAATGGAATGAATGTTTGTTGCTAGGGTCTAACATTGGTATGCTGGGCGGTACCGCATCGACGCTGCATGGTGTGGGCTGCGCATGCAATCGGAGAACGAGACTAGTGCAGTCGAATCGCACTAGCCAGCCACAGTTTGTGCGCTTGGATGCATGCCAAACTCGAGCCGTCGGACATATCGTCGCAGCAAAGCCCCACTCGCGTGCGTTGTCGGTACTGCACCAGTCTGGAGGTGGCTACGAACCCATCCGAGGGTCGACTCGGGTGTTGCAGCCAGAAGCGTCGTCACTCAATGTTGGTTGGCCCACCGGTTGCTGTGGTGTGTTGGTTTGGAATGGGATGTTGATGGATGAGCACACCGCGCAAACAGAGCTAGCTAGCGGCACCAGCTGCCGCCG
Source organism: Ustilago esculenta (assembly GCA_020827535.1). NCBI lineage: Eukaryota > Fungi > Basidiomycota > Ustilaginomycetes > Ustilaginales > Ustilaginaceae > Ustilago > Ustilago esculenta. The sequence continues at coordinate 882,091 of JAAKGJ010000007.1, forward strand.
CTGCTCGCCAGCCACATGAAAAGAATGCGCAGCCTCACAATGTCAACAACTCGGAGACGTGAGACATGAGACATGAGACGTGGGCTGCATGCTTGGCCGTTCGAAAAATGTAATGTACAGTACAGTACTGCACAGCACACTGCGCTCTCAGCTTGGAAAACGAACGCTTTTGTGCATCCAACAGCTGCTGTGTGCTGCGCTGTGCTGCGATCTGCTGTGGCGTTCGCTTTTCAAGTTGCACCCTGGGTCTGGCTGGATTCCAACCACTTTTCAGCCCAACCAACGCCCATTTTCCCAAATTCCCAAATTTCCAAATTTCCAAATTCCCTTTTTTTATCCCTTTTTCCTGCCTTTTCTGCCTTTTCTGCCGCTTTCACTTTGCTGCGCAGCGCCTCACGCCTCGACGCCTACACGCCTGCACAAGCCTGCACACGCCTACACGTCCTTCCCCGCCCCCTTGCTCTCTCGCTCCGGCTCTGGCTCTGTGTGTGTGTGTGTGTGGTGTGTGTGCGTGTGTGAGTGAGCGGGTGCCCTTTGTCGCATCTCCGCTGGTGCACGCCGCCGTCCGTCCATCTCGCATGCTCTCACCCTCGTCTCGCCTCGATCTCTGCCACCACCCCCATCCTCCACCCAACGCAGCGCTGAGCGCTTTCTTCCTTCCTTCGTTTCCTTCCTTTCTTCCTTCCTTTCCTTTCCTCCCCTCCTCCTCCGTCGTTTCCTTCTCCACTCCCATTCCACCTCCACTCTGCGCACACCACCATCTCTGCCACTCACCCAACACCCCTAACATCCAACCCGTCGTCGCACAAACCGCAAACCCGCCCTCTACAACCACCGCTTGCCCTCTGCCTTCTGCCCTCTGCGCTCAACCCTCTGTCTCTCCACATACATACCCGCTCTCTGCTTCATCACCGCGTTTCCCTTTCCCTCCCTCCCCCTCCACACGCCTCCTGCTCCTCCGCCAACTTGTGCTTCTCTCTTCCACCTTGGAACACACTCACACACACACACGTGCCTAGCAAACATGGGCTGCGGTGCTTCAAAAGTGGACAAGGAGGGGCAGGCCCGCAACGATGCCATCGAGGCGCAGCTCAAAAAGGATCGTCTCGCCCAGAAGAATGAGATCAAGATGCTTCTTCTCGGTGCCGGAGAGTCGGGCAAGTCCACCATCCTCAAGCAGATGAAGCTCATCAACCACGGCTCCTACACCTCGGACGAGCGCGAGTCGTACAAGGAAATCATCTTTTCCAACACCGTCCAGTCGATGCGCGTCATGCTCGATGCCATGGAGCGTCTCGACATCCCACTCGCCGACGCCTCCAACGCGCCACGCGCAGAGATCATCCTCGGCCTCTCGCCCAACATCGAGTCCAGCGTGCTGCCCGCCCAGGTCGCAGATGCCATCCACGGCCTGTGGAACGATCCAGGCGTCCAGGCGTGCTTCGCCCGCAGCCGCGAGTACCAGCTGAACGACTCGGCAAAGTACTACTTTGACTCGATCCAGCGCATCGCCGAACCCAACTACCTCCCCACAGACCAGGACGTGCTGCGCTCGCGTGTCAAGACCACCGGCATCACAGAAACCCACTTCCAGATCGGCGAGCTCAACTACAAGCTCTTCGACGTAGGCGGCCAGCGGTCGGAGCGCAAAAAGTGGATCCACTGCTTTGAGAACGTCACCGCCATCATCTTCCTCGTCGCCATCTCCGAGTACGACCAGCTGCTGTACGAGGACGAGAACGTGAACCGAATGCAAGAGGCGCTCACTCTGTTTGACAGCATCTGCAACTCGCGCTGGTTCGTAAAGACGTCCATCATCCTCTTCCTCAACAAGATCGACCTCTTCAAGCACAAGCTCCCCATCTCGCCCATGGTCGACTACTTTAGCGACTACACCGGTGGCGCCGACTACAACTCGGCGTGCGAGTACATTGTCAACCGCTTTGTCAGCCTCAACCAGAGCGATGCCAAGACCATCTACACCCACTTTACCTGCGCCACCGACACCACCCAGATCAAGTTTGTCATGTCCGCCGTCAACGACATTATCATCCAGGTCAATCTTCGCGATTGCGGTTTGCTCTGATCCGCCTCTTCCCCTCTTTCTTCGCCTACTGCATCCATCGCATGGTCTCTTTTCGCATTCCCGTCCGTGTGAACCTTTTCCAAATTACACGCTCCTGTTTCCTCTATTGGAACCTTGTTTTTCCTGTTCTCATTCCTTTCTTTCATTTCGTCTTGGTGGGTTGTTGGCATTTGCGAAATCCTTGGCCTTTTTCTTCCAGCCCCTGTCCGGGTGGGATTTCTGTTTCCGTTGGCTTAAGGTTTTTTTTTTTTTTTTTTTTTTTTTTTTTTTTTTCAAGGTCATAATTTAGAGTGGTAGCACTTTTTTTTTTTCATACCATCGTTGTCATCCACATGCCAGACTTGTGCGAATGTGTGAAACGGGTGGTTAGCATTTGTGCTTCAGAAGGCTTGGTGCATAGGTGGGGTGAAAACGACGCCACCAGAGCGGTATGGGCTCAAGTTAGAGTTTCAACTTGCAATGATGAATTGGTTTCCATGTCATACAGTGTTGACCACTCCCACTCCCACACTGTGACTTCCACCAATATGCGACCAAATCAACGTGAATTCGTCCAGCTAAAAAAATCGCAACCACATTCATCGTGACTATACTAGTTATACAAACATCATTCATCCAATCTTCAAAGCAAAACCAAAACCAAAAAAAAAAGGTATCCAGAATCGAAATCTGTGCATCGTTAACAAGCATTACTTCTTCTCGTCGTGTGCCTCGCTAGAAGTTCGACGATCGCCAACGTGTTCGATCCCATCTTCGTCGTAAACGTTGGCAGTATCCCTCTTGGATTGCTTTTCAAGCTGATCGACGTCCTGTTCACCTGCACCGGGGATGGTAGCCGGAAGAGCGTTTTCGAATTCGGCACCGCGGAACTCCCATCCAAACGTAACGACGATGATGAGGTATGCGCACACCGTACCAAGAAGGATCGCCGAAACCCTGGCGTATGCGGGGATGTACTCCTCAACACTCGCAGGTGCACCAGGGTGCCAAGTCGGGTTTCGGTCCTTAAGGTTGTCACCCCCCACCGCTTCGATCTGCGACGAAGCCGAAGAAGCCGCATTACCAAGCTGGTACGCAAGACCCGCGTACGTAGCGCGGAACGCAGGAGGAGCAATCTCGGAGAGGTAGATGGGAACCACACCCCAAGCACCCTGAACACCAAACTGGAGGAAAAACGCGCCCGCCGCAAGAGCGCTAAAGCTGTGGGGCAGAATCCACGCCGGAATCAACGCACCGGTCATAATGACAAACAAGATGATGGTGAGACGTCGACCCAGGTACTGAGACAGATAACCGGCGACGAAACCGCCGGCGATGGCACCACAGTTGGCAATGATGGTAGCGCGCGATGCCTGCTTTGCCGAGAGAAGCTTGGACTTCTGCAGGATGGTAGGGTAGAGATCCTGACTCGAGTGGGAGAGGAAGTTGAATCCAGTCATGAGCAGCACACCGTAGATGCAGCGAAGCCAGTGCGTCTTGAGCATCTCCTTCATCTCGTGCAAAAACACCTTGGCCTTGCTCTCGCCCACCTTGCTCGTGGTGGCACGCTCCGCCTTTTGGCGAAGGAACAGCTCCGACTCGGGAAGCAACAGCCGCACAAACGCGGCGAGAGCAGAGAGACCCGCACCGAGGAAGAAGAGGATTCGCCAGTTGTGCGACTTCTGGATCCAGGTAAGGTTGACCGACGCAGCAAGCAGGTAGCCTACAGCGTAACCCTGCTGAAGGATACCAGAAAAGAGACCTCGAGGAGCTGCAGGCATGTTCTCGAGCGCGGTGGCGGTGGCCGTTCCCCACAAACCGCCCATGAAGCATCCGAAGAGAGATCGGAGCGCAAGGAACTGCGGATAGGTCTGGACGAAGCCCGAACCAAGCGAGAGAGCAGCGATGAGAAGCAGGTTAATCACGAGAGGATACTTGCGTCCGTAGCGATCCGACAAAACACTGCATGCAAAGGCGTCAAAACGAGAAGATGAGGACCGAAAAGTGAGTACGTGTGCAAGGTTGACTGTATTGGGGGAGAGGGGGAGGGGGGAAAACGACATACCCAAAGACAGCCGCACCGACGGAGCGGAACAAGAGGGTGAGGGTGATGGCGGTGGTAATGTCGTGGGCAGACTTGTTGAACTGCTTCTCAAGCGCAGTGACCGAGAGCGAGACGGCGAAAAAGTCCCAAGCATCCATGGTCCAGGCAAACCAACCCGAGAAGAACATGGCGGCCTGGAGGGGAGTAAGCATCATGGCGAGCTTGATGGGGTTCAGGGGAGCGCCATTGCGCGCAGCTCGACGCTCCTCCTTGGAAGGGAGGTTGAAGAGGCCGTGGGTAGGGTCGACCATTGTGTTTGGGCGTGTGGGTGGGTGAGAGAAAGATGAAACAAGTCAAGATTGCGGGGTACGCAACTGCAAGCGCTTGTATGGAGTCGGGAGCGGGGAGCAAGTAGGGGAACAAGACGTGGGGACGAGAGGGTGCGGGGGGGAAGGCGTGTGGGGTTGTGGAGAGCATGACCAAACGAGGCGAGACTATATAGACGTCTCACGGGGCGGGTGGGTGAGCGAGAAACAAAACCAAAGATGGTGCACACAAACGTTGGAGACCGTCTGACCGTCTGACCGTCTGACCAGAACACTGGGAACAGCAAGCAGAAAGAGGGATGCGGAGACGCAACGCTGGAGCCAATCAAGTTTCGAGGCGTGGGAAGGGCCGCAGAGAGAAAAGCGCCACGCGGGGCCCAGCGCATGTACAGTAGCTGAGGGGGGTGAAGGGGGTCGGACAGACTGGTGCGCGTGGTTGGTGCAGAACGCGGAGCGAGGTGAGACACTGTGCTCGAACCCAGCACTAGCGTGGCAGAGTCACTCATCCCTGAGGACGCAGGGTGGACGCAATCGTCAGGCTGGCAACGCTCGCAACGCTCGCTAGGCGGAAAGGAAGGCAAGGCAAGGCATGGACGAATCGAGTTGCGCGCGTTGGGTGGGAGCGAGGGTGTGGCTTTGGAGCTGTCAGATGTGAGGAACGCTTGGATTTGGCATCGTCCGCAACTAGTGAACCGCCGCCGCGGTCGCATCCACAGTGCGTCCCGCCGACTGCGCTGCCGAACTGGCGCCAGAACAATTCGATTCATTGGCTCTTTGCCACTCTGTTCGGTTGGAACCCTCGACTACGACGCAGCAAACCACGTCGCCCACCGCGCGGACCGGCCCACCACCCTCTGCACAACTCTGCACAGCTCTGCATGCGCATATCCGCGCTGGGTTGTCACCATGCCGATGCAGCACAGACGAGCGAGACGGAAATGTGCGAGCATATGATTGGCCCGAGCTGCGAGTGGAGTGTCTCAGAAGGTGCAGCAGGCGGGATGCACAGGTGGACGGCAATCCATGCCGCTTTGCCGGCGTGGTGAAGCTGAAGCTGAAGCTGCTGCTGCTGATGCTGCTGCATTGCAATTAATTCCCGTCTCGATTGTGATTATTTGCCCGCAACGCTAACACGCTCGCCGACGGGTGTGATTCTTCGGCGGTGTGCAAGCAACATAAGCTGTAGCATACGCACTGCGCACTTCGGTGGTTTTGGTTCGATCTCGAGTGTTGGGTGATGGACGGATCATTCCGTGCCTCCCTCTCCAAGCGGCTGCCCATTGTCATTCATGGTGATGCAGCCCAGCATGCTCACCATGCTGCACCTCGGCAGTCGCACTCTTGCAGCCAATCGGAATCCGACCTTTAGCACTGCATCCACCGGTCACCTCGAGCCTATGTCACCGACCAAAGCAGCGCTCGTCGACTCGACTCATCCACTCATCCACTCATCCACTCGACTCATCGACTCATCCACTCGTCGACTCGGCCTCCAACTCGTCCGAATCCTTCCGACACACCCCTGCCTCCTCTCCATCCCCGCACCATCTTTCGGTTCTTGCCGCCATCGCATCGCATCATTCATTACAACTCCACCCCAACCTGCACCTCCTGCATCCTGTGGGGTCCACCAATTCCATGCACCCAACCCAATCGAATCATGCAAAAGCCTGGACTCCACTCCCCCTCCTCCCCACATTCAGCATCTCCTCGACATTTTGCATCTCCCGTCTGCCGTATACTCATCCCGATACACTCCGTTGTCCGCTCGGACTTCTCCGACCTCATGCCGATCATGCCGATCATGCCGATCATGCCGATCTTGCCTCCGCCACATCAGCGCTCGCCTTGGTGGTGGTGTCAAACCTTGCGAAACCACAATCGCGCCCAAATTAAAGCAAAAAAAAATTAATTAAGAGTCCTACGGGGATTGAACCCGCGACCTGCAGAAATCCTAGGGAACCTCAGTTTAACACCGAAGTCTGCCGCTCTACCGCTGAGCTAAAGACCCATCATCAGAAGAATGTAAGTGTATCTTGCAAATACATTGCTCTAACATAATCACTGTTGTTGTTGTTGTTGTTGTTGTTTTCACTCTGGAGAACGAGGGCTCATGTGTGCTTTCCACTCACCACACCCGCGCGCACAACCACTGATGAAGCTGGGGGTCAAATCTTGATTAGCAACGCAGCATGTGCGACGAGAAACCTACACAGATACGCACGACACTTGGAAACGCGCGTGGCTCATTCTTTCCTTCGTGCCAAGTCCAGCCGATGGGTCACCAAGTTGCGCGCTACGTCTAGGCCTGCGTCTCGGAAGACTCGGCGGCGTCGAGCGAGGGGACGGGCTGCGACTTGTTCTCGTTGGGCAACGGCTTGTTGGCAGGGAACGCAAGCACCTCCTTGATCGAGTTCGAGTCGGTCAAGAACATCACCAGACGGTCGATGCCCAGACCCCAACCACCCGTGGGCGGCAGACCGTGCTCGAGAGCGTCGATGAACACATGGTCGATTCCCTGGGCCTCGTCATCACCCTGGTCCTTCTGACGACTCTGCTCCTCAAAGTTGGCACGCTGCACCCACGGGTCGTTCAGCTCGGTGTAGGCGTTGCAGATCTCCTTGGTCGCCACAAACACCTCGAATCGCTCGCACAGACCCGGGATGTCGCGGTGTCGCTTGGCGAGCGGCGACATCACCTGCGGGTGTCCCACGATGAACGACGGGTTGATGCACTGCGTCTCGATGAATTCTCCCGTCATCTTGTCGATCAGACGCGAGCACGTGCGCGGCTCGGAGCAGTCCACGTTGTGCTTGATCGCCAGCTCCGAGAGCCACTTGCGCGTCTCCTCGGTGTGGAGCTGATCCGCGGGGGGGAACGTCACGTTCATCTGCTTCTCGAGCTCCTTGATCATGTCGAATCGCTTCCAGGGCGTCGAAAAGTCAATCTCGTACTCGCGACCGCCCTCGACGTCCTTGCCATCCGGATGGTACTTGATCTTGTACGAGCCAGTCACCGCCTTGACCAGACCCGAGATCATCGACTCGGTAATGTCCATCAGATCGTACATGTCGGCGTACGCCATGTAGAACTCGCAGATCGAGAACTCCGGGTTGTGCGTCTGGTCGATCGACTCGTTTCGGAACACACGTCCGATCTCGTACACGCGGTCCAGTCCACCCACCACGAGCTCCTTGAGGAAGAGCTCGGGCGCGATGCGCATAAACAGGTCGAGCTTCAGATCGTTGTGGTACGTGACAAACGGCTTGGCAGTCGCACCACCCGCGATCTGGTTCATCATCGGAGTCTCGACCTCGAGGAATCCAAGGTTGTCCAGGAAGCGTCGCACGTAGTTGATGATCTTGGCACGCTTGACAAAGATGTCGCGAACGTGGTTGTTCATGATGAGGTCGAGGTATCGCTTTCGGTGACGCTGCTCGGTGTCGGTGAAGCCACCCTTGTCGGCCTGCGCCGCCTTGGGAAGCATCTTGAGGTTGGGCGACAGCAGTTTGATCGAGCGCGGGAAGATGGACAACTCACCCTTCTTGGTCTTGCCCGGAACACCAGTGACACCCACAATGTCACCACGACGCAGCAGCTCGTGGATGGCGAAAAAGTCGCCGTCGGTGTGGTCCTGCAGCTGCGCAGTGATCTGAACCTTGACGCCCTCGCCGTGCAAGTCGTAGAAGCGCAGCTTCTGACCAGCCGAGCGCATGTTGTGCAGACGACCCGCAATGCTCACCTCCTCGCCGTCCAGATGCTGACCCGCCTCCACCTTGCCTTCGTACTTGGAGATGAACTCGGAGAGCGAGATGGACACGTGGAACTTGTGCGGGTACGGGTCCGGGTTCTTGGTCTCACGAAGAGCGGCGATGGTGCGGAATCGACGCTCGTAGTACTGGTTCGGGTTGAGCTCCTCCTCGGACGCAGCCGCAGACTTGGCGGCGGCGCCAGCGCTGTGGGCAGGTGCATCGGCAGCCTTGGTGGCCTTCTTGGCCTCTTTCTCGCGCTGCTTCATTCGTCGCTTGAGCTCAGACTTGGAGACCATCTCGCCGGTAACCTCATCCTTGACGAGGTTAACAGCCTCGGCAGCGGGCTGGTTGGTAGCGTCGGTCGAAGACATGTTGCGGGCGCTGATGAATGCGATGCGCGTCAAAGGCGGGAGAGCGGACGGCAGTCGACGCGGGGCGACAAAGGCGGTCGAAGGCAGCGATGTGTGAACAAAGGTGAGAGATCTAGCGAAAGTCTTGATCATCCAAAGCTCCGAGTTTCAGGTGGATAGTGGAGACAAGAGCCAGACAACAACACTGCTTGCTGTGCTGGCGATGCAAAGGGGGACGGGTGGAGATGATGTAGGAAGGTGGACAGCGCCGATAGCGACGAGGACGCCATGCAAAGGGAAAAAAAAAAAGAAGTTGCTAACGAGCTTGGCGCTTGGCGAGAAAAGAGGTTGAATTCAATTCCCCAATGTCGTCTCCTCGTGACGTTTGTATTGGGTAATACTAAATCAGAACTGGTTGACTCGACTGCCACACTGCCACACTACTCCCAGCGCCGGGGGACTTGATTCGAAGTCTAACATCCTGATGTTTTTCGCCTTGTGCTTGGCATGGCCCCGATTCGATCTGCGCGATCTGCGCGATCTGCGCGATCTGCGACGTTCAAGAGGAAGGATCGCCGATTGGGTCCCAGCTGAAAGTGGACAAGGCACAAACCGAGGTCAGAGCGATGCTTGCCACGAGGGTTGGCTTGGCGTTCTGAATCGTTCATCGTGAAGTCAAGCACTCACTCTGTCACCAGGTATTCGTCTAGGCTGAGAAGCAGCTCCATATCTTGTTGGTCCAGTTCAAAGTGAAACACGTTGGCATTCTCGATGATCCTCTGCTTCGAGACCGACTTGGGAATCTGTGACAAATTGTGGTTTGCATCTGAGTTCAGTTCCACGCTTCGACGCAGATAAGGTGGGTAAGCACACGTGCCAACTTACTGTTATGTATCCTCGCTGGAGGGAGAAGCGTCTGTCAGGTACGAAACAGAAGGCGGTCAGAGACTGGGCAGTGGGACTTGGAAAGCTGGTCAGCACGTTGGACGTACATGAGGATCTGTGCGGGTGTAGCAGAGTGCTTGGTGGCAAGTTGCTCGATGACAGGATGGTCAAAGCGTTCTGCGCGGACGAGGGGGCCCAAGCACTGCATAATAAAGACATCGACACGGTTACGTGCATCAGCAAGGCATGGCAGCTCGAACGACAGCGGCAGGTACGAAACTCACCTCGAGAGCGATGTGGTTGGATCGACAGTACTCGACCAGCTCGAGTCTGGCCATGAATGAATGCAGATCGCACTGGTTGACTGTGGGTGGATGTTTTGGATTCGAGTCGAGCAGCTCCTCAAGGTGTCTTTGAGCGTAGTTGCTGACGCCGATGCTCTTGATCAACCCTTGGTCTTTGGCGTCTTGGATGGCTTTCCAGCTCTCGAGTCTGTTGCGTTTGCCACCGTAGGGGCTGTGGATCAAGTACAGATCGATGTAGCCCAGCCCGCACTTGTTGACGGATTGGGCGATGCTGCGTTTCGTCGAGTGGTAGCCGTTGTTGCACTGGAGCTTGGAGCAATAAAAGATATCGGACCGCTTGACGGGGCAGTTGGGAGAGGACAGGAAGCGAGAAATGGCCGAGCCTACGCTGTGCTCGTTGTAGTACCACTCTGCACTGTTGAGCGCACAGCCAGGGTTAGATTCAGCGTTCGAACTTTGGTCGTTGGTGTGCAGATGGTGGACTCACCAGTCAAAGTGCGTGTATCCGGCTTCGAGAGCCCAAGTGACGGCGCGCGAGGCTTGTTGTTCGGACATCTCGTACACGCCCAGTCCGAGTCGAGGGATGAGATTGCCATCGGCAAGCCTGGCTTTGGAGCCAAGGCTGAGCTTGGCGGGGAAGTTGTTGGATACCATTTTGATGCTAGCGTCGCTATGCAAGCGTGGTCAACACCTCCACTTTGGTGATACAGAACGTGCCAATTCACCGATGATGCGCGATGATGACGAAGCGCGCATGGGTCAGCTCGGACCACTCGAAAGCTGCTGACCGACCGGCTCACAATCAGAACGAATCGACATCACCTGCGTTCAAACACGATCACCCAGGCCACACTCCAACAAGAAAGCACACATGTTGCAATCTAGAAGCAGCAGACGTTTGGCAATCACACAGTACACTCTACTCGACAGGGCGACGCGCGCGACGCGCGCAACAATAGCTGATGCAGTTCAGTCTGGCTGCACATGTCGCCGCACCCCGCAAGCCATGAACCAGCTGGACGCACGGTGTGCGCATGCGTCCTTGCTGGTTGACGATGTCGTGTTGCAACTGAAAAGCTCCGGAAGGCTGCTGCTGTACTGTACAGTATATCTGGTGGGGGGTGGCTGGTCGAGACGCGCTGCGCTTAGCTCACGCGGCGTATCGCGGCGAACAACGCAGGTTTTTACAGTACAGGACACTCCCAAAGTGCCGAACACGCGTCGTGCGCGGTTGTGCGTTACTGGACGCAGTAAGCATCGTGTATGCACTGCTCGGCTGTTTCCTGTTGCAGCCACTCGAGTCTCCGAGCACATCCATCCCCCATCCCCATCCCCATCCCCATCCCCATCCCCATCCCCAGCCCCATCCTCATCCTCATCCTCATCCTCATCCGCCTCTCTTGCTTGTTGCCCACACACACATTTGATTGCTTCTCTACTATATCAAGCGGCGTCTGGAAATACACATCTCCCACCATCCAACCCTCCTCCTCACACACACACACTCTCTGTCGCTGTCAGATCATCCACAACCGCAATACCCATCTTTGAAAGCGCAGGACACACCTTTTTTTGCCACCACCCCACACGCTCGACTATTTCACAATGGCGGCCCGAACGCCGGCACGCGAAGCGGCAGCCGCCAAGATCAAGGCGCTCTCTTCCGCCGTCGCCTCCTCCTCCTCTTCCTCCTCAGTCACACGCTCCTCGCTGCCCGACGAGGGGCTCCTGCTCACCACACTCAAGATGCTCGCGACGTTTGACAATGCCAAGAACGCGCTGTTTGCGCTCGTCGTCTACCGCTACACCATCCGCCTGCTTCGCCATCTCAAAGTGTATGGCGTCTCCGAATCTCTCTTCCAGCTCTACCGCCTTCTCTCGGCGCGAGCCTTTGCGCTCCTCCTCAAGACTCCCGCCGCCAAGCGCAAGGTGAAGCGCGAACTCGACAACGCCATGGCCGAGGTCGAAGCCAAAATTGTGCCTCGTCCCAAGCATCTCGACATCAACACCAACCTGCCCCAGCTCGGAAAGGAAACCGAGTGGATCAGGGACCAGCTCGCAAGGCTCCAGACCATGGAAGCAGGCGTCGACAGCAAGGTTGTAGATGCAGAGTGGCAGAATCGCGATGGGCAGATGGTCTGGAAGGGCGGCAAGGTTTCTGGTGCCGTCTACCACGGCGGCGATGATCTTTCGGAACTTCTTGCTGATACCATCAAGCAGTTCCTTGTTTCCAACCCTTTGCATCCGGATGTGTTCCCCGGTGTTCGAAAGATGGAGGCCGAGATCGTGTCGATGGTGTTGCGGATGTACAATGCTCCTTCGACTGCCGTGGGTGCGACATCGTCGGGCGGAACCGAATCCATCCTGCTCTCCTGTCTCGCAATGCGCGAGTGGGCGCGTGCTACCAAGCGAATCACCCAACCCGAACTCATCGTCTCCGTCTCCGCCCATGCCGCGTTCGACAAAGCCGGCCAATACTTTGGCATCAAGGTGCACCACATCCCCGTCGACCCAATCACCCGCAAAGTCCAAGTCGCTCGAGTCGCTCGCGCCATCAACACCAACACCATCGGTCTCGTCGGAAGTGCTCCCAACTTCCCCGACGGCATCATCGACGACATCCCCAACCTCGCCAAACTCGCCAAACGACACAACATCCTTCTCCACGTCGACTGCTGTCTTGGCTCGTTCCTCGTGCCTTTCCTCCACAAGGCTGGGTTTGAGACCGAGCCGTTTGACTTTCGAATCGATGGCGTTACCAGCATCTCGTGCGATACGCACAAGTATGGGTTTGGTCCCAAGGGTCTTTCGACGATTATGTATCGAAGTGCCGAGTTGCGTCGGTTCCAGTACTATGTCAAGACGGATTGGCCGGGAGGAGTGTATGCAACACCTACGCTTTCCGGCTCACGTCCAGGCAGTTTGATCGCAGGTACGTGGGCAGCGATGATGAAGCTTGGAGAAAGTGGATATACCCAATCGTGTCGTGACATTGTAGGTGCTGCTAAGGAGATTCATACCCGCATTGAACGCGAGATTCCCGAACTGTTCGTGCTTGGAAAACCCATCGTATCCGTGGTGGCGTTCGGTTCGGCTGCGGGGAATGTTAGCATTTACGATGTGGGCGATCACATGTCCAAAAAGGGTTGGCACATGAACGGACTTGGTGGAGACATCCCTGCGATTCATATCGCCGTCACTAGGCTCACCATTCCAGTCGTGTCCGAATTCGTAGCAGATCTTAAGGAGGCGGTCAAGGTGGCGAGAGGCTCCTTCTCCGGTCAGAAGGGTAGCATGGCCACTTTGTACGGTCTAGGCTCCGGCGTCAGCGCCACCGCTATCGTGGGCCAGTTGGCCACCAGGTTCATCGACACGCTCTATCTCGTCTAACTTACACCCGCATCCCACCCCTTGATCCGTCCCCGGGAACAATTTGTAGACACCTCACCACACTCGATTGTGCACACGCTTTAGTCACAACCACTTTCTGCGATAAACTTGCATTTTTGTGTCGTACTTGCACCAAGTGCATCTCTGATTGTACAATTTGTTGAGCGGTGGTCACGGATTTTCAGCTGGGAGCCGCATCGCCAAGCGGAGGCACGTCGCTGTCAGCTTCATCGACGGAGCTCTCTGCCAGAGCAGTGCTTCCGTGTGGGCCGCGAGCAGTGCTGTGCGTGTCGTTGACCTTACCGCCGAGCTGCAGTGCCTCCATCTGCGCCTTGACATCCAGCAGCTCCGCACACAGACTCTCGTTCTTGCTACGCAATCCGTCTCTTTCCTTCTCGAGCTCGCCCACGTCCTGCAACGCCTGCCTGCTCCGCGGCTCCCCTTCGACCACCAACTGAGCCTTTTCCTCCCTGAGCGCCTTGACACTGTCGAAAGCGACCTCCAACTCTCCCTTGAGCCGCCCATTCTCGGCCTCCAACTGTGCATACTTCTGCTCCACCTTACTCAACGTCGCCTCGGTCGCCTCCACGACATACGCCATTTCATCCCATTTGCTCAACAGCTTCTCCATCTCGTTCCTCTGCCGCTCGTACTTCAACACGTCATTGTCCCAATACGCCAGACACGTCGTGAGCTGCGCAATCTTGGCCTCATACTGCTCGAGCTTCGCCAATTTGGGCGCATCCGCCTCCACCTGTGTGCGCAGCTCAAACAGCTGCGCGCCCGTCTCTTCGAGCTGACGCGTGAGCGAGCCGATGTTGGCGGCATCCTCTTCCGCCTGTGCCTTGAGTTGACGTGCCTCGGTGGACCACGCCTTGCGCTCCTCGCGGTACGCCTTGAGCTTGTTGTTGAGGTCCGCCTCCCACTGGACGTGGCGCGCCTTGGTGGCGGCCGCTTCGGCACGGCAGCGTTCAAGCTCGACGTGTTGGGCGGCGTTGGAGGCGCGAAGCGTGCGCACAGTGTGGTAGAGGTTCTGCCGCTCGGCTTCGAGCGCCGTGTCGGTGACCTTTTCGCGATGCAGACGACCAATGTGGCGCAGATGCTGCTCCTTGAGATAGAGCTCAAAGTTGAGCTCGTTGCGCAACAGCAAATTCTCTCGCTGCAACAACGAAACCATGGACGCATCGCTGCCGGCACTGTGGTGCATGGACGGCGACGAGGCGTTGTGAGAGGAAGGCGCCAGCGACGGCTTCTCGCTCGCCTCTTGCTGTGGCGTGCATGGATCCATGGGCAGATAGCTCGAGGCGAGCGGATGCCTTGCCGTCGACGTCGGCGACGTGGGTGTCGCCGGGCTCGGCGAGTGGGTGGATGGCAGCGACGACAATGAGCCGGATCGCGAGCGCACTCGGGCAAGAGAAGCGTGTGTGGCGGGGGACGCGGTCATCGACAACGGCACGTGCGAAGAGCTCGAGTTGCCTACTGCAGTGACGATGGCAGGAGTTGCGGCCGCTGTTGCGCTGGCTGCAGGTATCAACTTGGAAAGAGTGCCACTGGCCGTCGTGCCCGCCGACATTCTCGTCTGTGGAATCACTGGGGTAGCCGCCGACTCGTCCAATCGCTGAGCAGCGGCAGTCATGGGCTGAGCGGTGAAGCCGAAGCCGAAGCCGAAGCCGAGGCCGAAGCCAAGCGCGGTGGGCGCGCCGGTACCAGCAGCCTCGGCTGCGGTAGTGGACAGGAGCGGCGCACCCGAACGCAGCGATGCATAGGTGAGAAGGATGTCGTCAGGATTGACCGAGTGCGGCAACCTTTGGTAGTGGCGATGCGCGGATCCGCTGGGCGAGGTGGGATGCAGCAGGGCGGCGGCGCTGCGTCGTCGACCCATGTCAAACGGACCGAGCCGGGCTTCGGAAGAAAACACGGAGGCGCACTCGTCGTCAGGCGCATCGTGCTCCATGGAGCCGTGGCGCTGACGCTCTGCCTGGACAATGTGTGACGAGTTGACGTCGTGCCACTTGCCCAAGAACAGGCCGAGACATTCGGCGTTGATATCCGCCGAGTCGTGGTTGAGCCATCGCTGCTTGTCGGTGAGTTCGGTTTCGGCGTCCATGGTGATAATGGCGGGGTGGATGGTGTGACGACGCAAGATGGGCGCGGAACGGCTCTGAACGGCGATCTCGTCCATCATGTCCTCCCAGGGCCCTTCAAAGGGGCTGTCGAACGATGCTTTGCGCAGGTAGTGGATGGGGGAGCGGAGGAAGCGGATGACGTTGCACGGAAACAGGCCGTAGAGGAAGGTGAAGAGGTGCTCTGCGTTGGGCGGCGTCGACATGGTGGTATCAAAAATGGACTCGAGCCTGTTCCAGCGCAAGGATGGCTTAACGTCGAGTCGCTTGCCGAGGCGATCGATTTCGGTGAATTCCTCGTCCTTCTCCCTACGAATTTGGTCGAGTTCGGGATCATCGCCCACGCGGTTTTCCCAGCCGTTGCCGAGACGCCTCCAATCGACGATGCGCGCAAAGATGCTGAGCAGTGTGGGCAGGCCGCCAGCGCCTCCGTTGGCGATCCAGTTGGGGATGTGGGGGATGAGCATGATAAAGGCGGTGACTCCGAGCGAGACGCAGGTGGTGGAAGTGTCGAGCTGGAGCGACAGGATGAGCATGCGGGGCAGTGCGGTGGAGGTGATGTGGTAGGCGTGGATGGGATAGAGACGCAGAAAGGTGGAGAGCAGGAATAGAAGCGGCACTCGCGCGGACGGTTCGTGGAAGGATTCGGCAATGTGGTGGAAAAACTCTTTGGGCTTCTCGTTGCTATAGACTAGAAGGACGGACTCGAGGTTGCCCTTCCAGACGAGCGCAGCAGGGTCTCGGAGCAGATGGCTGTGGCTGAGGTCTCTTGGCACGGCGTGATCGCCAACGCCGCCAGCCGAGCCGGACACACTAGCTGCGACGCTGCCGCTGCCGCTCCTGTGGTCTCGGTGGGCTGGATCGTCGGAGCGGAAGTGGTTGTTCTCTTGGGCAGCCTCGGCGAGGTAGAGGTCGAGGATGCGCTGGGTGAAACGACGAAAGGTGTCCTGGCGGGATGCAACGGAGGCAGATCGGCTGGCGGGTGCTGATGCGGTATGGATGGACGAGCTGCGTTGAGGTTGGCGCGAAGGGGAGGAGGAGATGGGCGCGGCGGCAGACATGGGATAGGGGGCGGCACGTGCTCGACGCGGGCTGGTGGATGTGGCGGTAGCGTTGGTGGGATCTAGGGTCGCTGAGCGAGGAGCGGGCCATGATGGGGAGGGAGGAGGTTCATCTTCGTATGCGGTGGTGGGAGCAGCGACCATGGCGCGTACGACGAGCTCTCGGGCGCGGTTTGCGGTGATGTTCTGAACGGAGGCGTTCTTGAGCACAGGGCGAAGGACGAGGTCCCACCACTCGATTACGATGGAGGTGGGACCGAGCAGAGGCATGACGACAAAGAGGACATCGACGATGGCGGGGAGCTTGAGCTTGTGCTTGTGCTGGATGAGTTCGAACTCGGATTGGAGCATGTTTTGAATGGCGTCGTTGATGCGGAGGGAGATCTGCGACTTGATCTGTGCGGTGGGGGATGGGCCGGCTGCAGCAGGATGGTTGGCGTCGTCGGCTTGGGCGGCGGCTTGAAGGGAGTGCGCCTGCTCCTCGACCGCCGCCTCGATGGCACTGAGGATGGAGTGACGTTTTGGCTCATCGGTGGTGAGGAGTGCGTTGCGGATCTTTTGGATGGTATCCTTTAGCCAGGACTGTATGGCTCGTGGAAGGACCACGGCGGTCTGGTGGGAAAAGGAAGGGGGCGGCATGATGCACGAGCTGGAGCGCACCGGGGGAGATGGACGCTGCGCCGGTGTTCAGGGGTACAAAGGACCGCTTTTGGTAAGGATGGATCGAGGTAGAAGTGATGCTGGTGGGCGGTGGGTGGTGGAGAGAGGCTATGAAAGCGAGGTGGGAGTCCGGAGCGGGCGGGGAGATGGGGTGGAGGGGAGCTGGCTGGTGTCTTGATAGTTAGTGTATCGGCAACCCTGACCAAAGATGGCTGACATTGAGAAGGAGTGTGACGGACAAGCTGGGCCAAGGGTAGCGGTGGGATAGCGAATAGGAAGAGTGGAGCGAAGCCTAGATGGGCGAAGAGAAGCGAGCGCCGAATGCAAAACCCGTGGCGTGGCAGGGAGACAAGGGCACTGGCGGCCTAGAGGAAAGACATTTGGAGCCGCAGCTGGAATGGGCACGAAGAGTGGACGACGGGCTGGGCAAGGGTGGCGAGGGTGGCAAGAGGGAGGGCAGTGGTTGTGGTAGTTGGTGATGATGGTTGGGAGGCAAGGCCGAGGGCGAGATGGACCGAGAGAGAGAGAGGGTGAAGTGTACTGTATGCAGCGTGCGTTGTGAGTGCGAGGAGTAGCGACGTCGATGGGGTGGAGAAGAGTCACACTTGGCACTGGCACTCGCACTGGCCCTCGCATTCGCATTCACATTCGCATTCACATTCTCATTCGCATTCACAATCACATTCCCACTTGACATTGGGATTCACACTCAGAGCACGGTGTAGTGTGGTGTGATGTGGTGTGGTGCAGACGGGAATCCAATCACGAATGGGACGCGGCTGATGGCTTGATGGCTTGATGGCTTGATGGCTGATGGCACACATAGCAGATAGCCGTCGCCCCAACTGCAGCACACACCGAGCCAAGCCAAGCAAGCAAGGCGAAGCAGCAGGCAAGCAAGCAGCAGGGCAAGCAAACACTGCATGCAGCCATGCAGCGAAGCTTGGGGCGAGTGTTGAAGTGAGTTGAGTTGGTGGCAAAGCACAGCGGAAAAAAGCGCTTTAACCGAAGTCGAAGCCGCTCCGCCCCACCAAAGTCCCACCAAATCCGATCCACGCAGCAGCAGCAGCAGCAGCGGCAGTGACGCGCACTTTGCACTTTTGCACTTGCCACTTGCCACTTGCCACTTGCCACTTGCTGCACCGAGTCACACCTGCTACAGTATTCGTGATTGCGCCCGCCGCCCGCTGTGATGTTGGATGCCCCCCGCCTTCTATCCAGCACACTCTTTGGCACACCCTTCAGCAGCTACAAGCCACTGCCAGCCGCCACTGCCAGCCGCCACTGCCAGCCATCGCAAGCTACTGGGCACCAAGGCTGCGATGGAGTTGGCGACGTGGATTGTGATAGGCTGGCAAGCACGGCATGGTGTCTTATCGTGGTCGCATGCGCGGGAGCGTGTGCACTCGCACTCGCATTGATGAAAATCATGAATAATGTGAATGTGAATGTCGGTATTTCGACTACTCGCGTGACTGGCTGGCTGGCTGGCTTGCTGACTTGGTTGCTCGTCGCTGTCGATTTGCCTCCTCCACCCCAACTCAAAGCTGACTGGCTAGACGTCATCTGTTCTGACAGCACCACTCCCCTTTTCCCCTTTCCCCGCAATATGCAAAACATGCTTT
The DNA here is from genome assembly GCA_020827535.1 of Ustilago esculenta. Lineage (NCBI taxonomy): Eukaryota > Fungi > Basidiomycota > Ustilaginomycetes > Ustilaginales > Ustilaginaceae > Ustilago > Ustilago esculenta. Next base: position 900,677 of record JAAKGJ010000007.1, read on the forward strand.
CCAGCTCGCAACAGGAACAAGCTCCCGTCCCCTCGATGGGCGTGTACTGTACTCACACACCCTGTCCCCGCACTTTGTACTGTACTGTACTGTACCATCCAATCGCTGCTCAGCACCACGCCAGCCACAAACCCGCCACGCTTGTGATGGCATGCATTCAGTCACGCCCCGCGCATGTGAAGTGCACACTGTACTGTACTTTACATCGGCGACACCACTTCATGGTGCCACCTCCTCACGGTGCCAAGCAAAATACTCTTTCGACCTGTTCAGCTGCTTCACCAGCTGCTCCACCTGCTTTCTCCGATGCTCCTGCGCATCCTTGAGCGTCTGCTTGGCCTTTCGAATCGCGTACATGCTTTCTGCTCCCCCGTTCTGCTGCACCCCTTCCTCCTCCGCTTCCACCGGTGTGGGCGTCGACGATGCAGCCGCCCTGTTTCCTTTCTTGCCAAGTTGCGCTTCTTTCTCCCGCTCCCGCATCCAAACATTCTCCTCGTACTCCACCCGCTCCAGACGATACCTCACGTACTCGATCAGCCTCTTGATCGTCACAGGATCGTTCACCCCCATGCACATCCGACTCCCGCCCTCGCTGGCTGCTTCGCCCTTGTCGAGTGATTTCGGCAGTCCCAGTTGCACGTCGTCGTCGCTAGCTTCCGTCCCCGCTCCTCCGTTGTCCAATTCGCCGTCCAGCAAAATGAGTCCGCTGCCGTCTGCTTCTTCCTTCCGCGCCACCCGTTTCTCGTGCGTGCTGCCCTCGTCTACCATTTCAGCCTGCTTCGCGTCAGTGTCCACGGGGAAGCCGGGTCCAAGCACCACCACACACCACGCAAACTTGCCCTCGGTGAACTTGGGCATGCGTTCCTGGTACTCGCGCAGATGCCAGTACTCGCGGCCGTCCACATCGCACCCTAGCGGCCCCGTGCGCAGTGCATGCGTGTCGATCGCAATCTCGCCCACCACACGTGCATCCTGCCGCCGCCATGCATGGTCGCGTTCCATCTCTTGCTTCTCCGCCTTCCACTTTTGATACTCGGGCGACACAATGCTGGGCGCTCGCTTGTTGAGCTCAGCGAGTTCTTCCACGATTTCCTTTTCCAGGTCCGCGTTGGCGGCCCTGTGCGTGCGCTCCAGCGCCATAATGCTCTCCGTCGCCGTCTTGAGCTCCTCCGCCACGCAGTCAGCCATGACCGCTGCATCGATCAGCGCGCTCAGGATGGATACCTTGGTCTCCAGATCCGGGCTCTCCATCTCGCGCTCGTCTTGCGCCTCTGGCTTTGTCCCACCGGCGCCGTTCGCCTTGTCGTCCGCCTCCATCTTTTCTTCCTCATCACCCTCCACCTCGTCATCCGAGCTGCCAACCATGAGTCTGCGTCGCTTCTTCTCACTCCGACCGTTCGTGCGAACCTTGGGCTCGGCGTCCTCATCGCCACATGCATCGCTGCCTGCATCCTTGCTGTCAGTGGAAGCCTGGCGCTTGTGCAACTCTTCGTGTCGCAGCTTCGTCTCTTTCTCCTTCTGCTGCTCCTGCTGAAGCTTGATCACCTGCTGTCTCCCCGTGAGTCTCACTTCGGGCGTGGGTTCCTTTCGTGTCGACTTACGTGCGCGTCCCGATCGACTTATGTGCGCACTCTCGTCCGGATCCGCCATGCTTTCGTCGTCGCTCGCATCGTCGTCGCTCACATCGTCGTACACGTACATCGAATTTCGGGTGGCCACACGTCTGCGCTTACTGGGCAACGCATCCTCATCGTCGTCGCACGCATCGCTACCCGTCTCGCCGAACTCGCCCTCCTCCCATCGATCGAGCAACGATTTTTGACGTGCGATTTCGCCCTGCTTGTTCTCCTTGGCCTGGCGTGCTCGAGTCACACGAGCTGCAGGCGGCGATGGCGAGCGCTGTGCAGCGGCCGCTTCCACCTCCACCGGAATGTCGTGCTCCACAAACGGCAGTGGCGTGCGTGTCAATCCGAAGCTAGCCAACAGCTCGGTGGCAGCAGACCAAGGCTCGCCGCGTTGCAAGCTTTTCGCATGGTTGCGGTACGCGGTGATCGCATGCACAAAGTGCTTGGTGGGCTGACCCTTGTCGATGTTGGACAAGCCGGCGATGGTCTTGAGCAGACAACCGAGCATGTCTTGAACCATGGCGTGCGTCCAAGTTTCAAACCTGTCGAGCTGGGTGAGCACCGAACGGTTGAGGCCAAACTTGTCGAAGCGTACCATGCTCTCGTAGATCCACATCCGAGCTCGCATGTTGTCTTCGGGCAGCTTGGTCGCGATCACCTCCAACACGGGAGGCGGTGCGACTGTGGGCGGCTTGAGCGGCTTCAACACCGGTGCTCGCACGCCGACGTTGTTGAGAAGCAACGCGAGCGTCTGTTCGTGTGCTGGTTTGGTGCTGGGTGGTGGAGTGTGAATCCCATCGTCCAGATGAGCAGCAGCATCAACGTCGACGTCAACGCCAGCTGCGCTCGGCTTGGGCTTGACCTTGGTTTTGGCACTTTTCTGCGGCCCGGCTGCTACTGCCTCGGCGATGGTGCGGTCCTTGGCTTTGCCCTTGGAAGCACCCTTGGTGGTATCCTTGGTGGCGACACCCTGGGAAGCACCCTGGGAAGCACCCTGGGAAGCACCCTTAGCACTGCGCTTGGCTGGTTCGTCCTGGTCGGCTGCACCACCAGCCTGTTGCTTGGCTTTGCCCTTGCTCGGCTTGGTTGCTTCAGCGTTGTTACGGTCGACATCGGTGGTTGCAGACTTGCTCTTGCCGGCGCTCCATCTGCCGAGAGGCTCAAGACCCGCCGCTTTTCGACAAGTAGAGCACGCGCATTTGCCGCGGCAGCGTGGACACTTCCAAGCATACTTGGTCTCGGACGGCGGACAATGCTCCTGAGGATTGATCATCATGCGATTCGACTTGACGATCGTCTCCGGATCCTGGTCGTATAGACGCTTGAGCGACGAAAAGCAGTAGCGACCCTGGCAGCGCTTGCCCGGAGCGCGCATGAAGGTGCATTCGAGCAAAGCGCCATTGCAGGGTTGATGATGCTGATGGCAAATCTTGATCGGGTTTTCGTTGCAGTTGACGTGGGTGCGTGTGCGCACGACGTCACTGATTGGGACGGAGCGCGAAGAGGAGGCTTTGGATGGCGTGTCATCGTGCTCGCGCTTGCCTTTAGCCTTGGACGGCTGCTCGTCGTGGGCTGTTGCGTTTGCGTTTGCGTTTGCGGTGGCGGTAGATTTGGGGATGGGTTCCGACTTTCTGGCTTTTAGCTTGTTCGCACCGTACACAGCCGTCTTGGCTTTGGACGAAGCCTCGGCAGCGAGGTTGGAAGAGGAAGCGGACTTCGTGAGACCGGGTTTGGACTTTGGTTTGGGCTTGGTGTTGGGCTTCGAGGGGGATGGACGGGTGGGTTCGGGTGCGTCGGATAGCTCGGAGAGGGACTCGTCGTCGCCCATGGTGAGGTCCACATAGACGCTCGGCTCGGATGGAAGAGCCATGACGCGGAGTGGTGCCAACGACGTGGAGCCGGGTGGCGGCAGTCGCAACGTAGAGTGTGTGAATGATGCGTGCGTGCTCTTGGAACGAACGGCCGAAGGGGAGGTTGAGAAAGGATCGCAGTGCGGAGTGTAGGAGGGGAAGGTGGGGGATGTTGATGGAAGGGATGAGAGTTGGAATGATGTTGAACGCACAAATATCGCGCGTTGTGTGGCAGCTGCCGGTTCGCTTGCTTGCTTGCTTGCTTGCTTGCTCGCTGGCTCGGACGGATGAGTAATTGGCAACCGAACAATCTGCGAAGCCATGCCGCAAGCGCAATCACAAGCGCAATCGCAAGCGCAACTGCAACTGCAACTACAACTGCAACCCACGTTGTCAGCTCAGCCTCAACAGCCGGCTGTTCACTCAGCCGCAACCACTTGGCGCTTGCCTCAACACTCGATGAAATCGGACGCTACGCAGCCATGGCTCGAACACACGCACTCAAACGTTTGACACAATCCAGGGTCCTCGTTTATTGTGCGGAAATGAGTGGTCAAGGTATCTCAATCCCGCCCAACGCCACGCGCGATCGATCGGCGGCAATGCGTGATTAGCGCTCTGACACTGTGCGCAAATGAGTCGTGTGTGTGTGTGTGTGTGTGTGTGTGTCGACAGGATATCATCAACAATGCTCATGCTCACTTAATCGTTGACATGTCACCACTCGTCTCTCATCACCATGACTGCCTCTGCCATGATACGCAGCGAGTGGTGCGCTCCACTGTACGCGCTCGTTGGCGGCGCGCGCTTTCGCCATCAACGCGTCGCGTCATACCAACCCGCCCGCCGTGCGCCAAACGCCACGCGCGTGCGCGCGTTCCTGGAATGTAGACAAGCCGCGATCTGACATTGTTTGTGACTCAAAGTGTTGGACTGCCACAGTCCCTGAATCCCATGACTCTATTCATGATCCCATGATCCCCCCATTGCCACTCGTTGGCTCACTCCATACAGCATGCCGCGCAAGCGAAAGGGCCCAAAGAGGGAGCCCACCGATGCCGACCCAACGCCCGCGTCCACATCCAACCACGTCCTCTCGCATCCAGCAGCGGCTACCGTCGCTGCAGCCTCCGTGGCTTCCACCACCAACCGCCAGCACAATGCTGAGCCAGCATGCACACTGAATCACGATCAACGCGCTGTCGCCCACAGCAACAAACGCGCCCGCCATCTTGCCGAGGCCGAGCAGGATCGTCTGGGCAAACTCGTCGGCCTCGAACGCTGGCTCGAAAGTGTCGGTCATGGCAGAGGCGCTGCTGTCTGCGTCTGTGGCGAGGTGCTTCAAGCCACTCCTGCTACCAGCTCACCTCCTGGCAATACCTTTCTCCTCGAGCTCAGCTGTTTCCACCCCGATGATCCAGCCCGACGTTCCAACCTCTCGGTCACTTTCCAGGGCCAACTCGCGCGCAACGTCTCCGAACCGCTCTTACTTCTTCACAGGCTTGGGCCACCAACCGTCGTGTATCTCTCCGGATTTGCGGCTGATCTGCTGCCCCCGCACCAGCGTGCGCCCCGAGTACTATTCCCGTACCAAAACGCCGTTCTCAAAATGTCATCCCAGCCACCTTCGAACCATCCCACTGCACCAACATCCGCGATTTGGATCGAGCAGCTCGCCGCGCATCCACTCTTGTCGTCTCTCGCACCGTCCCATCCCGGCACTGCTCTCGCCCAACCTGCTCCGATTCCGCAACCCCAAACCAGCAATGCGTTGGTCAATCCACTCGATCCTCCCCCTCCAAGCCAGCTTAGCGACTGGTTCTCCACACCTGCCCCTACAGCCGATGCTCCGCTCCCACCTCATGCGCCGCGAGCATCTGCTACCTCTCCTGCGACACGTCCTGCGACCAGCATCGTCAAGAGCGAAGCTCAAGCACCCTCTTCCGCCTCTGCGCCTCATCTCGATAGGCCACCGTCAAGGCAAGCCTCTGCTGCTCCGTCAGAACCTCGTCGCAACGCGCCGCACGTCAAACCACGCCGAATGGGCAACTGCCTATATACCCCCATGTCCATGGTCCGTGACGGAGAACGTGCTAGCATCATTGGTGTCGTCGTGGCTGCAGGCGACCCGCGACGATCATCCAGCGGCACCCGCGACCTCAGCCTCAAAATCACCATTGCAGATGCTTCCTGTCTCTCGGGCACCGGATACGCAAAGCAGCTCGACCGATCAATGACCGTCATGCTCTTCGCACAGCAGACCGAGCGCATCCCACAAAACGTCGTCCCAGGCCATATCGTCGCCGTCCGCAGCGTCCAAATCCAGATGTTTGGCGGCAAGCCCCAAGCGGTAGGCAAGTCCGCCGCCTCATGGAGCTGGGCCACCTACAACCCCGTCTCTGGCGACGTTCGCGCCTCTTCCAATTTCCCCCTCGCCTCCCAGACTCCCCCAGAATGCAGCCCAGAAGAGATGGAACACTTCCGCGACATGGCCAACTGGTTCTCCGAGCTCCAAGGCGTCGATGCCAACATCGTCACTCGATCAGCTCGCCCTACTCTCAAGCTACACGACATTGGCGAGAACAACTTTTTTGACACCGTCGTCGAAGTGCTCAAAGTCTACACCCACACACTTGCTCCGGATCTCTACGTATCCGACTACACAAATCATGCTCTCTTCTACCGCGGCAACGACAAATATCTTCGTTTGCAAACCGACCTCCCCTACCCCGACGATACAGACGGATGGGGCCACGTCTTTCAGATCAGTCTTTGGGACAGCCATGCCACCATCGCAGAAGGCCTTCAGACCGGTGACATCATACGCATCCAGAACGTGCGTCCTAAGCTCAACCCGCGTGGCCTTCTCACCGGCGGTCTTGGCAGCAGCACAGACAGCGGCATCAAGATTCGCACTCTCAAGCCCACCGATGAGGCGCGCATCGATCTCGAGAAGCGACGTGCACGATTTTTCGAGACGATCGTCACCGCTGAGGAAGAGGCCTTTGCTGACCAAGTTGAACGCGAAATGTGTCAGACTACCGAGCTGCAACCCAACCACCACACAGATCCACCCACGCTCCGTGGCGAGCACCAACCACGAGCAGCACAAACAAGCGTCGAGACTCAGAGTCGATCTGTTGCGTCGGTGCCACAGGAGCTGGCAGCACAAATTCAAGTCGGTCCAGTGTCGATCGGTCACGCCCAGACAGTGGAGCCCGAGGGTGCTGGAAGAGGTGCTGCACCAACTGTTTCAGCAGAGGCAGCTGATGGGCCTGCAGCGGATCTGAATGGCCGATTGCAAGCAGCGGCGCCAGCAGTAGAAGCAAGTCCCCTCTCGGCGACGCAGCCTCCATTCCCTACTCCTGCTCAACGCCAAGTGCGTACGATGCAGGAGGTGACGCCATCAAAGACCAGAGACCCGACCATGGCTCTCGCAGCCAGCAACAGCAGCAACCGCGACCCCACCGACATTTCGGTGGTCGAGACACCGGATCTCAAGCCACACACGCTCATGGGCCCGCCTGGAGGTGTGATGGAAGAACGACGTGCGCTGATCCGATGCAACGCGCCTGCCTCCATCGCATTGACCGCCTTGGCCGAACTTTCGACAACCTCCCTGTGTCCCGGCATGTACAAGGTCAAGGCGCGCGTCATCTCGACCAACCCATCCAAGGTGGAGCAGTGGGGACGTATGGAGTGCAAGGCGTGCAAGCGGATGGTACCCCACGACCAACGCTTCTGCACCAAATGCGGCGATGAGGACGGCGATTCGTTAACCTACTGTCTTCGGTTTGCAATCATGCTCGAGGAGGTCGATGCAGACTACATAGCGCGTAAGCAGCACCACAGAAATCATCACAACGGCAGTGCTTCCGAGACAAGCCTCAGGAAAGTCACCATCCCACTGCTGTTCCATGGACGAACGGCCGAGGTTCTTCTGCCGTGCGTCGACGCCAAGGCAGTGTTCAACGGCGAACGCTCCAGCATCAAAGCGTTGCGACGCTTCCACAACCGTCTGCTCTCTCCGCAAGAGTACGGAACCGACCCTGAACAGGTATTTGCCATCCATTCCTTCTGGTCCGACGAAGCTGGCCGCAAGGTGAGAAGGTTTGCCGCTCTCAAAGAGCTCAACATTCTGCGCAACCCGCGCGATCTGTTGTAACGCATTGCTTGCTGCGTCGGCATCTGCTGTTGCGACGCATCTCAATGGTAAGTTGTAGACTCAAAAACAAACTTGGATCCATGTGTGCGAAGATGTCGAGAGGTGGAGAACAAGTCTATTGCTAGCACTAGCGTTGCGTTTTATCTGTTGTACAAGGTGTGAGAGGCAAGCTGAAAGCGGAGGATGGATGAGGATGGTTCAAGCAAGACCAGCAGCCTTTCGTACTTCCTCGGCGAAACCGTCGCCGGTGGATTCCTGGGGTGCGGCAGTCTCTCCAAGTTCCCAGCGGTGCATGTCGACGACCTCGACGACATTGGTGCCGTCAAGCTTGTTGTGGCTGGCCCACGATGAGAGTACATCCTGGACGGCCTGCGAGTTGCTTTCCGGGCTGGGTGCGGCGGCGGAGAGGAGCATCATGAAAGGTTGCTGGTACAGGACTGTGCTCACCTCTCCCTGTGTCTCTGCTGGAGCGGAACAAGGTGTGCTGATCGACCTTGTCTCCATCCCCGCCACCTGTCGCGCCAAACTCCTGGTAAGAGCTCGAATGTTGGTCTGAATCGAACCATCAACTGCTGCAAGTGCATCTGGCAGCTTGGGACTTGCGAAGCGCGTCATGAGCAGCGAAGCGACCTTGCCGCTGGTGAGCACGTATCCCGGCTTGGCAGCATCCTTGGCCGCTGCGAAACCGGCCGATCCACCATGAGCAAACGCAGAGGCCAGCTCGACGATGGACCCGCCTTGGGCAGTTCCAGTTTCGGATCTACGAGGAGCATCCGGTGAGGGCACAGTGGGAGGAAGGATGGCAGCCGCTCGAGCGATCGAGATCTTTTCACCCAGACGAGAAACAACGTCGATGATGGCAGAGCCGACCGTCTTGGGTGCGACACTTGAGCCTTGTGCCTCGGGCGAGCTTGGAAGCAGCGGGAAAGCCAAAAGTTGCTCCACCGGAACTTGGACCAATCCACTCTGCGACTTGGATTGTGTTGTAAGCGTAGGGAAGAGCGCAACGGTGTGTACGATGTCCTTGACGAGTTGAGCAAAGACGTCATTCTTGGCGACAAAGTCGGTCTCGCAGTTGACTTCGACAATACCACCTGCAGCAGCACTCGTTGCGCCAATACCGGCATTCTTGGCCACCTGCGTGAGCTGACCTTTCAGCTCCACAGAGCTTGGCAAACCATCCGAAAGCACGGTGACGGCAACCACGCCTTCGCGAGCTTGCCTGCCAGCCACCTTGTCTGCCTTTTTAGCGCCCGACTTTCTGCGATCGGCTTCGAGCCATTCGAGCGCGAGCGGGATTGAGTCCTCGTCAGGAGAGGTAGAGGGTCTGGAGGCGAGAAGCGCCTCCTTGGCTTTGAGCATGCTCGTTCCGGGCACGAGCTTGCGGAGCTCCGCAATGGCCTTGATGGATGGCTTCTTGGGCTCAGCGACGAGGGCTGAGCGCGAAAAGGAGCGGGCGAAAGCGGCTGTATTCGAGGTTGGCGCTGCGCACGTCCTGGCCGTAGCCATGCGCATGCCTCGCAGAATGGTTGCAGAGCCCGACATCGTGATTGGTGTTCTGTTGCAACGTGTTGTCCAAGGGTGGTACAGGAAGTTGCGTTCTTCTTGATCCAGATTTGATTTGGAATCGTGGATCGCCGCCGGAAAATCGGCCCGATGCGCATTCCCCGATGCGCGAGACGAGATCGAGATGCGCGTTGGTTGTGCTGCGAGGACCCTGACGCAGCCAAGCCACACAGCTCGGATGCACAACTCGCTCAGATAGTGCATCCACAGCCGCAGCCGCCGCTTGGTCCAACCGCTTGGTCCAACCGCTTGGTCCAACCGCTTGCACCCGTACCACCACCATCTGGGCATGGTCCACACAATCATCGCCGCCGAACTCTCCATCCACGTCGACGAGTGCTGACACACACAGGTGGGCTGCTCTGCGTCAACCCCCAACTGCCGCGTCTCGACACGCTCCCCCCGGATTTGGGCACCGAGTCTGCAGCCCTCCAAGTCAGAACGTGCCCTCTTGCGACTCAGCTCAGCAGCACCCTGAAACCCCATCTTGACACCATGAGCAAAGCGATCATCCGACCATTCCACCAACTCTGAACCTCACACCGAACCAGGTGTTCTCTTTCGGCTCCCTAGTCTTTCCCTCGCTCAAGACTCCAGATCACGACGATGGACTCGATTCCAGGCGACCAATGGATCGGCGAGTACGCCAGATGGCTGCGTGTACACGAGTCCAAGCTTGGTGGTGCTGCAGCGTCGGCTGCAGCCGCAAAGCCCAATGTCAGTCGCGATGCACCGGCTTCAGCACTCTCATCCACATTCTGGAACGTAGTCAGCCTCGGGACCGCAAACATCAACACCAATGGCTCGAATCCAGCCAGGCCATCTTCCACAACAACATCAGCCGCTTCGACGTTGGCAGCTCGCCCCATGCTCTTGCGCCAGAATCCACACAACCTCTACTACCTCCTTATCCGCTTCGAAGCGCTCGGCCTCCCCATCGGCTCGCTCGACACCAAGATCCCTATCGCATCACGACCCACTTCCTACTTTTCCTTTGTCGCCGCGACTGCACCGAACAAAGACCGAGATGATACCATGTCTATGAGCTCCATGCGCAGTCGCATCAGCGTCGTATCGTCCTCCTTCAGCTCCTCGTTCTCCTGGTTTGGCTCGTCGACCAACAAGCCAGATCCGTCCAGAGACGTCAAGTACATCTACTCGTGCTTCACAAAGATCCCTAGTCTCCGACTTGGTACCATCCCTGCACGCAAGCTCATCCAGGATTTCGAGGATTGTCCTGGCCAGTGCGCTGTGCCGCTCGATGTGTTCAAGAACCTGCAGTTGCTCGAACTGGACGACGTGGATCCGCGCACGCTCATTGGCTGGGATAGGGTTTGCATCCAGCTGCGCAGCCTCACGTGCAAAAAGAGCGGTATGGAAGACATCACCGATCTTCTGGTGGACTTGGTCATTGTCGACTCCAAGAGGAGACGCGGTGAAAAGGTGGACCTCAGGCGCTTACGTCGACCGGCTCCGCCTGCAGACAGCAAGCAAGACCTTTCCGCCTCCATCACCACCGCTTCCAGCACTGATGCCGAGGACACTCTCGCAGAGCCTTCGAACAAAGCAGTAGCCGCACACGCAGGAGCAAGGGAGGCAACGCCGTCATTGTCGGAGCAACTGCCTTCACTCGCTTGGCACTTTTTGCGCTACCTCAACCTCTCTTCGAACAATCTCACGTTTGTGCCAGCCGAGCCTCTGCTCTGTCTGTCGGGACTCACCAATCTCGACCTGTCGTCCAATCTGCTCAACGTGGTGCCGCCGTCTCTCTCGAACCTGCCGTGTTTGACTTCGCTCAATATCTCGGACAATCTCATCGACTCGGTGCTTGGTATCTACGACGCGCTGCCTGCCATCCGCGTGCTCAACCTCGCCAAGAACCGTCTCGAGAGTCTCTGCGGATTGGAACGCCTGTTCACGTTGCAGCGCATCGATCTACGCGGCAATGGTATCTACGAGTCCGGCGAAGTGGGTAGGCTTGCGCCGCTCCCGGCCATTGACGAGGTGTGGATCAAGGACAATCCGCTCGTCGAGGAGTTGATCGACTACCGTGTCGACTGCTTTGTCGAGTTTGCCCAGGAAGGCAGATCTGTGACGCTCGATGGCGACGCGCCAGGATTCTTTGAGAAACAGAGGATTGCAGAGCGCGTCCCAAACGCGGCTGAACTCTTTGCTCAAGCCAGCTCGGGTAGCAGTCGCCTTGTCGACCCTTCGACAAATGCAACGCCTAGAGGTGGGAAAAATGCAGGACAGCAGGCTGAGGAGAACGAGGCACAGCTTGCAAAGGACGTGGCAACCACCAGCCGCAACGCTGCCGTGGTCAAGAATGTTCGTCATCGTGCTGCGCATCGATCGGCGAACGTGGATAGTACGAGAGGTAGGGGCGAGCTGCTAGACGGTCGAGGCGGACCCAAGAACGGCGCTCGTGCTCCAGGCACAAAGGAATCCACGTCGAGATCGCGATCCACGTCGCGCACTCGTGAAGCCACTCGCTCGCAGAGCGCCGCTGCTGGCGGCCAGGGAGGCGGAGCAAGGAGACGAAACCAACGTGTGGTCGAATTGGACCCATCGCCACACAAGGTGCCAGCGCGTGAGAATCGCGAACGCTCCATGACCGAGTCAGATCGGATCAAGCAAGCAGCACTGTCAGGTAATAGCTCAGCTGCGATGGACAGTCCCGAGCCTACCGCGGTCTCGTCTTCGTCCATTAGGGCCAAGGTTGTGGCTGAAGGTGGGCAGGATAGAGTCTCCGCCGGTAAGGATAAGGAGGGTAGTACCGGTGCGCTCGCAGCGCAAGGTGCCATGTTGTTCGCTCTGCCTCCGGGTGCGGCCTCATCGGACGGAAAGGCCACGCCGAACTCGCCGAGTCGTCGTGCTGGACAGCAACGCAACTTGTCGTGGCGTCGCAATCCGATCGACTCGAGCACGCTTGGCCGAAAGTCGGCTGCGCGTCCTCTAGCATCGGATCTGTTTGCGACGTCGAGCAATGCGACAGCACTAGCATCGACCGGATCTGGCGCGGATAGCAAAATACATGTTGCAGAAGGGCAGAGTGAGATGGAAGACTCACCCGCGGCTTTGGCGCGACAACGGATTGCGCGTCCACGCACAGGATCAGCAGCAGCATTGGCCAGAAGATCCCGCGTCACGACGAGCATGTACGATCCGGACTTGAACACGGCAGACCCATCCTCCTTGTCACCCACCTCGCGCGTGTCTCAGCCAAGAGATGTGGCGGAGCAGGAGAAAGTGGCCAAGCTCAAGTCCGCCTTTGCCGGAAGCAACGCCGGCGCCTCTACCAACCAGCACGCCGATGCGGAGCACGCTGGCACTGAGCACACGAGCAGCGAAGCTATCACGACTACCACCAGCAATCGGTCCGATGCATTCCGTCGCCGCATCGAAGCGCTCAAATCCGAGGTCGGAGACGATTGGCTTCGCCTATTGGCACGTGGGGGCGGAACGGCAGGAGATCGAAACTCTGCACTTTTACTATCGTCTGTAAATGAAGAATCGAGCGAGGCACGAGGAAATGACGAGCGGGGTGGACCGAGCGTCGAAGTGGAAGCGGTAGCGGAAGTGACTCGGGTGGTGCGCACCAAGAAGAGCAAGAAGAAAATGCGCACTGGCCATGGTGAGACATGTTCGTCTCGACGCACTTCGGTAGACCGCACGGGTGAGGAGGCGTCAAATGGAAGTGCAAGACGTAGAGAAGCTCACATCACATAGCACAGCCCCCATAGTACCGTAGAATGTAACCTCCCATCTAGGATAGATCATCATGCACCGTTGAATTCATCTCATCTGATAACCAACGCAATAAACCAAGCTTGGTGCGGATGAAGCGGGGGGGAAGAGTGGGGATTCGGACGAGAATAAAAGGCGGGAAAGAGAAGAAGAAAAAAAAATTGATCTCCGAATGCAAGCGATGATCTGATAAGTCAAGAACAAGACGGCAAGGAGTATCAGATTTCACGTCGACGGTGCCAAGAAAACCCGTCCCCATGCAGCCATGCATCCATGCAGCCCCCAGTTGCCTCTTGAACTTTAGATCCTCGCTCGTCTGGTCATGCGGGGCAGCACAGCAGAGTGTCGACGGAGGGTTCTGCTCCGATACCTGACTAGTTCTAAAGTAAAAACGCGGGTTTCCAGTTATGACGACCAGTGCGAGCCGTGGATGCCGTCACTGAGAAGGACGACCGCCGAGACCGGCAAGCCGAACCGGATCTGATTGGACGTTGCATCTGCTGAGAGTTACAGTAGTGCGAAACTGCATCTCGGCAAAAACAAAACCCACAGCAACACTTGAAACTACACATACAGTCTACTCACACACACACACACACACTAGAGCGTATGCTTGAAACTTAACCCACTCCCACACTCGTCGCCTTTCTCGCTTCCTTTTGGCCTTGGCATGTACCCTGCAAAGCAACAAGAAAGAAAAAAAAATTACTTCCCATCAGTCCGGTTGCATATACTGTACAGTACAGTAGTACCCCAGCGATTCTCATCTGATAAACTCTCCCAAGGTCAACAACCCCTTGGCTCGAGCATATTTTCTTGCATGTTGGTCGCCGTGACACATTGTCACTCTGAGCCGGGTGCTGCCGGAAAGTCGAACGTGTCACTGCGCAGTTTGTTGTATAGCATACAGGTCACAAGGTTAGATGCATATCAGATCGCATACATCCACAGTACACCTTTTCGGTTCTTGCCAACTGCGGTACCTTTCCTTGGCGTGTTTTCTCTTTCCGTTGTTCGAACGCTCGTTTAGTATCGCCTCCTTCATTCGGTTTCAAGTGCTTCTTGTCATCTACCAGCCACCATCCTGATCGAGTTTCTCTACAACAAGACAGACACTCGTCGTGGACTTCTGTCGACAAACTTCAGAGTCTTGACTTTAGTCAAATACTTCATCCTGGATTTTGTCCGTCTGGAAGATAGTCAGTGCGCTACGTGGGTTCCCTCGTCATAGCTTCAATTTCAGGTATGTAAGCCCTGTCAGTCTCGCTTGCTTTCGACGATGGGATGCAAGCATGGTCGTGCTACCAACGTACCAGAATACCGACTCGATCGAGTTTGTGTCGTCAGTCTTGCAACTTCTGGAGTGGTGCATGGTCAGCGCAGAGGCACTGCAAACCAAGCTCTGTTTTCCTCCCAAGGTTCTCCAACCGTGCTTCATTGTAGGCGTGTCTGCAGCGCGCAGGGTTGGTGTAGGGACACAAAGCAGAAGCAGCGATGGTTGGCGTGTGCTTCCTCAGAGCGGTGAGTGTCCACGTTCGAGCCAACTCAAACTGACGCTGGACCCTTTCTTGCTTGCAACCCTGTAGAGCAGACTTGGACGCAAGCACATCATTTTTGTCGAGCCAAAACCACGCTAGTGTCGGGGTGTCGCACAGACCCATTTTGACACATACACACACAAAACGCGGAACTCAGTGGTGCTGATCCAGTCGTATACAAACGCTGACTCTCCAGCCGTCGCCTGCCAAGCCGTCTCTCCAACAACAACCATCGACGGAGGACAGCTCGACGTGGATCTGTCGCCGCAAACGAGCAGAGCAGCAGCGGCGAATTAAAACGATTTAATTTGGCGATTTGCGTGCGTCAAACGTCGAATTTGGCATTTCATTTCGCGATTTTGGACACAATTCATTACCAAACACGCGCAGCAGCGACGACGACGATGACGACGACGTCCCACTCTCGCCCCACTCCTCCACACACCACCGCCGGTAGCGACGGCGCCGACATTCCAGCCCTTCCTCGCTCTTCGGGCCAAGCTTCCATTCCTCCGTCTCAGCTCGGCGCTACTCATAACGATGGCGCCTTGCACAATATTCACGCGCGGGGCAGCGATGGAAGGACAGCCTCAACGTCACATGCGCAAGGACCCTGCATGAACCCAGATGCTCACGTCCACTCTTCCGATTCTGCTGTCCGTCCTGCTTCCATTCCTGCTGAGTGTGTTTCTTCGCAGTCCGCTGCAGAACGAGTGGAGACTGCCAGCCAGTTTGGCGGGACAAGTTCTTCCAATTCCTCGTCACACTTGACGTCCTCGATGCATGACTCCCTTCGTCGCTCCGAAGTCCTTCCGTCCCCTTCACACATTGCAAACACTGTTCCACGACAGCCGTCCGACACTTGGACAGCTCCCTCTCAAAAGCAAGCTCCCTTCCCACACGAAAGCCCTTTTCAAGACGATTCCGACCAAGAGCTAGACATTCCAGATCGCACAAGTGCAGACAAACCTTGTTCGCTATCAGCCAGCTTCCTGTCCCAGCTTCAGAAAGATTCACGCACACCCACCGCTCGCTACTCTTTCGACGACCATCAGGACTACTTCCACCGCCTCGAATGGGAGGCTCTCGTCCAAAGGGAACAAACCTCATCGCCTTCGGGCCAATCTCCTTCCAACATGGCTGCTGACAGTCCACATTCCAACGCTGCGGCTGCTAGCTCGTCTTCTCGGAGCCGACGCTCTTCTTCGAGCTCTGTCTCCACCGTTCTTGGTGATCAGAGTCCTTCCCGACCCAAACTCTCGCCGCTAGACTCTCCAGATGAGAAAAAGACTGTCACGACACGCAAGAGATCGAATTCGACCGATGGCACCGTCTCCTATGGTTGCTTCCGCAATGGTCGCTACAGCGTTCGTCCCCGACATGCCCACCCTGGTCCTCCTTCCCCCTCGAACCTCATGCATAACATGCACAGCCCTCATCCTCGGGACCAACAACATGGTGCCGGCTTGTCGCATGGTCTCACTCGCCCACGCTCCAACAGCCGAGATGAACAGATCGGCTGGTCCCAGAGGGCCAACCTCAGCATGTTTGCCGACACCGGAATTCCTGGAACCAGCCTCCCGCATCCAGCCGTATTGGCTGCTGACAATACACACGGTGACACGAGGATTTCAGCAGATGGCGCAAGTCAGGAAGGCGACTATGAAAACACTATTCAGCCATGGGACACTCCGCGTGTGCCCACCCGCTCGCAGACCATGGCTCCGGAATATGAGGGCTTTAAGAGATCTAAACTCACCGAAAAATTTGCTACCGGCCCCATCCTCCCCCTTCCTTTACACGGCGGTAGACTAAGGCCAGCCACGAGTCACTCTCTCGACCCTTCTGACCTGCCGGACTCCACCCTCCGTAGACAGCAAACCCAAAGCTCTCGAGTCGATGCCACCAGTCTTTCTCACCACCAAAACGCTCTTGAGGGCGACGATGGTGGCGATGACTCGAACGATGATGAAGGCGATGGAAAGAAAGAGTCGAAACCCAAACCTCACCTCAAGGAGCGCGCCAAAACCGCCTTCACCAACATCCGTCTCTCTTCAAACTACTTTGCGCTCTACAAAGCCGCCGATCACACCGACGTTGCGCTTCTCGTCGTCGGCACCATCGCCGCCATCGGCTCCGGCGTGCCCCTCCCCCTTATCGGCATCCTCTTTGGTCAGCTCATCGACGGTTTCAATTCCGCAGGCTGCAACACTGGCGGTGGTCGGCCCTCCAACACTTCAGCCTTCCTCTCGTCCGTCGACGACAAGGTCGAGAAAATCGCCATCATCGCCGCGGTCAACTTCTTCCTCATTTGGACCTACACCACCTGCTGGTCCAACCTCGGCGAACGACTCGTTCGCAAGATGCGCCGACGCTATCTCCGCGCCGTCCTCCGCCAAGATATGGCCTTTTTCGACACGCTCAAGCCCGGAGAGGTCGGCACGCGTCTCTCAGCCGACCTGCTCACCATCCAGAACGGAACGAGTGAGAAGATGGGCATTCTCATCTCCAGTCTGTCCTATTTTGTCACCAGTTACATTGTCGCGTTTATCAAGCTGCCCAAGTTGGCAGCTCAGTTGGTGTCGCTCTTGCCAGCGTTTGCCATCGTCAGCGTGTTTGGATCGAGGTTCGTGGCAAAGGCACAGAAAAGCACATCGACGCATCTGTCGCATGCGAGCAGTTTGGCCGCCGAGGCGCTCAACAATCTGCCTGTAGTACAGGCTTTTGGCTCGCAGCCTAGGTTGTCTAACATCTACCAGAGCCATCTGGAGCTCGCCAGGAAGCAGGGAACCCTCAAGGCGCTCGCGGCTGCGTGTGTGATGGGCAGTCTCTTCTTTGTGGGATATTCCGCCAATGCGCTTGCCTTCTTCAGCGGCTCGAATCTGATTGCTTCCTCGGGCAATGCGAGCACGGTGGGCTCCGTGTACACGGTCATCTTCCTGCTGCTGGATGCCTCGTTCATTGTGGGTCAGATCGCGCCGTATCTCCAGACCTTTTCGGCTGCCAGTGGTGCAGGTCAAGCTCTGCGAGAGACCATCGACAAGAGCTCCCCCATCGACGGAACCGACACCACAAAAGGCATCACCCCTCAACCAGGCGATGTTTCCGATATCACCGTCGAGCTGTCCAATGTCGAATTCACCTACCCTGCCCGACCGGACGAAAAGGCACTGCAGGGCCTCACCATCTCTGTCCCCGCCGGCCACCGTGTCGCTCTCGTCGGTCTGTCCGGATCGGGAAAGTCGACAGTCGCATCGCTACTCCAACGCTTCTACGACCCTACCTCGGGCAGCGTCACTCTAAACGGCACCGATCTGCGCGAATTCAACGTGCGATGGCTCCGCTCCCAGATCGGCGTGGTCGGCCAGGAACCCGTCCTGTTTGATTGCTCCATCATGCAGTCCATCGCTCACGGCCTTGTAGGCTCGCCCGCACATTCTCATCTCCACTCTACCGTGCTTGCCTACTCCCAGGTAGGTCAAGAAAAGACAGGCACCGATCTCGACCAAGTCCTCACCACGCTGGAACAGCTCGAACAGCTGGAAGAGATCAAACAGCTCTGCATCCGTGCGGCCAAACTTGCAGGCGCCCACGGCTTCATCGAGGAGCTGCCGCAGCGCTACGACACACAGGTCGGCGAGGCAGGTGGAAAGCTCAGTGGTGGACAAAAGCAGAGGATCTCGATTGCTAGGGCGATTGTCAAGCAGCCGAAACTGCTCATTTTGGATGAGGCTACTGCGGCGTTGGATTCGCACTCGGAACATGCGGTAGCCAAGGCTTTGGATAGCATCTCGGAGGGCGTCACTACCATCGCGATTGCACATAGGTTGGCGACGATTAGGAACTATGATCAGATTGTCGTCATGGGTGCGGGTAAGGTGTTGGAGAGCGGAACGCACAAGGAGCTGCTTGTACAGCGCGGGTACTATTACAAGCTCGCGGTTGCTCAGGATACTGGCGCTTCCAACGAGGACACGGCCGCGTCGGCCAGCGATGATGAGGACAGTGAGGAACAGGTCGATAGTGTTGCGGCCAAGGAGCGCAAGGAACGACGTCGCATGGACGATGTGGTTGAGGGCGACGAATCGGAGGAGGCTGTCATCAGCAGCGATGACACCGACCCTCCATCTCGCAATTCTGGCCACTCAACCCTTCTTCGCAATAGCAGCGAGGACGCTTCGCAGGACAAGACCCGCAATCAGCTCGCTCGGAATGTCGATGGCGGTCAAACCGAAAAGGAGGCTACGGAAGAGCAGCTCGAGCAGGCTGCTCGCAAGTATCCGCCGCGTGTCATCCTCAAGCGCGTCGTGTGGATGCTTCGCCGAGAATGGCCGTACATTCTGCTCGGTCTCTTCACCAGCGCTGTGATGGGCGGCTCCTACTCGGGCGAAGCCGTTCTCTTTGGCCATGTGATCGAAGCACTCAACCCGCAGTGCCATTCTCCCGACGGCGTTCGCAGTTCGGGCCGCAAGTTCGGTTTCTTCTTCTTCATCCTCGCGCTCATCCAGTTCTTTGCCTACTCGATCAACGGACTTGTGTGGGGTCTCGTTGCCGAGCGTCTTCTCTTCCGTCTCCGCCGCGTGTCGTTCAACACCATGATGGACCAACGTCTCACATGGTACGAAGCCCAGGACCAGAATCCAGCCTCGATGATCGCCTCGCTCTCCAACGACGCCAACAACCTCGGCGGTGTCACCGGCACCGTGATCGGAACCATCTTTTGCATCCTGGTCAATCTCATCGCCGGTCTCTCTGTCTCGCTCGCCATCGCCTGGCGCATCGCCATTGTCATCCTCGCACTCGTCCCCATCATCCTTGCTGCCGGTTACCTCCGTCTCAAAGTGCTCGCCGACTTTCAGAAACGCCACGAAACCGCCTACATCAAGTCGAACTCGCTCGCCATCGAAGCGGTGCAGTGCATCAAGACCGTCGCCAGTCTGGGGAGGGAGGAGGATGTGATGCGTAAGTTCGAACGCAGCCTCGAGAAGCCGTACCGTGAGGGGATGCGTCACTTTTTGTTCGGCAATGTGTTTCTGGCACTCGCGCTGAGTATCAGCTACTTTATCTATGCTTTCGCCTACTGGTGGGGGAGTCAGAACTTCGCCGAAGGGAGGTATTCCCAGACTGCGTTCTTCATCGTTCTGCCAGCGTTGCTGTTTTCGGCACAGGCGAGCGGACAGCTATTGGCGTTTGCACCGGATTTCAGCAAGGCACATGTATCGGCGGCCAACTTTTTCAGGTTGATGGATCAGAGACCCGCCGCTGTGGAAAGGAAGCGCCGAATCGCCCGGGAGACCAAGGATGCCAAGAACAACAAACATAACGGTGGATCCATGTTTTCGAAACGAAACTCCAACGCTCTGCACTATGCGCAGGCAACGATCGACGTCGAAACACGAGGGAAAGAGGGTGGCGCAGATGCGGTGGAGAAGTCGAATCCTTCGACGATTGTGTTTGACAATGTGTCGTTCACGTATCCTACGCGGTCTGATCCGGCGTTGAAGAATGTGTCGCTCACGATTCCCGGCGGAAGTTTCGCTGCGTTTGTCGGTCAGTCTGGTTCGGGAAAGACGACGGCCATGTCGTTGATCGAGAACTTTTACACTGCCGATTCGGGTGTCGTTACCGTCGATGGTCTTCGAACCGATCGGACACCCGAACGCATCCTTCGTCGCGACATTGCGATTGTCCCGCAAGAACCTGTCATCTTCTACGGCACTGTCCGCTTCAACGTCCTACTCGGCCTTCGACCCGATCTGCACACCCCCTCCCCCACCAGCCGACGTCGAAAGCGATACGCCTCCCAAGCCGAAGCTGAAGAAGCCGACGAAGAAGAAGCGCTGCTTGCACCGTTCAAACTCGACACGCACTGGCAGACGTCGATTCCAGACTCGGTCGTCATCGACGCATGCAAAGCCGCCGGAATCCACGACACCATCATGGGCTTCAAGAAAGGTTACGATACGCTCATCTCTTCCTCGCAGCTCTCCGGCGGTCAGAAGCAGAGACTCAGCATCGCACGCGCGCTCATCCGAACCCCGCGTCTGCTCCTGCTCGACGAAAGCACAAGCGCTTTGGACAGTCAAAGCGAACAAGCGTTCCAACAGACGCTCGAAAACATCCGAACCCAAGGCAAGTGCACTATCCTGGCAATCACGCACCGAATGCGCACCATCAAGGACGCCGATCTCATCTTTTTGTTCGAAAACGGACGACTCGAGGCGCAAGGTGGCTATGCCCAACTCATCAAGGACAGCGACAAGTTCAAGGCCATGGTCAGCTACCAGTCGCTCAACTAAATAAAAAAAACCCCATCCATCCATCCACTCCGCCACCGATTGCGATGGGAAAAATCGAAACAAAACTTGCTTGAATCTTTGATCTTCCAATGCGTGCTGAGAAAGTTTCTTCTATGCGAAACGGCAGAGAGAGGGTGTGTTTACTGTACAATTGATGGTTGATGGGGAGGGGTGGGGGGTTTAGACGTTGGAGCCAAGGTATCGACGGATGACGGGGTTGTGAGTCTCTTCGTGGTACTGATAGCCAAGATCTTTGAGGAACTTTTCAAACTGTTGGTTGTCCTCCTTGGGCGCTTGAATTCCCAACAGGATCTTGCCAACGTCAGCGCCGTGGTTTCGATAGTGGAAGAGCGAGACGTTCCATCCGCTCTGCATTCCAACGAGAAACTTGCGCAGCGCACCGGGACGTTCGGGGAACTCAAACCGGAAGATGCGTTCGTTGTCAACGCTCGTCTTGCCACCGACTAGATATCGCAAATGCGATTTGGATACTTCATCGCCGGAAATGTCGATAGCCGTCATTCCGTCCGAAGCCAGCGCGGCGAGGATGGAGTCTAGCTCGGAACCGCCGGACAGTGTCGAAGCTGCCAATGAGTCGGCAAGTCGGTTGGGGTCGTTGAGCGATGCAACCGACGAAGCAAGCGATCCAGCAGCAACATTGTCGCCCGAACCAGTCTTGGCCGCACCTTCCGCTGCAGGCATCGCTCCAGGAGCTTGCGTCTCCGCCGCGGGTGCAGCTGTAGTCTTGGTGCCGTTGAGCATAAACGAAAGCAGGATCTGTGCCTTGTTCTTGTCGCCGTATCGATAGCTGAACTCGGTCACCGATCGCGGATGGATGTGGTTGTGCAGCTTCAAGAACGCACCCGGTTCCTCGGGGATTTCCACGCTCAGCAGCGCCTCTTTGTTCTCTCCCAACTCGGCGCGTTCAGCGACGAAACGGAGTCTTCCAAAGTTCATGTTGGCACCGCTGACGAGTGCGACAAACTTCTTTCCGGATCCTGCGAGGCCGTGGGTGGCAATGTATCGTTTCATACCTGCAACAGCGAGAGCGCCGGAAGGTTCGGGGATGGACCGGGTGTCTTCAAAGACGTCCTTGATGGCGGCGCAGATCTCGTCGTTGCTGACACGGACGACACCGTCAACGTTGTCGCGACAGATGCGGAAACATTCCTCACCCACGATGCGGACGGCGGTACCGTCGGCAAACAGACCCACTTCCTTGAGCAGGACACGACGTCCGGCTTCGAGCGACTGGGCAAGCGCATCCGCGTCAAAAGTCTCGACACCAATCACCTTGACGTGCGGTGGAGCAATGCGCTTGATATACGCGGCCACACCGGCAAGAAGACCTCCGCCACCAACACAGCAAAAGATGGCATCCACATTTGACATGTCGGTCTGTCTGCAGATCTCGACACCAATCGTACCCTGCCCCGCAATCACCCTCGGATGGTCGAACGGAGGAATAATCGTCAATCCATACGCCTTGGACAGACGAGTACATTCCGCCTTGGCTTCGTCGAAGTCCTGTCCAAACAGCACCACCTTTGCACCCATCCTCTTGACATTTGCCGTTTTGATCTCTGGCGTACCCTTGGGCATCACAATCGTACACGGAATGCTGAGATGCGCCCCCGCCATCGCAACACCCTGCGCATGGTTCCCTGCCGAACACGCAATCACCCCCTTCCACTTCTGCTCCGAGTCGAGCTGCTGCATCATGTTGAACGCTCCACGCAGCTTGAAGCTGAACACGGGCTGGAGATCCTCCCTCTTGAGCAGCACTTGGCAGCCGGTTTTGGACGAGAGATTGACTCCGGGCTGCAGCGGGGTTTGCTTCACCAGGTCGTACACATCGGCGTTGAGGATGAGACGCAGATAGTCGGGTGTGTTGTCCGCCTGCATGAGATGCGCGGGCAGGTCAGAGTACAGATGGGTCGGCGGAGAGCTTTCCTCGGATGGTGTAGGCGGCACCGAAGGAGTGACATCGTTCTCGGTCAGAGCACGTCCCGAGGGAAACGGCCCGGCGAGATACGCCGCCGAGGAGGAGCTAGAGGCGGTGGCCGCCATGTTGTGCAAAGGTCGAGATGAACAAGCTGAACGCGATGCTTGAGCCCCAAAGTAGAGATGCAAAGATGATGGATGTGGTTTGCGTGGGCTGGGATGGTGGTGGTAATGGTGGTGTGCAGCGAGTCATACCGAGGCTGCAACCGAGTGTTGGACGAGCAGACTCGGCGGTTCTTCGCATCTGCTGACTAATCGTGACATCAGCTTCCTCCACTTTCGTTTTCTTTTTCTTTTTTTCTTTTTTTCTTTTTTTCTTTTTTTCTTTTTTTCGTTTTTCTATTTTCTTTTTTAATTTTTAATTCGAAATTTTCTTCGAGTGTCGTTCTTCTTGTTTGTGTCACCCAGCTCTTGCTCCCATCTCTTGCTCCCACCAACACCCTTGCCATATAGCAACCGCCCCTTGGAACGGGCTGGGAGTGTGTCGTCAAGATGGGGCGACAGCAGAGGAAGGAAGATCGCCAAGCGCGCAAAAAGACAAAAATCTCCGCCACACAGTCGCACGCAAACAACGCTTCCGGTGTGGCCAACGGCGTGGGAAAGCAGACCTCGAATGCCAGCTTCGTATTCAACAAGAACCAGTTCGCCAGCCTCGTCAACAAGGGCAAAGCGAGACAGATGCAACACATGCAACAACAGCAGGCTGCTGCTCAGCGACCACTCGGCCATGCCCAGTCGGCGATGGATATGGACGATTCGGCAGCCAACGTGGCCGAAGGAAGTGCCGCCGCAGCGGCGAGGTTGAGGCAAGAAATTGCAGGTGCTGCCGCCACATCCAACGCTCAGGACTTGCAACAGGAAGAGGCAAAATATAACCAGGGCGGGCTGTTTGTTTCGTCGGCGCTGCAGTTGGATCCGACGCTGACGGGGAGAAGGGATAGTTCGATCAAAGCTTACATGCGCGAGCTGCGAAAAGTGGTCGATAATGCCGATGTGCTTCTCGAAGTCCTGGACGCCCGTGATCCTCTTGGCTGCCGTTCGTTGGAGACCGAGAGGATGCTTCTTCGTGCGGGCAAAAAGATCGTTCTCATTCTCAACAAGATCGATCTGGTGCCCAAATCCAACGTCGAGGCATGGCTCCGATATCTCCGCCACGACTTTCCCACACTCGCCTTCAAGGCGTCCACCCAGTCGCAGCGCAACAACCTCTCCCAGGGAGCCAATGCCGTCAACTACTCCAAGAGCACTGCGGCGGTGGGGGCAGACGTCATCACAGGAGGCTCCGAAGCCATTGGCGCGGGCGCACTGCTCCAGCTCATCAAAAACTACTCGAGGAGCTTGAACCTCAAAACCTCGATCGCGGTCGGAGTGTTTGGTGCGCCCAACGTCGGAAAGTCGAGTCTCATCAACTCGCTCAAGAGAGCCAGGGTGTGCAGCGTCGCGTCGACACCGGGCCACACCAAGGTGGTGCAGAGTGTGATGCTGGACAAGTCGGTGCGGCTGCTCGATTGCCCCGGTATCGTGTTCTCGGACGAGTCTGCGTCGGACGCCGCATCGCTCGGCTTGTCAGCGCAAGAGATCCAGATCCGTCGTCAATCGGCGCTTCTGCGCAACGTCGTCAAAGTCGAACTCGTCGAAGATCCCATCACGCCCGTCGAGGCCATCATGGCGCGTGTGGAGCCAGACCACCTCATGCAAGTGTACGGCTTGGAATGGTTCCAGCAAGGCGATGCCCAAGATTTGCTCATGCGCATCGCTGTGCAGCGTGGCCGAATGGCAAGGGGAGGCAAGATCGATATCGAGGGGACAGCGAGGAGTGTGCTGCACGATTGGAACGTGGGTCGTATCAAGTACTACACCCATCCCCCTGCACTTCACCGCTCGGCCATCCTCTCGACGGATGCAGCTGCGCCCGGGACGGATGCGCTGACCAAGAGCATCGGTGGGGAAAACGTGCAGCGAGAACCCGTTGGCGTGGAAAGCAAGCTCGAGCAGAGCTCGGCAATCCTCAGCGGGTTCAGCGAGGCATTCGATCTGGCTGCGTTGTTGGGCGAAGCAGACGCCGAGGTGTTTGGTGGTGGAACGGGCCAGTCGAATGCTCCGTTGCCCGAAGCACCTGCTCCGCGCTTTGCTCCTCCCGAGGCGGAATCGGAAGCCCAAGAAGAGATCGAGGACGACCATCAACCGACTGCCCCCTCCCCTCCAGAAGCTGCTGCCGACGCTGACACATCACGTCGCTCCACCTTGGGCAAACGATCCCGTCTCTCGTCCGCCTCAGATTCCGACGACGACAGCGACGATGACGCTGCCACGCGTCCATCTCGTCCAAGAGTCTCTGTCCCCGGTCTGGATCCGCTCCAAGACGGCTCGGACGAAGAGGACGTTCTGGCAGAATCGAGCTTCACCTTCCAACCCACCCACCCGTCTGGGGGATCCAACCCCTGGGCCGACAAGCTCAATGCCAAAGCGGCGGCTGTTCCTGCATCCCAACGTGCAGCGGAGCTCTCGCTGGCATTTTCGGCGGAGGAACTCGCTCAGATGGCGCCGTCCACTGGGGCAGCGAGACGCAAGCTCAAGAAGCTCAAGAAGCGAGCAGAGAAGGCGGGAGCAGGGCTGGTGGGTCGGTTCGAGAATCAGAAGCTCGACGAGCACATGGGCGAGGCAGCCGCACGAGCTGAGGTGGGTGGAGTTGGTGGAGGCATGTTTGGAAACGTCGTTCTGCAGAATGGAAAGAAGAAGGATACCGCTGGTAACAAGGTTGCCGGTAGAAAGGGGACCGGAAGTATGTTTGATATCTTGATGGAGGGGCAGAATATGGATTCGGACGAGGAAGACCAAGACGAAGAGGTTGCCGCTGCGCCTGCTGCTACGGCTGCTGCGGGGGATGATTATGAGGAGGAGCTTTGATACAGCCGAGACGGCAATAACATATCGCTCGTACAACCATCGATACAACGCCAACCACGTCTGGAATGAGCTGAGAAGAACAAGAGCGAGTGACCGAGTGGTTCGGCTGTTGAGTTCCGTGAGCCGATTCCCGATTTCCGAATGTGGAGCGCCGCAAGAAGAACCGACTTTAACCCTTTTTCTCGCTCGTTTGCTTGCTTCTTGTCCCACTCCCATCTCGTTACTGGAAAGCAGGCAGTCGTCGAAGCAACGATGGCTGCAACACGAGCCGTCTTCCGGCTTCCAAAGCTGACGCTCGCCACTTTGGCACCAAGTTCATTGCGATCTACGTCTTCTCGCTTGTCGCCCCAGACGTGCACCAGCGCATGCTTCAACATTGCATCTCGCACGGCGGCGTACTCAAGCTCTTCTACCAGCTCAGCTTCTGCTGACAGCCCGCAAACGAGCGGCGACCTCATTGATGAGCTAGATGCAAGGGGTCTCATTCAAACGCTCACTTCGCGATCGCTCCGCACGCATCTTGGTTCCGCTCCCCGAACCGTGTACTCTGGTGTCGACCCCTCAGCCCCCTCTCTCCACGTGGGAAACCTGTTGCCCCTGTTCACACTCGTTCATTTTGCGCGGCACCAACATAGGCCGATTGTGCTGGTGGGAGGAGCGACCGGCTCTATCGGCGATCCAAGCGGGAGGAGCACTGAACGGAATGCACTTGACAAAGAAACTCTGCAGGCCAATGTGGACGGGATCAAAGCCCAGCTCAGGGCGTTTTTCAAAAACGTTGCCGAATACTACTCCTCACAAGGTGGCCTCACACTCAAGGAAGAGAATCTCAGAGAAGAGGGCCAGGAAGGCGTTGAGTTGGGGATGGGTGTTCGACTGATGAACAACTACGATTGGATGTCCGGGGTGACTCTGCTTGACTTTCTCGGTTCGGTGGGACGGCATGCAAGGTTGACGCAGATGTTGGCGAGGGAGTCGGTCGCTTCACGGCTGTCTCCCACCTCGCCGACCACGTCCGGGGGTATGTCGTACACAGAATTCTCGTACCAACTGCTGCAAGCGTACGACTTTTCCCATCTCCACGACCGCCACAACTGCACGATCCAGCTCGGCGGCAGCGACCAGCTCGGCAACATCACTGCCGGGATCGATCTCATCCGTCGAACTTCTGGCGGTCTCAATCAGCTTTCCGAAGATCCCGCCTACGGTCTCACGCTACCTCTCCTGACCACGAGCTCGGGCGAGAAGTTCGGCAAGAGTGCTGGAAATGCCGTGTGGCTCGATTCGGGACGAACGAGCGATCTCGACTTTTACCAATTCTTCCTCCGCAGTTCTGACGCCGACGTCGCACGCTATCTCCACGCTCTCACCCTCCTATCCCCACAATACGTCCAACAGGTCATACAGGATCACTGCCACGACAAGTCGAAGCGAACTGCTCAACGCATCCTAGCCCACCACATCACAGCACTCATCCGTGGAAAACACGCAGCCGCGAAATGTGAAACCTTGACTTCTCTCCTCTTCTCCCACACCTCAAAGCACCACGCGGATCCAACCCAAACCGCAAAAGATGCGCTTCGAACTCTGGATCTCACCACCATCACCGAGCAGGATAATATCCTCACAGAGCTCGAAAAGTCTCAGGTGGTGGAGCAAGATCTCACAAAAGTCGTCGTTTCGGCACGGTTGGTCAAGACAAGAGCCGAGGCAAAAAGGTTGCTCGCCTCGGGTGGGCTCTACGTCAACAACCGTCAACTCGCCACCGACCGAGCATCCATCACCGAGCAAGACTTGGTCCCCGTCCAAGCACCCAACACAACCGCATCGCAGGTGTGTCTGCTCAGAACAGGAAAGAGCGCAGTCCGAATCCTTCACATCACAAACTAATTCACACACACACACACACACACACACACACACCATGAAACGTACGCTTGTTCTCAAGATTAGACGACGCAATGCAATTGCAAATGTACCATGACACACAATCTGTGTGCAACAGCGTTTGCGATCAAGCCGAAACATCCGACATGGCTTCGTCCTCGTCGTGCGTGTCGTGATGCATCTCGAGTCTTTCACCAAACGTCTCGTGTTGTTGGTGGTTGTCTTGTTTTTGTTCGTCGTCGTCGTCGAATTCGGGTCCGAGTAACGTGTCCATCGCCTCGACGCTGTACTCGAGCATACAGCTTTCGATCAACGTTCGATCGGCTCTCTGATAATGTCGCTCGGTGTAGGGAACAAGACCTTCGATCAAGGTAGCCAGATCGACGTTCCTCTCCCGATCGACCCGCTTCTGTCTGGCGCGTTGTTTGTCGTTCAAAGTGGGGACGATGCCCAACTCTTCGTTCTCGAGTCTTTCGGCAAGCGCGGCACGGTGAGACTTGTTGGACGCGGAAAAGATGCTGATGAGTTCGGCTGCCGAGTGCGTAGAGAGAATGGCGTGCAGCAGCGTCTGCGCGATGGCGGAGGTTCGGGTCGATGTGTTCCAATCGCGAATGTAGACGAGAAGTTGGATCAGATGCGATGCGGGGAGAGTGGCCAGGATCGAATCGATACTCGCCAAACCCGTGATCGAATTGGCATCTGCATCGGTCGACACCTTGTCCTCCAATCCAAGTTGCAAAGCCGTCGACTGCCTCCTCCCGCGTCGTCTCGTCTTGATACCAACAGCTTCCAGAGCAAAATCGTCGCCAAACTTGAGCAGATCTCCCTGTCCATCTTCATCATCCGAGTCTGGAGACAGCGCAGAAGCGAGCAATCCATCCCTCGTGGACGAACCAGATCGCTCGGGTCGGTTGACCACCACATGCGTAAACAGTCCCAACAACCTCCTCGGTTGCCCCATCTGCAATGCGAGCGTGATGGCATTCCTCCAATCCTTTTTAGTCAACATGTTCCCAAACTCCTGCTCCATCTTCACCTCCTGCTCCCTCTCCACCCTCTTCTCCTCCTTCTCCTCTTCCGTGCAATCCTGCCAGACCTTCATCGATCCATCCGCCGCAGCACTCACCAACCATGCTTCATCTTTGGAAACCGCGATGGACCACACCTTGTCGTCGTGTGCATCGATCGTGGTGGCACATTCCTCGTCCTTGATGTTCCAAATCTTGAGCAGACCATCGCCGGCACACGAAACCAGCTGCATACCCGCAGAAAGGAAGCCCAGTTTGAGCACGCTATTCGTGTGACCTTCGAACAGTTTCACGGAGCTGAAGGTCTTCAGCGACCAGAGTCGGATGGTCTTGTCGCCGGATGCGGTGGCAAGGGCGAGGTCGACGGGGGAGAAGCGACACGCCCACACACCCCTCTTGTGACCCTTGAGCGTAGCCAGAGTGGTCAAATACGCCGAAGCAGTTCCATGCTTGGAGGAGGGAGCGGTGAACGAGACGGAGAATACTTTGGCGGTGCGGTCCTGGGAGCCGGTGGCAATCATCGCATTGTTGGGAGATACGTCGATGCAGTTGATGTCCTTCTCGTGGACACGTTGGGTGACGAGGCTCTTGAGCGAGATCGGGGTGGAGATGGTTCGGGATGGGTCAGAGAGGAGGTTGTTGAGGGGGGAGAGGTCCCAGAGTTTGATGGTGCGGTCTTGGGATGCGGTGACGATGAAGGGTGCGCCGGATGCGCCAGGGGAGGAGGGACGGCGGGCAAAGGCGATGGCTCCAACGGATTCGGCATGACCTTGACAGATTGCCACACAAACCCACTCGCCCTGGTGCTCGACGCCATGCTTGGACAAAGCCGACCTTCTCGAAACCTTTTCGCCCGTCTCATCCGCTCCATCTTCCACGCTAAGCGTCGAGAAACGGTTTGAGGGCACCCAAGCCCAAATCCTCGCCGTCCGATCCTTTGCACCAGACGCCAACAGCCGCATATCCGGCGACGTATCCAAACACAGCACGATATCCGTATGGCCGGCTAACAACTCGGCCGTGGTGTCATCCTGCTCTCCAAGCGTGTAGATCCTCAACAACCTGCTATTGGTGGCCACGGCCAAATGGCTTTCAACACGCTCGGATGCGGACGTGGACAGAAGCGCCAAATCGACGATCTCGTCGTTGAATCCAATCATCTGACGCTGCTTCCTCAGCAACTGTTCCGGGTGCAGCGATCGGACCACAATGTTCTGGTCTGCATGCACGGATACCAAGCATGGAGCCGATGAACCCGGCTGGATCAGGTGGATGGCGGTGATGGCACGTGTCTCTTCCTCGTCCGCGTCGAGCTCGTCGACATTGCTGCGTCCGTTGGCGATGGCGCGCTTCTGACGTTCGTGCTTTGCTTGAATTGCCAACTGCTCGTTGAAAGATTTAGGTTCCTTGGCGATGATGGAAGAAGAGGAAACGTCCCAGAGACGGATCTGACCGTCCGAGCCACCGGTCCAAAAAACGGATTGCGACTTTTGCCTCCCGAAGGTGTCAGCAGGAAGGAAGCCCACCGACTCGATCCCCTCATTTGCAGACAATGTTTCTGCCTGCTTCCAACCCGCACTCGCATTGTTGACGCTGGACTTGGCGGCGGGAAGACGCCATACAACGAGGGTTCTGTCACGGGAGCCACTAACAAGGGTGTTTCCATCCTGAGCGACGGCGATACCACGAACGACGGAATCGTGACCAGCAAGGGTGGCGATAGGTTTGTGGAGTTCAGTCTGGTTGTTGAGATCCCAGACACGCACTTTTCCGTCAACGGAACCGGTGAGGAGCTGGATGGTAGTTTGGTTTCCGCCACCTGCGTTGGCTTTTGCTTTGTTCTTCTTGATTGTGCTGACGGATGTCGAGGTTGAGGAAGAAGCGGGAGGGAGGTTCCAAGCCAGTGCGGAAACGACGCCGGCATGTCCCTTGAACGCATGTGTACAGAAGCCGCCTTCAATATCCCAAACCTTGGCGACGCCGTCCGACCCAGCGGTAGCAAGCAGCGTGCCGGTCGGATCGACGCTCATCAAGTTGACCTGACTGAGATGGCATTTAGGGATACTGCGTACAAGCTTGCATTCGGGCAAGGTAAAAATGGTGAGTGCAAGGGAGCGAGAAGCGACGACGAGGTGTGACCCCAACGGGCTGACAGCAAGCGCGGTGACCTCTTCGGTATCGCCCTCGATGCGCTGGAGCACATTGCCGGTGCTCACCTCCACGACTGAGACGTGTTCGTTGAGAGTGGCGAACAGAAGCGTGCCATCGGGAGTGAGAGCAGTAGCGCCACCGGTGTAGAACGGCTCAAACGCACGTCGTTTGTTGAACGACGTCTTGAGGCTGTGTTGCGAAGAGGTCGCGGCAGGGGTGGTTGAAGAGGTGGATGCTTGTTGTTGTTGTGCAGCAAGGAGCTGCTGAATTTGGTCCGGCGTGAGGACGTGTGCATCTGCCATGGTTGTAACGATGCTGTTGGGGGGCGCACAGCGACGAATGGAGGAGGAGGAGGAGGAGGAGGAGAACAAGAAGTGTTGGATTCTTCTTGTTCGGCCTCCAAACTGAAGTTTTCGAGCCAAAAATCAATTTTGGTCTTTCATTCCACATCCGGGTTCCGAGCTTTTTCTCTTACCGTCTCAATCGGCCGAGTGGATTGGAACGGGAACGGGAACGGGAATGCAAATATGTCACACGAGCAAGCCAATCTTTCAGAAGCTTGCTTCCTCCCTTCCTTTCCCCCCACCATCTCGACCCTTATCAGATCCCATCTCATCCCACCCCACCTCATCCCACCTCATCGCCATGCGCAGCCTCTCCTTGGCCGCGCGGCTGCTTGCGCTCGCACTCGCCACGAGCTATAGCGCCGCACACCTCCACCAGCAATCATTCCCCCTGCCCATCCAAGACGAACGCATCACCTTCGCCTCTGCCCAGCCCGTCGTCAGCTTTGTTGCACAAAAGGTGGTACGCATCAGCACTGCAACTAGCCACCAACACCAGAGCTTGCTCCAACGCGCACACCAGCTGGGTCTTGACGTCTGGGCTGCCAAGCTCGGCGCTGCCTGTGCGACCGAGCACGATGGGTTTGGATGCATCGATGTCAGGCTGGCCAGCGACACGCACAACGAGGATCCATCGCGATCAACCGCTTCCATCTCGGCAGACGCTATCTTGGCCGATCTGCTCGCGCCTTTCAGCAGTGGCTCGCGCCCGCAGGTAGACACACTCATCCAAGATCTGGATCAGCTCATCTCTTCACAACGCACAAGCTCTGCCGGTGCACTCGCTGAGGCGTCGATGCGTGGCCCCGCCTGGTACACCGACTACCGCACCTTGGACGACATTAACGACTATATGCGTTGGCTCGAACAGAGCTATCCGTCGCATGCCAAGGTCGTCGAGATTGGCAAGACATACGAAGGCAGAGCAATCCTTGCTCTCAAGGTCTCCAGCGGTCTTCCGACGCAACCGCAGCCGCCAACACAACCCGAACCGCAGCCCGAACCGCCTTCCAATGCAACCTCTTCCGCAGCAACTGTGGGGGACAAACTGGGCATCGTGATCACTGGCGGATCACACGCACGCGAATGGATCTCAACCTCTGCTTCGCTCTTCTTCGCCTCCGACCTGCTCCGCGCCGCGCTTGGCCGTCCTCATCCCCTCCCTCCCCAACAGCCCAACTCCACTCTATCCTCCTCCGTGTTTGAGCAAGATGTGAGTTCCTCGAAGAAAGGCAGGAAAGGTCGAAAGGGTCGAAAGAAGTCGAAGCGTACATGGACCAAGCAGCAAGCTCGTGCGATCCTCTCGACGTTTGAAATCACCGTCATCCCCGTGGCCAATCCGGACGGATATGTGTATTCGTGGCAAAAGAACCGCATGTGGCGCAAGAATCGACAACCCAACCGCTTCCCCGGTGGTCTTTTCTGCAAAGGCGTCGATCTCAACCGCAATTACGGCTATGCTTTCACCGGCTCGTCCAGTTTCAACCCGTGTTCGGAAATGTATCCTGGCAGTGCGGCTTTCAGCGCGGCGGAGACGAGGGCGATTGGCGAGTATCTTCAGGATGGTGCGAACAATGTGAGGGGATTTTTCGATCTGCATAGCTATGGACAGCTGTTGATGTATCCTTTCTCGTACTCGTGCGATGAAACGGTGGCAGATGAGGAGGATTTGTTGGAGCTTAGTTTGGGTGCGATTTCCGCGTTGAAACGTGTCCATGGAAGACAGTTTAATACCGGACAGATCTGTCAGGTTTATGCCCAAGGTGGCGGTAATGCGGTGGATTGGAGTTATGCAAGTACAGAACCGGTTCCAACAGAACAAGGTGATCCTAGTCCGGGGTTGAAGAGGAAGATCAAGTGGAGTTTTTCAATCGAACTTAGAGACGGTGGTACTTATGGGTTTCTGTTGCCTCCGGAACAGATCGTTGCGGCGAGTGAGGAGGCTAATGCTGCGATTGGTTATATGCTCAACTTTATCGCCAAGAAAGATTCCCGTTGAATTCTTCCCTCCCCGTCCCCGATGGAAACCTTGTATTTTTTTGCCCTCTTCCATTCCATATTCGTAAAGTCTCCATGATATCAACCTTCAACCTGAGCACACGCACAACCACAAAACCGCACAAGCGGGGAAAAAAAAATCATCACCATGGTCGACACCTATCGCCTGGCTTCATTTTGGTTTCCTTCGCATTCTAACAGTACATTCGCGTCACCATGTGTGCGGTCGAGCGCACTCAAGCCTGCGTGTTGAAAAACGCAAACGAAGGCTGACCCGGCTCGGCCGTCTCCAGCACCTTGGCATCGATGTTGAGATGCTTGTAGCTCTCCACCTCTTCAATGCTGTAAATGTGGATGTGTTGAAAGTTCATGCTCTTCTTAAAGTAGCCCGAGGCGGCTTTGAGTGTGTCGATCTCGTTGAAGGGGAGGAGACGGTTGAAGGCGGTTTGGGCGCCAAAGTCGGCGATGCGTTTCTTGAAGGTGACGATAAAGTTCATCACCTTTTTGTCCTTGAGCATGCCGTCCTTGGCGAGTTGTTCGCGGATCGCCTTGTCGTCGAATGCACCCGTCGAGGCGTCATAGTATGCCTGCACCACCGAGACACACTTGTCCTGCCACTCGGGGAAGTTCTTGGCCACAAACATGCGACACTCCTTCGGCGCACGCTCGTTGTACTTGACTCCACCGGCAGCAGCCGCGTTCTTACCCTTGGCCTTCTTGGTCAAGAGGATCTCGGCATCACGTACAGTCTTGACGGTGCCGGAAACGTACGCAAGAGCCTCGGTGATCGAGTTGTCCACCGACGCCGACACCTCAGGCCATCGCGCCATCTGGATCGACGTCGTCTCACCCAGCAGATTGCGCCAAACATGTTCGGCAAAGTGGGGCGCAATCGGCATAATCACAAGCGCCTGCGTCCTGATCCACCTCAACACAAGATCAACGTGCATCCCAATATCCGACGTCGCCTCGCGATACAGATCCCGCGCTGTCTGCAGCTCGTAGAACCCAAACTTGGTCGCATCCTTATACAGCGCCTTTTCATACGCCTCGTTGGTGAGCTGCGTGAGGTTGTTGATCTGGTTCTCAAACGACTTGTCCCAGAACGAGTCCTTGGGACCCGAACGAAGCTTGTCCTTGTTGGCGACGACCTCGGCGCACCATTCGATGAGCGTGTGCAGACGCAGGATGTTGGCGTTGGCGGTCTTCTCCTCAAAGTTGGCATCCTCGATGCCGTCACCTGCGTCGGCGAGCGAGAGACGCGTGGCGTCGGCACCGAACTTCTCCACCGACTGGCGCAGACTGAGCGAGTTGCCCGTGGACTTGGACATCTTCTTGCCATTGAGCATGAGATGGCCGTTGGCACGGATGGCCCTGGGCCAGTGGTGTTCGGGGAAGATGGCGGAGTGGACGTACACGCAGAAGGTGAGATGGTTGGGGATGAGGTCCTTGCCCGACGATCGGAGGTCCATAGGGTAGAAGTAGCGGAACTCGCGACGCAGCACCTCGGCCTTCTCCTTGGGCACCGTGGTGTCTTCGGGGAAAGCGGCGTCGCCAAGGATGTAGTCCCAGATTTCGTCGGTGAGCTCTTCGGCCTTGATGCCGATGGGACCCACCTTGCTGCCGTCAGCAACGCCGCCCTGGAGGTGGTGGGCGATGGTGTAGTACGACATGTAGATGGTCGAGTCGCTGAGCGACTCGACGAGGTACTGCGGGTCCCACGGAAGCTTGGAGCCGAGACCGTACGACCGAGCACACGCCCACTGCTTGAGCCAGTCGATGGTGCCCTCGAACGCGTTCTTGACCTCGGGACCGAACGTGTTCATCCGAGCCACGAGCTTGCTCGCCTGCGCCTTCCACGACTCCTCGCCGTAGTCCATGTACCATTGGTCGCAGAGCGCAACCACACACTCGTCGGCACTTCGGCTGATGATCTTTCCCTCGGGCTCAGCATAGGCAAACGCGAGGTTCGCCTTGATCATCTCGTCGCGCACCTTGTTCTTGGCGTCCTGCACGGCCTCGCCCTTGAAGGTGCCGACGAGCATGGTGCCGTTGTAGAAGCCCTCCTTGTAGGCGAGCTCCTTGGCTTCGGCGAGCTGGTTCTTGTCCTTGGCGCTTTGGATCTTGAGCTGTTTGACGAGCGTCTCGGCGGTCATGTCGCCGTAGGCGGGGGTGCGGATGACGGGGATGGGCTCAAAGGCAGCCCACTGCGGGTCGATCTTGAAGTATTCGGCCTTCTTGCGCAGGTCCATGAGCGTGGCATAGTCGTCGGGCGAGTCGGAGGGCACCGAGGTGACGACGCCGGTACCCTTGGTAGCAAGCACCGACTCCATGGGCAGGACGTACACCTCGGGGTACAGACCAAAGGGAGCCTTGATCTTGGTGCCGACGAGCTGTGAACCCTTGATGGTGGCGAGCGAGTTGAGCTGACCGCGCTCCTTGGTGATGCCCTGGTAGGCCATGTTGCGGGCGGCACGCTCGGTGCAAATGTAGACGTCGGAGTCGTTGATCTGGAAAGCGCCGTAGTCGATGGTGGGGCCGACGTAGCAGTTGGTCTGGCCATACATGGTCTCGGGACGCAGGGTGGCGGCAACAAAGTAGACTTTCTTGCCGTGCAGCTTGGCATCAAGCTCGGGCGCAGCGAGGGCGCCCCACTGGACGAGCTCCATCTTGAGGCCAGTGTACTCTTGCGGGCCGAGGCCCTCGCCGTCGGATCGGTCGTGGTCCATGCAGGGCTGGCCATCCTTGGGCGAGTAGATGGTGTAGCGCTCGCCGAACTTGATCTTGTTCATGGCGTGGAGCTTGTTCATCTGCCATCGGACGAAGCTGTCGTAGTAGGGGTTGACGTCGGTGGTGATGAACGCGCGTCGCCAGTCGATTCGGGAGCCAAAGGCGGTGCAGTCTGCCTTTGCGATGGGGGGGAAGTAGCTGAGCCAGTAGTTGGCATCGGCAAACTTGCTGATCTCGTGCTTGGGGACACCCGAGTTGAGCATGATCTGGAACTGGTACTTGAGGCCCGTGTCCTTACCTGCGAGCTTGCCCTTGGTGGCCTTTGCGACGTTGGTCTTGGTGACGCTCGAGGTGTTTTCGGAGGGCGCTGGTGGCTCGGGCGCCGCTTCGTGCTCGGCGTCGTCGGCGGGGTCCTTGTATCCAGAGAAGTCGGGTCCAAACAGCTCGATCTCACGCACGAGCTTATCGGCGGCAGCGCGGATGGGCATGCCGGTGCAGTGGAAAGCCCACGGGAAGAGAGCACGCTTTCCCTGCATGCGCTCGTAGCCGGCAGCAAACTCGACTTTGGAGAGGGTGAATGCGTGACCAAGGTGGAGGGAGCCGTTCATGTAGGCGTATGGGATGGTGGCGAACCACTTTGGATACTTTGCGCGCACCTCCTCGGGCGTCATATCGACGAGGCCGTCATCCTGGGTGGGGGCGTTGATGTCAAACACGTGCTGCTGAGCCCAAAAGTCCTGGGACTCCCTTTCGAGCTTTTGGAGGAAGTTGCGCTTTGCGGTGTTTTCGAGCTGGATGGGGCCGCTACCAGCGTCCCTGGCAGCGTCCTTGGGAGGCATGCTGGCGATGGCGATGGAGATGGTGGTGTTTGCAAACGATCTCGTCGCCGCGAGCTTGGCGAGCTTTGGTGGCGAGAGAGGCAGAGGCCCTGCACGCGGCTTCAGGGCCAGAGATCGGAGAAAGCGAAGAGTCGACGTGGTGCCGCACCCGACTGTGACCAGAGCAAGACGACTGGCGGTTCGAGATGGGAGCGTGGGAAACCGGGGGCGTAAGCGTGGGAACCAAACGGTGTGCAGCAAACCGGTTGAGATGATGGTGGAAGCGGCGCACCCGCTGCCGTGGAACGTCCGATTCCAACCAACCTGTGCGGCGGTGCGTGTGACTCTTGTGACTTTCATTTCATTCAATTTCGAAGAAGGAAAAAAAAACCAGGGGCGCTCTCCACTCGCACGATACAAACTCTAATCCCACACTTGGATTCGGCCCACGCCGATGCTGTTGTTCTCGCGCGTTGAACCCTGAGTGTGATTGTGACTGTGGAGCGCATACTTATTCACAAGCTCGTGTGGCCGACGCACGCTGGCTACGCCATCCCTCCGGCTCTCCCGACCAGCTGCACAGCCAGCCGATCGTAGCGGCCCGATGCCCAAGACGAGTGCCAACAGCTCTTTCGGCTCAGCAAGCGCTTCCTGCCTTGCCACCATGTCATCCTGATCCTGATCCGCCATGTCGCCGCCACCATCATCATCATCATCATCATCATCATCAGCAGCAGCAGCAGCAACAGCAACAGCAGTGCCAGTTGCTTCATGACGCCCTTGCAGTCTTCGCTGCTTCGCGGCAGCCGTGCGGCGCCGTCGCCCTCGTCACCTGGGAAGCCATCGAGACAGGACGATGCCCAGCTTCCGGAAGCGTATCAGCAGGAGCACCCCCCCTGGAGGCCGCCTCTCCATCCCGCTGCTGCCGATCGTGAGGTTCCCGACCTCTTCCCCACCAAGCCAAATCAGCCTGAGGATGACATGTCCCAGATCTCCGTCCGCAAGGGCTTCGCTTTTTCAGCACGCCCCTACGTCCACAACGAGTCCTGTTTGGCACACGACACGATCTACACGCGACTCGCATCGCCAGACAAGCTCCACTCGCTCTCTAGCTGGATGGACGAGGTCATGCTCCGCCGTCGTCAACTCGATCGCGCAAACCTCGCTCCCAGCCAGTACAAGGCCCCATCCCGTGTCACTCTCAACGAGACCAAACTCGCCAACTACGTCAAGGACCTTGCCGATCCCAATGTGCCCCTCACCCGTCTCTCCAGAAGCGTCCCTCACGGCTTTCGCGGCGAAAAGCTCTTCGAGATGCTCTGGGCCGGCGGCGCTCTACCCCCCACTGCCGCTGCAAATGCCAGCTACTTTGCGTCCCGAAATACAGCTGCTCCCTCTTCAGCCTCGACTCCCAACGCTGCTTCCGCCGCACAAAGGAAGAGCGTCGACATCTCTCGCGCTGTCTGGTTCATCCGTGCTCTGGGTACCGCCGAACTCTCTTCTCTGCGCAACAAGTCGGCCGCCACCATCATCCCCGAGATTACTTCCAGCCTCTGCTCCTGGATGGCCAAGCAGGTCGCCGAGCTCAGCCTAGTCCATGCTGCCGAATCTTCGTCCACCGCTGCCGCCTCTCCCGCTTCCGTCTCCCCCTCCACCCACCTTGCCAGGACTTCCGCCGCCGCCTCTTCCTCCCTCTCCCGCTCCGTGGCCGCTGCCCATTTCGCCCGCACCCCTTCCAACCTCAACCCCGCCTCCTCGCCGTCGCCTGCACCTGCTCGAGAAGTGTGCTCCGTCCTCCAAAACGAACTCGACGAAGAGCGCTGGACAGCCAAGTGGTCTTACAGCCTGTCTCTAGCGCGCCATCTACATGCACAGCACCTCCTCGACCGTTCCACGCTCGTTCGCTGGATCGTAGATGCCTTTGCCGCCTCAAACCTTGTCCAGCTGCCTTTCCTCCTCGAGCTCGTCCAAGAAGTCTTCGTGTTTCTGCTCCGTCGCAGATGCTTTGTCAAGCCTTTCCTCGCCGCCCTTCTCGTCCACATCCCAACACTAGATGCTCGCCTCGATCGCACTGTCGGCGGCGGCCTTCGCGCCAAGCTTGTCCTCCTCTTTCGCATCGTCTGCGAGACCTGCCCAGACGCTCTTGTCAGTCCTCGCCTGTGGTCCGACCATCCCATCACACTCACTCAGCTCTTGCACGAGATCAGTGTCGACGCCGAAGCGGATACCACCCTGGCGGCGCCAGCTCCCTTTGCAGAGTACGTCGACCACAATGTCAAGCCCAGAGTCGACCGTCTTTTAATCCATTCACGCCGCCACCGCCTCAACGAGGACTCCAAGATCCCAAAGAGGGGGTCGATTCCGCACTCTCTTCAGCAGCATATCGACATCAAAGCTCTCGACTCTTTCGATATGAAAACTCTCGACCGCGTCTTTCTACACAGTATCGCAGGCATCCATCGACCCTCCAAACTCAACCGTGATGATGCTCTTTGGGCGCCCAGAATCGAGACCATCCTCACTTGGGCCTGCACCGATCGCCGCTCCGGTGTAGCGCGTCAGTATCTTGCTGCCACCCTCATCGAAAAGATTCGCTTTGGCGTCTCGTGGGAAGAGACGAGCGAGGAAACCGACCAAGTCTCTCTCCCTGCCTTTGACCTCGACCATCACACCAAGAAGACGCGCAAGATCAACGTCGAGCCTATGCTGATCAAATGGTTGGGCGATGTGGAGGCGTCTCTCAATCAGAACCAGGACGCTTCCGCTGAAGCACAGCCACGCACTTCTTCGCTGGCCACGGTACAGGTCACGTCCATCGTTGTGCTCGTGGGCGAACTAGCCAGAAGGGGTGTATTCTCCTACACAAAGTATCTACAGAGGTTGATCGCCCGTGGCATGACCACCGCCTCGTTGGGCAGCACCAATCCGGAAGAGAGCGTGGGCGCACTAGCGTCCCGCGACTCTTTGCATCTGCGCCTTCTCCGCTCACTGCCGCTCTACGATCAACCCGCGTCCGTCTACCAGCAGCGAAGACAGGCCATCTACGGCGACCGCACCAAGGAGACGTACGAAGACGCTGCACAGCGTCGTGCCCTTCGCCAGCTGCAGACCTTCTTGCCCTTTGTGTTCACAGATGAAGCGCAAGCTAGTGTCGACGCTCGAGCAGCTTCGAGTGTCTCTCTTCCGCCATTTGATGTGGAGCCGCGCGATCCTGAGCAGGCCTTGTCGCGGCTGTGGTCTGCCTCGCGCTTCGTGCGCTGCAGGATCTTCCGCAATCACCTGCTCCCGGCCGTCTCGGCACGCATCGACACTCTCGACGGAGAACAGCTGTCTCGCATCTCCGCGCTCCTCGTCATGGCCGATGATTTCGAAGGCCTGGCTCAGCTTCTTGCGACACTCTTGCTGCGCGCGCTCTCCGATGGTCTTGCCCGGGCTGCATTTAACATGGTCATCGAGTTCAGCCTCGTGTGGCGATCCATGGACATCATGGGCACGTTGAACCAGCTCGTGCGTCAGCAACTCAACCACTCCAGCTCGGTTCGAAACGATCGGCAGGCTGTGATGGCTTCCACCACCCTGCTCCGTCTGCGCACCTTGATCGAGGGCATCCCCAGCCGTATCCATGCGCCTCTCGCCGACGCTCCTCCCGAACCGGACGCGATACAGCAGCACGTGCAAGCGTTGCGCCCCAATGTTGATGCGCTGCTCGACAGGTTCGCCAAGCTGACCAGATCCTCCAACGAGGCGAGCGTGGCGAACGTGGCGAGCGCACCCACCCCCACGCCTGCGGAAGGCTCTGATATTCTCACTCCTTTCCGCAACTTGTTCTTGCATCCTGATGCGACCAGCGACGAAATCATCGAGCGAACCATCGTGGAAAGCGTACTGGAGAGATCCAGCGCACATCTCATTCCAGCAGCGGTCCGCCTGATCGACCAGCTTTACCTGGAAGCCTCGCTCGAGATCGACGAGCGTCACGCCCGATGGCTGGCGCACCTCGCCAACAGCGTCGAGCAAGGCACGCATCAAGAGTCTTCGATGCAGGCGCTGCTCGGGTTGCTGAATCGCCTCGTGGCGCACGGCACACTCAACTTGCAACTCGCCATGGATACGTTTCTGCTGCCTTATTTACTGTCCTCGGTCCGCAGGTTGACGGATCCTGCGACGCGAGGCATTGAAACATCGTCCCACCTCGTCGCCGTGGTCAGCAGCCTTGGCGAAATGTTCGCCAGCATCCTCTGCGAGACCCGTGCCGCGTTCTCCTACGAGGATATGCGCGCATTCGGCGCGCAGACCATGCTGCTGTTCGCGCAGATCAATCTGCCTTTGCTTTTGCGCGCAACCACTTGCTTGATCTGCGCCTCGGATGAGCCTTCGCCGGTCAATGCAACGGAAAAGGCCAAGATCGAAGCCTTTTGGAGGTCGCTGCTGCGGTCAGAACCGATGCAGATCGCGTTCCGTCAAGATCCGAGGCTTTGCATGCTGACAATCAGAGAGACGTGCAAGTCCATGTGGGGCTGCAGTCCGTCGCGCATCATGGACCTAGCTATGGCGTGCCTCGATCCGACCAGCTTGCTGCTCCGCGACGTCACCTCTGTCGATGCGGCCTCGGTGAAAGCGAGACTCGATGGATGGGATACGGCTGTGGTCGCCAACGAGCTCGTTGAGATCTTTGAGCGTTTGCAGCTCGTCGAGTCGAGCTTCCAGTCGAGGGCCGATAGTAAGACCAAGGCCTTGGCGTCTGGGATCTTTGACGACCTTTTTGTCAAGCTGCCCGACATTGGTGCCCAGCTGGTGCGCGACTGCCAATCCAGTGGGCTTGTTTCGCGCTTCACAGATATTGGGATCAAGATCCTGTCGGACAAGGTCAAGGCACGCACCGAAGCGGCCAAGAGCGCTGAAGAGCAGCTCAACACGGGCAAGCCGGTTCCGATGAGCGACGGTCTGCCGCAGACGGGTGGGAGTGCCGAGGTTGAAGCTTCCACAGAACGGGAAGGCACAGCAGCGTCGAACCCGACAGCATCGATGGGCAGCAGCACTGGTGCGACCGAGACTGGAAAGCTTTCACTGGACACGGAAGTCGAGTCGACCTTGCAGTCGGTGCTGCGCATGTGCGAGCAGCAGGACAGCTTGATGTTCAACGCCACCGACGCCGACTCGTGCGGTCAGCTGCTGCTCCATGTGATTTCGAATCTCGAAGCCGCAGTGGGTGCAAGTGGTTCGAGCACCGACGATGTGGCGGCGCAGCTGTCTGCGCTGCTGCACACGAGTCTGACGTTCCAACTGCTGCACCTCGTGCTGCGATTCGGCTGCCTCTGGAACGGCACCATGAAAGCGGTGGCACTTCGACTGGTCAAGGCGCTGCTGGAGCTGACGCGCCAAGCCGGCGAGAGGCCGGAATGTGGTGGCCACTTTGTGCTCTTGCTCGACTCGTTGAGCTTGGTGCTGGACGAGCTGCCGCCGCCGTTGTTGGCGGCGTGCGTGGCGGATGTGGAGGCTCAACTGTATCAGGCGAATCTGGCTACGCCGGAGCGGACGGACAAGCTGCAGCAGCTTTCGTTGACGCTGGACAACGCGACGACGGCGAGCGGATGGTTCATGGCACCGAGTGCGGGCGCTGCGCTCAAGCGCGGGTGGTTTACGCCAGGTGGGCTGAATCCCTGGGAATGTGCAGAGTATCTGGATGCGCCGCCGGCAGGAGCGGCTACAACAGTGGCGGGCGGCGCAGCTGGAGCGAGGATGGGAGCGCTGCAGGTACACACGTCGGCCAACTCACGAGCGGGTCACGCATCAGGTGCAGCTCAGACGCGTACCGAAACGTCGAGCCTGCCTGGCGCACGGATGGGCTGGCCGTCCAAGCTCTCACTCAACACGGCGATCCCGCTGTCCATGCTCGGACTGCGAGTGACCCGCGACTTGGTGCCGCACTACGCCTCGCCCGCCTCGCCCGGTGCGGGCTCCGTGGGGAGCAACCAAGACACGGGCACCACCAACGCCACCAACGCCACCAACGCCACCAGCGCCACCAACGCCACCAACACCACCAGCGGCACCAACGCTACCGCCTCATCCACCGCCGCTGTCGCAACAGTCGCCATGGCCGCCCCGACAGACAAGCTGGAGCGCGACGACGAGACGTGCAATCTGCCGGTGTTTGTGGAATCGGAGCGGAGCTACGGCGAGCGTGTCGCGGGCGAACCGGCGTTTTCACGCGACCTGCGACGAGGGCTGCTGCTGCAACCGGCTCTGGCGGTGCGCAACGCACCAGCGTCGAACACGGATGCTGCAGCTCGGGCGGCCAAGCAGCCAAGTGGCTCGGACGCGGGAGGTGCTCGACTGGTGGGCATGTCGAGCAATGCGATTCCGGTGATTGATCTCACGTGGGACGAAGACGAGGCGGTGGCTACGCCTCAGCCCGCACAACCGCGACCGCCGCCGCCGCCGCCGCCGCAGCCGACGCCACAGCTGGCGCAGACGAGTGGAAGCGCGCGGGTGGACGGCGGCGCACCGTGGGAGACTGGCAACAGCAGAAAACGGCGTCTGTCGAGGCGCGACTAAGCTGCGAGCAATACGATAATGGTGCCTCGGCCTGAAGCGTGTATACGCTGTGGAACGGATGAGCTTTACAGTTGAACGCGTGCCTACAAGGCGGAGAATGTATTGCAGCAAGACATGGAGCCGAGGGGTCACACAAACTGTGGAACTGTACTAAGCGAACTGTAATGGCGAACGGTTTGATAGAGACACATTCCAGCTGGTTAGCCGACCACCGCCACGTCTGCAACACACCAAATATCCACGGGGGAAAGGGAACCCATACATACCGTACTTAAATAACTCTCTGCAACAATCCTCGCCCTAGCATTAATACTAAGTTTCATCTCTGAAATCTCCTTATCAACCTCCTCCATAAACTGGATGATAAAGTCGACCAACCTATG
This sequence comes from Ustilago esculenta, assembly GCA_020827535.1. Taxonomy (NCBI): domain Eukaryota; kingdom Fungi; phylum Basidiomycota; class Ustilaginomycetes; order Ustilaginales; family Ustilaginaceae; genus Ustilago; species Ustilago esculenta. The sequence goes on from JAAKGJ010000007.1 coordinate 944,275, forward strand.
CTTCAACATAGTCTCGGAATGAAAATTGGTAATCAAAAAGCTGATATCATACCCCTTGACAGGTTTCCTTCTCAGAATGACGAACGACTCTGCCCTCTGCATCAAGAACCTCGTAAACTTGTGAGCCAAGATTCGTTCGATTTCGTCTGCCTGTTTGATCTTGATACTGATCCGGATCGAATTCACACTGGGTTCGATGAGCACTTTCTCGCCTTCATTTCGACTGATTGTGAGTGGTTGGAGGAGGACTTCTTTGGAGGAGTTGGCTTCGATTTCGGGGACGTTGTGTCTCTCCACGGTTTGCGAGGCGAAGTTGTCCAATGTGAGGGCGGCGGTGAGGGTGGACCTTACACACGATAAATACGGTCGAAGTGTGTTCGACTAACCAAAATGGATACGATTAGCAATGGAATACTCTAGAATGATGCATCGAGTTTAGCGGAGGATGCGACTCACCATGTTGTGATGATTAAGAGGAGAGGGGTATGGGGAAAGTTGCGGTTTTATGGATGGTGGATGGGGTGGATGACGAGGTGGGGAGATGTGGAGTTAGGGCGATTCGATTCTGGAGTGCTTCTGGCTGGCTGGTTGGCTGGTTGGGTGGCTTGTGCGATGTGCATCCACCCAAACGCGCATTTATCGTACGAATTAGACCCCTCCCTCTCCAATCGCTGTACGATCCACACAAAAGCACCACTCACAAGCACTACTCCCCCCATCTAATCCGCAAACAACAAACACTCGACACATACGCAACAAAACATACATGAGCATGCCCTTCTCACAACCACCTCTCGAAAAGCTTTGCAGCAACTTCGAACGGGAAAACAAACACACAAAAAAAAAATGCACATACCCAGAATGAAATCGAAAACTCGGCAACTTGGATTGGCCAATCTCTAAACGACGGAACCGGGGACGGCAGCAGCAGCAGCCTAAGCCTTGGAGATCTCGACGGTGTTGGTCGCACCAAGCGCGCCCTTCAACTGACCATAAATAGCAAACTGACCAGCGGTAATCGAACCGACCATGACCAAACGGGTGGTCAAACCACCAAAGAGACCCCTCACACCGAGCTCGCCGGCCATCTTGGTGATGCGACCGGTGATGGTCTCACCGGGGAGAGCCTTCTGCTTGTTGATCTTGGAGAGGAGCGTGTCGGCGGGTTGGGAGATGGTGGCGGCGGCGAAACCGGCGATGAGACCCGAGCCGAGGTTGAGGAAGGTGGCTTCGGCACCCGAGAGTTCGGACTTGGGCTTGCCGTACGTCTGGATGGCCTTTTCGAGCACCACCTCCATGGTGGCAAACTTGGCCATGTTGTAAGGGATCTGCTTGAACAGAATTGGACCAAAGCCGGCGTAGAAGCCACCGAGACCCTCCTCGCGAGCAATCTTGAGGAAAGCGGGAGCGAGACCATTTGCAAACGTAGGCTGCGAAACCAATCGGATACGCGTAGCCTCGAGCGGGCACAGAGCGATGTCGGCAAAGAACTCGGCGATGGCAGATGCACCCAGGTAGATCGCCATGCGGTTCTTCACGGCGGTGTCGTTGTCCATCTGCGAAACGATTACCTTCTTGAAGAGTTCGTAACCGCCAAACTTGAAACCTCCCTGGAGGAAGTAACCGAGAACGGTAGGACCAAGACCAGTAAGCAGCGCACCCGCACCTTCCTTGGCAACAACCTGACGGAAACCACCAATCATGCCCTTGTTGTACACGGTGGGCTCAAGCTGGATACGTGTCTTGACCACATCGATGGGGGTAACGGCACCATGCGTGAGCGAGCTACACACACGCATCCAAACCCAAAATCAAATCCAAATCGAATCCAAATCAAATGCGATGAGTAAGCCGTGCCACCTGAACACCCAAACGGATTGTGTTTCGAAAACTTACCAGCAAAGAGCACCGGCGAGGAAGAACCTCGAGTACAGATCGACACCCTGCGGCCCTGGCTTGACAGCCTCCACAACCGAGTGGATGGGGAAGGTGCCCTTGGTGAAACGCTCAGTGAAAGTGGCCATTTTTGATATCGGATATGATGGGTGGAATCCGGGAAAGGAAAGCACAAAACGAAAAGCGAGGCGCGAGCGAAAGCAAGATGGTGGTGGGGTGCTGCGATGGATGCGACTGGATTCGATTCGATTCGATTGGATGACAACCAACCAACGAACCAACCATTTCTTGCCTTGGCTTGCCTTCTTGCCTTGGCTTGCCTTCTTGCCTTGGCTTGCTTTGGTTTTGCTTTGCCCCCCCACGCACTGTTTTCAAATTGCCAAAATTTTTGGATTCACGAGTATCTCCGAAGCGTGCAGTTTGTAATGCAGTGCCACGCCAAGTTGTATTCGAGTGCGGTTGGTGCAAGTGCGCCTTGAAATGAGAAGAATTGAATTGAATTGAATTTGCGTGGCGCCACCGTTCCGAATATCGCCGTGGCCTCAACCAATCCATCCAACCATCCATCTCGCCTGCTTACCTCTCAGCAGTACACCCGCCAGATAGCCTGTTCAACCATGTGAGCATTCACACATACCATAGACACTAGACGGTGATGGCGCCCCTTGCGGTGGTTACGGTGGTTGGGGGGCACCAACACAACGCCGCCGGAGAGCGGTGCCAAAACCCGATGCGCAGGACATGGTGAGATCCGTGGGTGTGTTGCTCAAATCCGCGTTATCGATCTCCATCGTCCCGATCCCTCCTCCTCTCCATGCTCAATCGGCGATATCACAATAATCCCTTCTGTCCAAAGTGATGTGGTCTAACAAATAAGTGTAAATGTGTGAGAATCGCGGGTTTCGGAAAAGAATCACCCAACCAAGCCCCCCCCGCCATGGTGGACTCCCCCGTCCCAGGCCTTACTCCTCCCCCGCATCGACATCGGATGGGCTTTCAAACGCAAACTCATCCGCATTCGGATTGTTGAGCAATCCAACCGGTTGCGCTTGGCGCTGAGTATGCCGGTTCACCCAACTTCCTTTTAGCTACGGTTTGCCGAGGGCGTTTCTTCGTGTCCGTTCTCACCGCTCTTGCCGCTTCCCTCGTCTTGTGTATATCCGCACTGAGAAAGAACGAACCCACACATTTTTTTACCGGAGTTGTTGCCAACCGAAGAGGCGAGAAAGCGTCTCGTGTAGGTCGCAGCCGAGCCACGACGCGAGGGGGGGATCAAATTGGCACCTGTACTGTACTTCAATTCACCCCCTTACACCTTGCTCGATGTGACTCAAACCATCCCCTTCTTTTGTAATTTGGGTGGATGTGAGGAAGCACGCTTTCGGAAATGTTGTGTGCCAACAGGAGGTGTTGCGTGGTTGGTGGTGGTGGTGGTGGTGGTGGTGGTGGTGTTGGCGGGTTTCAGATGGTGAACGGCTTTCAACAACGTCGGAGTAAACAGCGCCAAATCCCAACCCACTCACCGCACTCACCGCACTCACCGCACACAACGCACATAGCTGACACAGCTGACACAGTGAAACAACACGACCGACGTTGAACTCTATCCATCCCGGCATGGACATGTGAACAGCGCGCAACGTTCTGGCTCGTGTCTCTGGTAGGGGCTGAACAAACCACAACCACCAACCACCGCTTGGAACGTGAAACATCCCACCCCCCCAACCCAAACTAGAGCCGCACATCGCATACAAATCCCCCAAACCCGCATCAAACTCATTTGTATTTCCTTCTCCGACAACTCCCAACTGTGCGGGGCAAAAAAAAAGAAAAAAGAAAAAAAAGGGAAAAAAAGTTCCCTTTTTTCCTTTGCCTGTACTCGACAGTTGTGCGTACAAACTCCGCTGCTTGCATGCATGCATGCATGCGACGACGAAGGCTAAGGCTAAGCGGCGGATAATGCCTGACAGAGCGGGGCTGAAAACGTCACACACACAACCATAACCGCCTCCGCCTGTCCGACACGCCCAACCACGGCGTCCGCGTTTCACTCGCTCGCCCCTTCAGCTCTGTGTTTCACTTTCAACACTCTCAACAGCAACTCTCCCAACATTGCACCACATGCCCGCGTTCCAATCGAGCCATGTTTTTCCAAATCCTATTACTTTGAATCTAACCTTGAAAATAACCACCATCCTACACACACACACGGTCGATGGGAACCTAAAAGCAAGCGGGAGTGTGTGGATTTGTCCATGCACATCTCACAAGCTCCGACGGTTCGACCTGCACACACCCCATTGATTTGCACTCTGCAGCCGTCGAACCCTTCCTTCCTTTCCCACGCTGCCACGCTGCCACCATGATCCTCGTGCATCCGCCCCTTCGGCACCACTTCGAGCCGTGGACGCATCTCAAACCTCCATTGTATGTACGCACGGACTGCGTTTTTTCGGGTTCTCGGCACAACACCACAGATTACACCCACACTAAAAATGCGTTCCGCGGGTTGCCCCGTGTTCAAAACGTACTTCAAGTGGTGCCAGAGCGGGGGTGGTTTCAACAGATCGGCAGGGGCGGGGTGGGCTTGGTGGGGTGAGACACGGCTTGATCTCGCTTCGTGGACCTGCATGGAACTGATCATCATCTCATTTGGTTTCCCTCTCTCTCTTAGAGTAGCTGCTTAGACGCGAGACATTGGCAGCCGCCGACACTACGCCTCTTTTTTTTTTTTTTTTTTTTTTTTTTTTTTTGACCTGTCCGGTTCTGCAAATCAACCTCCTCACTACCATTCGTGCTTCATCTCAGCTGATCATCCCCCCTTCCCCCTTCCCTCTTCGCCTTTGGTATTACCTTTGGTCATCTTCTTATTCATGCAGGTTGCCGATCGCAAACCCCCACGAAACAGCGGTTCCTGACACCAACACCAACCTCTCCCGCTCCCGCTCCCACCCCCCACTCCCCCCTTTACTACACTTCATTCATTACCGTCAACAACATCAATATTGGTGCATATTATACTCCGATTTCGGACATTCAAAACATCCACAACGTCTCAACTCCTATGGTCACATTACCCCCCCCCTTTAACCGGACTTCCAACAACAACCGAGACGCTAGCATTCTTTCCAGAACCATGTCGGCACTTGATTTTGCAAAACTCGAATTGCGCCATTGTGCAAGAGGAAAAACGAAACACGAGAGGAAGAATTCGCTTACGCCCGTATCGTCCTTATGAGGGGTTGGTATGGGTGGAAATATCACTCGGTTGGTTAGGGAGAATGCCATTCTTGTCGGTTCTTGTTCGACATGACAATCCATACTATTGGGGGGGGGGGGGCGTATGTGTTGGACGGTTAGTAGTCTTCCCACTTGATACCAAGATACTTTCTTCCAATCACCACATTCACCTATAAAACCCCCCCCCCCCCCCCCCCCCCTTCTATTCCCTTTCCCTCAACTTCTCCCCAAACCTTCATTTCTCTACTCACTACCCATTACTCACAACTCAACGTTATACACACCTCTTCGTTCACTTTGTTTTTTTTTTTGTTGTTCTCCACAAACAATTGATACCACTCTATCGTCTATAACCAGTTTGGTTGGATACGATACGATGAAGATCAAGTTGTCTTGTTCACTTGTGCTTCTCGCAACACTTTCCACAACCGTGGTGGTGTATGCGAACGATTCAACTTGCAACAACAAAAACAATGGTGGTGGTGGTTTGGTAGCGAATTCAACTACTACTCCACCAGCAGCAGTGGGAAGAGGAGGTGGAGGAGGAGGAGGAGGGGGGGAAAGTTTCCCAGTACCCACGTATTCCCAAGCTCCTTTGGCTGGTTGCTATTGTACGTGCACTAATGGTTGGTTCCCCGTTGCAGGAGGAGGTTCGCCTTGGGGTGGAAACAATGGTAATGGTGGTGGTGGTTGGGGTGGAAACAATGGCGGTGGAAATAATGGTAACGGTGGTGGCTCGGGTAGTGGTAGTGGTTCGAATGGTGGTGGTGGTTCCAAAGGTGGTGGATCCAACAACGGAGGTGGATCCAAGAACGGAGGTGGCTCCAACAACGGTGGTGGCGGATCTAGCGGTGGTGGAAGCAGCGGCGGCGGCTCTAACAACGGAGGAGGCTCCAACAACGGAGGTGGAAGCAGCGGCGGCGGATCCAACGGTGGCGGATCCAACGGAGGAGGCTCCAATGGGGGAGGCTCCAATAATGGAGGTGGCTCTAACAACGGTGGAGGCTCACACAGTGGAGGAGGTTCCAATGGTGGAGGAGGCTCTAACAATGGTGGCGGTTCCAACGGAGGAAGCTCCAACGGTGGAGGCTCTAACAATGGTGGAGGTTCCAACAATGGTGGCGGTTCCAACAATGGTGGCGGTTCCAACAATGGTGGCGGTTCCAACGGAGGAGGTTCCAATGGAGGTGGCTCTAACAACGGGGGTGGTTCCAATGGTGGAGGTTCCAATGGTGGAGGAGGCTCCAATGGTGGCGGCTCCAACGGTGGCGGCAACGGCACCAACAATGGTTCGAACAACTCCGGCTCCCTCAACGGCTCTCTCAACGGCAATGGCAACCTAGGTTCAAACAACGGCAACAACAACGGAAACGACAATAGCGGTTCTCTCAACGGCTCCGGAAATGGAAACCTCAACGCCGGTTCGAACAATGGGAACCAAAACGGCAACCATAATTCGGGTACTGGTAATGGGTCCCTCGACGGAAACCTCAATGCTGGAAGCAACAATGGTAACCAAAACGGTAACTCGAACAGTGGTTCCTTAAACGGATCTGGAGATGGTAATGGAAACCTTGGTTCCAACAATGGTAACCAGAATGGTAACAATAATAGCGGTTCTCTGAATGGATCTGGTTCGGGTAATGGAAACCTCGGTTCCAACAATGGAAACCAGAATGGTAACCATAATTCGGGTACTGGCAATGGGTCCCTCGACGGAAACCTCAATGCTGGAAGCAACAATGGTAACCAGAATGGTAACAACAACCCCGGTTCAGCCAACGGTGTTGCGGATGGCAATGCCAACCTCGGAAGTAACAACGGCAACCAGAATGGAAACAACAACCCTGGTTCAGCCAACGGTGTTGCTGACGGAAACCTGAACGCTGGTTCCGGTAACGGCGACAAGAACGGCAATTCTAACTCTGGCTCCCTCAATGGCGTCGCAGATGGAAATGCCAACCTTGGTTCCAGCAATGGTAATGAGAACGGCAATTCGAATAGCGGTTCCGCCAACGGTGTCGGATCTGGCAATCTCAACGCAGGCTCCGGTAACGGCAACAAGAACGGCAACTCGAACAGCGGTTCCGCCAACGGTGTCGCAGATGGAAATGCCAACCTTGGTTCCAGCAATGGTAACGAGAACGGCAATTCGAACAGCGGTTCTGCCAACGGTGTCGGATCTGGCAATCTCAACGCAGGCTCCGGTAATGGCGACAAGAACGGCAATTCCAACTCTGGCTCCCTCAATGGCGTCGCAGATGGAAATGCCAACCTTGGTTCCAGCAATGGTAACGAGAACGGCAATTCGAACAGCGGTTCCGCCAACGGTGTCGGATCTGGCAATCTCAACGCAGGCTCCGGTAACGGCAATAAGAACGGCAACAACAACAGCGGTGCGTTGAACGGCCTCGGGGACGGCAACCTCAACCTTGCCTCGGGCGCGGGCAACTCGAACGGCAACAACAACTCCGGCACGGGCAACGGCATCCTCAACGGAAACGCCAACTTCGGCGGCGGCCAACTCGGTTCGAACAATGGCAACTCCAACACCGGCTCGGCGTCTGGTTCCGGCGATGGAAACCTCAACCTCTCGCTTGGGAATAACACCGTTGGATCGAACAACGGAAATGGGGGGAGTGGAACAGGACAAGGTAGTGGGAATGGGAATTTTAACCTGATTCTCGGGACGGGGAATACGGTGGGATCGGGGGATAAGGGGAGTGGGAATGGGAATGGAAACATCATCATCGGTAATAACCAGAATGTCGGGTCGGGACAGGAAGGGAATGGTCATGGGAATGGAAACATCATCGTAGGTACCGGTCTCGGTATCGATGTGGGTCCTCCCGGGACGGATAACTTCCACATCCATCTTCGACGCGCAAGACCTCTTGGTGCTGGACGTCTTTGGACCACCACCCCCGTTGCCTAAACCCTCAATCACCCCCCATCAAGATCGACATCAACTTTGACATCACCTAACCGTTTCCCCTAATCCTAATCCTGGCTGGTTTGCTAGATAGATTCTTTCCACTTCCGAGTCCTTCGAGTCCTTCATTCAGTTTCTGTCGAGTTTACGGGCAAACCCCCCAAACCCCAACTAGAGGTTCCAAGGTTTCGCATCCGGACTCCCCCCACACAAACTTTCGTTTAGATATATATAGTATTACTCTCCACTCTCGTTTGTTTTTTTGTTCGTATTAATGCTACCGCTTCCATCTCTCTCTCTCTCTCTCTCTCTCTTTCACAATGCGTTTCAAGTATGCCTGGTATGGAAGCACGAGTTTGCGACAAGATAAACTACGAGCAAAGAGAATAATTGATTTTGATTTTGATTTTGATTTTTGATTTTTGATTTTGAACGCAACCTTCCCCTCCTCTAATATGGAGAGGAAGATCTATAGAATCTACCACCTCTACCTGGAGGAATTCTAGATAAGCGACTGAGCCTCGAGCAACAAAACGATGGAATGTGTGATCTCTGCCACCGACTGGGTACTAATATCCACGACCAAATCGGCATCGGTGGGTTCCTCATAAACATCATCCACGCCGGTAAAACCCTGAATCTCGCCCTTCCTCGCCCTAGCATAAACGCCCTTGCGATCGGTTTGTTCGCAAAACTCAATCGGGGTAGCGACATGGATAAGGAAGAAGTTTCCAGCCCCGCCTGTCTTAGCGATGGTGTCTCTGGCGATGGCACGCGAAGATTCGTAGGGAGCAATGGGGGCGGCGATGACGGCGGCACCAGCACGCGTGAGTTCTGCGGCAACAAAGGCGATTCGTTGGATGTTCTTGTGACGATCTTCTCGGGAGAAACCGAGTTCGGAAGAGAGTTCGGATCGAACGGTTTCACCGAGGAGGAGCGAGACGGAACGACCGCCTTGTTCGTTGAGTTTGACCTGGAGCGCGCGCGCGATGAGGTCTTTGCCCGAGTTGTGCAGACCGGTGAGGAAGAGGGTGAAGCCCTGTTTGACTTTGGGCGGGTAGCTTTCGCGCAGGGTTTTCACGACACTTTCGTACGAGAACCAGTCGGGGATGGCGGCACCGGTGCGGAGACGTCGACGCAGTTCGGTACCGGAAATGTCCATGGTCTGAACTCCCGGCGTGACTTCGTCCACGGGTTGGTACTCGTCGGTGGAGGGGATGTAGGTCATTTGTTGGAAGGGAACCATTTCGATTCCGAGTTCTTCCGTGTATTTGGTGACGAGGGTTTGGGCATCGTAGGGACCGTAAAAGTCTTTACCGTTCGAGTCTTTGCCCGGACCAGCATGGTCTCTTCCGACGATGAAATGGGTGACGCCAAAGTTCTTTCGAATGATTGCATGCCAAAGCGCCTCCCTGGGCCCACCCATCCTCATGGCCAACGGCAACAAAGCCAACGTGGCCATTCCATTCGGATACCTCGGCATCAACGACTGATAAACCCTCACTCTGGTATAATGATCCACATCTCCGGGCTTGGTCATACCAACCACGGGATGGATCAACACGTTCGCCTGCCTCTGCCTCGCCGCCCTCACGGTCAACTCCCTATGCGCCCTATGCATCGGATTCCTCGTCTGAAACGCCACCACCTTCCTCCAGGCAATCTTCGCAAAATGCTGCCTCAACTCGGCGGGCGTATACCTCAACGCGACATAATCATAATAAGCAGGCTTGGAAATCGCCTGCACGTTTCCGCCCACATAAAACTGCTTGACCGACTTGTGGAGATACGTGATGGCAGGATGGGCCAGATCGTCCGAGCCGAAGACGGCGGTGGCTTCGCGCACCTTGTCGACGGGGTAGATGTCGGACACGGTGAGGATGGCGATGGGGTTGTCGTCGCGCGGGTCGCGGAGCGTGATGCGCGCGTTGGGTTGGATGCGGAGGGTTTTGATTTGGTGCTGGTCGACATCGAGCGTGATGGGCATGGGGAAGAGGTTTCCGTCGGTGAGACGCATGGTGTCGAGACAGCCGTTGTAGTCGCGTTCGTTCATGAAGCCTTCGAGTGGGGAGAAGCCGCCGTTGATGATGAGTTCGAGATCGCACAGTTGGCGTTCGGTGAGGATGAGTTCGGGGAGCGTGTCGGCTTCGACGCGGAGTTCGGCGGCGAGGGGGGCATCGCGGACGAGCAGGTCCTTGAGGACTCCACCGTGAGGAGCGTTGGCCATTTTTGGTGAGAGGGCAGAAAGGGGAGAGACGGAAAGGGGAGAAGAGAAAGTGGTGGTGGTGGAAGAAGAAAGGGGAAAGAAAAAAAACGGTTGCTTCTTAATCACTTTGACCACTCGAACACGGACTCACGAGCGCTGAAACAGCATATCCCGCCCAATTGGCTTGGCATTTGCGTTTTGTTTTGCTTGAAAGAGAGAGAGAGAGAGATGTTCCTAGGCTGCGACAACGCTAGGACGAGCGCAAGAGTTGTGTGTCTGTGGACACACCGGCTGGGGATTCGTGCCAGCTTGCCACGCAACACCGCACCGCGTGGGTGGGTGGGTGGTGTATGCCGTCTGAGCTGTCAGCCACGGCGGCGAATGTGTGCACATCGCCATGACTCAACACTGTAGCCATTGGTGTCGAAACACGCAATCCGCCACCCCGGATGACGTGCTTTTCCGTCTTGGCCCATCGCATTTGTGGAGCGGTTTGGTGCTTTCGTGCGAGCCAACACAACAACCACTTTCTCGTTGTGACAATATGCAAAGTCTAACATTAATTTCATCCCATGGTGCGTCCAATCCCATCCTTATCCCCATCCCCATCCCTATCCCTATTGCGCACACACACCATACACCAAACACACCCAACACCCGGGAAACAAGCGCAAACGGAAAGAGAGGACAGAATTGAGCACATGACGACAGGGATCGATACAAGTGTGCCCCCCCCCTCCCAATATTGTAGGGGTGTGTGAATATGTTTAGTGGTCTTGAGCGGTCTGTTTGCGAGCATCGTGCTTGAGCTTGTCAATGTTGGACGGATGTGTAATGGCATCTACCGCCAGATACACCACAAATGCGCCGAGGCCGAGTCCGAACCCGGGAAAGATGTTGCGTGCGAAGAAGCGGTGCGAAAACACCGGATGCTTTCGCCACGCCTCGCGCTTCCCCCAAGGATCACGGTAAAGCTGCACCATGGTTTGCAGAAAAGAGAAGAAGGATCCGGGTTGAACGTGTGGATGCGGTTGGTTTGCTATCAAGTATGAATACACAATCGTATGTCCATAGGCGTAAGTCCAAGGTTGTCGTAGTCGAGGATAAAAAGAAGAGTGGGGATGGGTGGTAGCGTCAGCATGGGTTTTGCGATTTCAGTAGCAGGATGGGGGATACATGTGCGGGTTGCTACAGTACAGCATTCAGCATTCAGCATTCAGCATTCAGCATTCAGCATTCAGCATTCAGCGCATAGATGGATTCCATGGGTGGGAGAGAGAGAGAGTCGAAGCATCTCGATGCCCAAGTGCATCGCACCCGTACGGTCCATCCGTGTGCATGCTGGGGTAATCGCTACTGATGGCTGGCTGACTGTGCAATGTGTTTGTATGCGGCACTTACCTGGTGTACGTGTCTGAACAGCGTGCAACTCGAGTGCAAAACGAACCAGATGCGATGGGGGATGGGATGCGTTGGAGAGTGGCTAACCGCGATGGTGTGTGTGTGTGGAGCAACATTTCCGACAGCGCCCACAACCGGAACCGAGTTGGGCCATCCACCATCACCGCGTCGACTCGTGCGAGACGACTGTCAAAAAGACCGAAATGGCAAGCAATGGCAGAAACTTGAATATTCGACGACGCGTCTCGTTTTGTCTTTCCACCCACTCCACTCCTCCACTCCACTCCACTCCACTCCACTCCAATCCACTCCAATCCAACGCTTGCAGAACAGCAAGTGAAAGCACGGTGCGATGCACATGCGGGTTGGCACGCCACTCCCACGCGTTGAGTGAGTGGATGGTGGCGCAAAAAAGGAGAAAAAGGGAGAAAAAAGAAAAGAAACAAAATTGCACACGCCCATTGTGTTGAGCGCCAAATGGATTGGGATTCAACCCAAACCTCCACGCGTCGTGGTTTCAATCCAATTTAGCTGAAACCACTCCAACATTCGTGATTCAATATTCAGCATTCAACACATATGAGCATTCCCGCTTGGCTCGGTCTCCACCACCACCAACCACCACCACCACATGTGCTGCCCCTTCATTTCACCCTCGTTTGATTGGTTCGCTCCCTCTTTCTCGCTTCGCTTCGCATCGCAAATCGCCACACCGCGGGATTGCTGGTCGACCTGCTTTCCCTCCACCACCACCACCGCCACTCGCGTCTCTCGCCACCATGGCGCGCATCCACGTCAAGCACGAGCCTGTGCCTGACTCGCTCGCCTCCACCTCCCCAAACCGTTTGTCCAAGCGTCCATCCAACCACAGTCTGTTCGGCGACACCGACGTCTCCTCCGACGATGACGACGACGACAAGCCCCTCGCAAAGAGGCCCAAGCTAGAGCAAAGCCCCACCCACACCGACGACTCGGACGTGCCCCTCACCTCGGCTGTCTCCTCCCAGAACGGCGTCAAGAAGCACAGCGCCTCCGACGATGACGACGACGATGACGACGACGACGACGACGACGACGATTCAGATGCACCACTCACTGCCGTCGTCAACAAGAGGAGCCACGACGGTAGCGACGAAGACGACGACAACGATGGTGACGACGACGACGAAGACGAAGAGGACGACGACGATGGCGACGACGAGGATGACGAGGATGACGACGACGACGACGACAAGCCGTTGAGTCGGTCGCAAAAGTCGAATCGCAAGCCTCCCAGGACCATGTCCATCACCGGCTCGGGCGAGAAAAAGTGGGACGTCCTCATCCACAAAGGCCCCCGCTTCCCCGATCCGTACCAACCACTCCCCAAAAACGTTAAGCTCAAGTACGACACCAAACCCGTCGACCTACCCCCGCAAACCGAAGAGATCGCCATGTTTTACGCCGTCAAACTTGAAACCCAACACGCCCAAAACCCCATCTTCAACCGCAACTTTTTCGACGACTTCAAGAACGACCTCAAAGCATTCCCGCCCACAGACGGCACCCACATCACCTCATTCGACAAGCTCGACTTTCGCGATATGTACAACTACTGGAGGAGCCTCAAGGATGCCGAGAACGAGCGCAAGAAGAGCCTCGCTCCTTCGGCGCGTAAGCGCGAGGTCGAGCAGCGCAAGCTCGACGAAACAAAGTGGAAGATCTGTCTTGTCGATGGTGTTGAGCAGCGCGTCGGTAACGTCAATGTGGAACCTCCCGGTCTGTTTCTTGGTCGTGGTGCGCATCCGAAAGCGGGAAAGGTCAAGCGTCGCATCTACCCCGGTGATATTACCATCAATCACAGCGCCGATCAGCCCACGCCGCAGCCGCCCGCAGGCATGGGCGACTGGGCCGAGGTCGTCGAGAAAAAGGACGTCACCTGGCTCGCCTACTGGAAGGAAAACATCAACGGCCAGTACAAGTACGTCTTCCTCGACGCCACCTCCAACTTCAAAACCAATTCGGACCGCGAAAAGTTTGAAAAGGCGCGAAAACTCGACACCGTCGTCAAGCAGATCCGTCGCGACGTCAACAAGAACCTCAAGTCCAAGCTGCGACACGAACGACAGATCGCCACCATCGTCTGGCTCATCGACAACTTTTCGCTGCGAGCCGGAAACGAAAAGGGCGAGGACGAGGCGGAAACGTACGGCGTCTGCTCGCTGCGCTGCGAACACGCACAGATCAAATTGCCCGACACCCTCCATCTCGAATTCCTCGGCAAGGACTCGATGAAGTTTGAGGAGGATCTCAAGATCACCAATCCGGACGTGTTCAAAAACATCGCCATGTTCCTCAAAACCAACGGCATCAAGGACAAATCCGGCAACTTTGTTCGCAAAAAACCCTCCGATCCCATCTTTTGCGCTCCCGTCGAATCCGCCACTGGCAAAATGCAACCGCTCCAACCGAATTCGGTCAACCAATTCCTGGCCAAGTACATGAAGGGTTTGAGCGCAAAGGTGTTTCGTACCTACAATGCTTCGGTCACGTTTCAGGGTTTGCTCGAACAGACCGAGGAGTGGATCTGTTCACGACCCACCCCCGCCGAACGCGAAATCAACCAAACCAACCTGCGTCTCGCATACAACGAAGCCAACCGTCAAGTCGCCATCCTCTGCAACCACCAAAAAACCGTCAACCCCATGCTCCTCAATCGAAACCTCGAACGCACCCAGGAGAAGATCTTCCAAATCCGCTACGAGATCATGAAGGAGCAGCAGAAGATCCTCACTTTCCACAAGCTGGGCGAGTTGAAGAAGCAGTTCAAGCCCAAGGAGTTTGCGTTTATGAAGCAGTTTGATCTGATCATGCAGAAGCAGCAGTTGGATGCGGACAAGGTGAGGTTGTACGAGGAGCACATGATTAGCGACAAAAAGTCAAAGCTCGAATCGACGTTCAAACGACAACAATCGGAGCTGCAGTACCAGCTCGAACAGCACGGACTTGGAGGGGAGGATGCGAAGAAACGCACCAAAAAGGTCAAGGATGTGGAAGAACAAATCCGTTCATCCATCAAAGGTTTCAAGGACAAGAAACAGGTCGACGACGAACTCAACACGCTTAACGAGACGGCGAAACGGTTGGAGAAGGAGCGCAAGACGAACAAGTCGCAAGCGACGAGTTGCAATTTCGCGTCTTCGGCCAAGAAGATTCTGAGCAAGTACGAGATGATCAAGAAGCAGGAGGCGGAGTTGGTGAACAAGAACAACACCTCGGATGTGGCGTTGAGCACGTCGAAGCTCAACTACATCGATCCGCGGATCACGCTTGCGTGGTTGAAGGAGTGGGACGATCGACTCATCGAGCTAGGCCAAGCCAAACCCACCCCCAAGAAGAAACCCAAAAAAGAGCACCAAGACGACGACGACGACGAATCCAAACCCAACACCAAAAAAACCCCCAAACCCGCCAAAAATTCCAATGGTGCCAGCAAGCGCACGACCAACACGCGCACAGCCAACTCGACCGGAGACAGCGAAAAGATGGAACTCGGTCTGCAAGTGATGAACATCAGCCAGTTTTTCGCAAACGCTCTCCAGAAGAAGTTCAAGTGGGCCGCTTCCGGCGACGATGGACGCGACATCTCGTCCAAATGGATGTTTGTTGAGGATGCGCAATCCAAGATGCGGAAGCTTGACTCCGCCGAGAGGAAAGGTGTCGATGGCGGATCCATGGCTGCCATGACCGACGCCGTCGACTCAAACCATGTCGAGGCCAAACCGAACGGCGTGCTCAAGAAGCAGACCGCGGCGGACAAGAAAATGGCCAAACCCATCGAGGCGGTGGACAACGCCGAGGCAAGCAACAGCGATGACGACGATGACGATGACGACGACTTGACCAGCGATAGTGACAGCGACGATGACAAGCCGCTAGCTGCGTCCTAACCCAAATACTCCCACCTTCCACCTCCCATGCATATCTCTATCTATTTATCGAGTCCGAGACTCGACTGCGCATGTTGTATTCTACCGTTTTTGCCAAGCCGCGCCGTGTGAGTGTTGGTGGAGCACGAGTGAGGTGTTGCGTGTTAGAGCGCGGCTTGAAGTTGGATGCAGGTTCATGCGCCGAGCGGCGGCTAATTTCGCGCGTGTAACACCTGTCCCGTGCGTTCCCCACATCTCCTAACCCCTAACCCAACCCTCCATCCTCCAATCCCACCACCACCACCACCGCCGCCACAGCCACAACAACCACAACAACCATATCAACCAAAACAATAACAAACGATCCCAACCATGGGTAAGTGCAACAACCGCGCAACCTATCACGAACGAAATGTGTATCTGACACTGAAGCCCCAACCTATTTTCTGCGTCGTACCGCGACCCCAGCTACGACCACCAACCCCGACAGCGCCTCCACCCAACACGAACACGCCAAAGCTCCGATCTCTGACGAGGACCGTGCACGCCTCGAACAACGCCTAGGCCACCGCCCCGAACGCCACGAACTGGAGCAGAAAAACATCCTCAAACCAGGCAACCTCGCCGCCTCGCTCCAAGCCGCACGCGACGAACTCCAAAAGTCGCAGCTCGTCGACAAACTCGAAGGCCGGCTCGAACGACGTCCCGAGCGCGAAGACCTCATCTCGCGGGGTATCCTCAAGGACCAACGTGTAGCGCCATCGCTGCAGGCAAAACGCGACGAGCTGGAAAGGGCGCGGCTGGGCGACCAGCTCGAGAAGGATCTCCAGTCCAGACCGCCCGTGGATGCGCTCAGGAACAAGGGAATCCTTCCACACGCCCAAGAGTCGTAAACCCTTCCCATCCTATCCCATCTCATCCCACCGCCGTGCAATTGTGCAGCAGTGGCTCCAGTGTGTTCAGTCTGTGTGTGTATATATATAGTCGAGAATCCGAATCCGTAGCGGTTCGTGGCTCCGTTCCAGACGTGTGACTACGAATGCGATCTAACAGGGGGAGGGAGGCGCGGGAAGCGCTCGAATCGCGCGTGAATGTGTGATTGTGATTGTCGCACCGTGCACTGCCGGTGTGACTGCCGGCGTGACAGCCGGATTGGTGGATTTGCCACTCGCCACTCACCGCCACCCTCCTTGCTCTCTCACCACCACCAACCTCGTTTGTTTGTTTGCTTGCTTCGACACCATGTCTATGTCCGACCTCGTCTCGGGTGGCGCAGGCTGCGGCCCCTCCAACCCACTCCAGAACATCGGCAAGCGCTTCAACCACGACCGCAGCACCCAGCACGACTCGTTCGCCTCCAACCCCTACGCGCCACAGCACGCCCCTTCCTTTCGATCCAACGCTGCAGCTTTATCCACGCAGCAACAGCAACAGCAACAGCAGCAGCAGCAGCAGCAGTCTGCGTTTTTCAACGCCCCCGCTCAGCAGGCGTTTGCGAAGCAGGATGCGTTTGATGTGTCGCAGATCCGCGCCAATCTGCCCAGTGGTTCCCGCCCCAGCATGGCGCATCTCGAGGCGAGTTTCCGTCCGGTCTTCTCGAGGAATGCTCCGGTGCAGCAGCGTCCAGGGGCGGCTGCGTCGGGGTGGGCGACCGACTTTCTCACCGCAGAGGCTTCGCATTCCGCGATCCAGTCACAACCGGTGCAGCAGATGCACACCGAACAGTTTGCCCCCGCAGCTCATGCGATCCACCCGAACGTCATCCCCATGGGCATGCGAATGGGCGGCATGATCCCTGAAAACATCCACTTCTCCCCCAACCCCATGCACGACCACATCCAACAACACCATCCCCCCCACACCCTCCATGCCCCACTCGCATCCGCATCCGCATCCGCACCCGCACCCGCACCCCAACTCGACAGCGCAAAATGGGCAGAAGCCTTCACCGCCTTTGAAACTTCCTCCGCCCCAACCCCACCCGCACCGCAAGCAACGATCGATGCGAAACCCCGCGAAAAGGCAGACCATGCGGATCCGCACGAACGTGACGAACTCGCCCGAACCGCCGGTCGGTTGGTGTCTTCCGTCGAGCACGACCAAAGCACCAAGTTCCGCCAGAGCAACTTCCTCGACCTCATGCGCAAAATTCGCGACAAACAGGCACGCATCCAGGGCGATGACATCGTCCAAACCGCACACACAGACGTCCCCGCGCTCGATAAGGGAAAATCCAAAGCGCTTCCGTCCACCTCAACACTTTCGTCGCCACAATCCGAACAGGAAGCGTACGCGTGGGCGAACCACCCCGCGGCGGCTGCGGGACGTATTTCGAACTTGCCTCCGAGCGTGCAGAGGTCGCTTGCTACCAATCATGGGCTGCACACCGATGTGGTGGGTGCGGGTGCGAGTGGGATGCTGCACGAGATTGAGAATCAGAACGCGATCAATGAGCTTTGGGCAGAGGAGGATGCGCGTAGTGCGGCGATTGAAGCGCACGCGTTTGTGGGGGATGGTGGCGATGTGGCCGCGAGGATGCGCGAAGACGATGCGGATGCAAACGAGTTTGAACGCTATCAACGTCTCGGTGCCAACGTCCCGCACGCTTCCACGTTCGACCGAAACTGGGAGGAATCCATGGACGCTTCTGCGGAACAGATCGACGACGAACAGGATTTCGTCGGTCGACGTTGGCAAGGCACCAACGGTCGCGGCTACCCCTCCGCCCAAACCGCCGAATGGGACAAACTCCAGCAAGACTGGGACGACTTTGAAGTGACTTCCGCCGGAATCCGTCCGGTCACCCTCCCCGCCCACGTCACTTCCACCTCAACCTCGATCTCCCCCGCACCCACCTACCACTTCCTCAGCGACAACCCCTACATCGCATCCACTCGGCACCACTCCGCCCACACGGGCAACATTTCTGCCGGGATTGAATCCGTATTGGAAACCGAGGCTGCGGTCCAACAGGATCCTTTCAACGCCGAAAAGTGGTACGATCTCGGGATCAAACAGCAGGAAAACGAACGCGAAGTCCAAGCCATCGCGGCTCTTCGAAAAGCTCTCGAAATCGATCCCAATCTCAAAGACGCCTGGCTCGCACTCGCGGTGAGTTACACAAACGAAAACGATAAATCCTCCGCCTACTCCGCCATCGAAAATTGGATCCACACAAACCCCACCTACCACCACCTTCTCAACAACCCCGCCTCCTCCACCTCTTCCACCCAATCCGATCTCCCAACCTCTCGAAATCGTTCCTCAACCTTCTCCTCCACCACCTCCACCTCTTCCAACACTACAACCTCCAAACATACACACCTAACCAACCTCCTAATTTCAATGGTCCGCTATGGCGGTCAAACAAACCAAATCGACGCTGACATCCAAGTCGCTCTTGGAGTAATCTTCAACTCCACGGAAGAATACGAAAAAGCAGTCGATTGTTTCTCCACCGCCCTCTCAATCCGTCCCTCCGATTGGCTCCTCTACAACCGTCTCGGTGCAACCCTCTCCAACTCCGGTCGATCTTCCGAAGCAATTCAATACTACCACCACGCCCTCAACCTTAAACCCGACTTCGTACGTTGTCATTTCAACCTCTCCATCTCGTGTTTAAATCTCAAACTCTACCAGGATGCAGTGGAACATATTTACACGGCGTTGACGTTGCAACAAGCCGAAGCGGAAAAATTCGGAAACACTACAGATACCAGTGGTGGAAGTGGTGCGAGTGGTGGTTTGTGGGAGACGTTTAGGGTCGCTTTGGAGTTGTTGAATAGACCCGATTTGGCGAGGAGGTGTGAAAAGAGGGATGTGGCGTTGTTCGAGTTGGACGATTTCGTTCCGCCTTCTTCCAATTCCACTTTGACGGGGAGGGTGGACGAAGTTGGTTACGATGTTTAGTTGGGTTTGCATTGCGATCTTTTTGGTTCCTTTTGGTTCGATATCGTTGTTTGTTTGTTTGCCCTCTTTTTTCTTTTCCTCCACATCCACTTCTTCTTCTTCTTCTACTTCTTCAGAAACAATACCATTGCATTCCTACGCTACAACCAATCCCCCTTCCCTCTTTCCTTTTTCCTTACTCTTATTTCTACTCTATATCAAGATAGAAAAAAAAAGGTATACCTTTTTGGCCGTACGACGAAACTCACCCTCCTTCTCATAAACCCTTTTTGAAAGCGTTGAAATCGTTAAAATCGTTAAGAATATTTTGAGATCAAGATTCGCACTATTCGACACAAACCCCACCATCATCCACCATTCAAAACCCGGCTCGCACAACATCCATCGCCAAAACCTTCTACTGTTTCTCCCTCCTGTACCACTCACGACTATGCTATTGTAAGTGTTATGAAACCCTCATCCTTTACTTCAAGCAAAATCATATGCGGTGTGTTGCGCTTCTGAAAGTGCGCAATGAGGAGTATATGGAAGTTATATTTCGGGGGTAAATTCCGGCCTGAATACCGGTATATATATATATTATATATATACTTGTAGTGAACCCTGGTAAACAAAAATTTCACTACACTGCATGCGCACGCGCCCATTGCAACACGGTGGAGAGATGCGATTTGTTTCCAATTTCGTGCAAATCGTTCATTCAGTTCTCCTTGTGTTCGTTCAATAACCCCCTCAACGTTGGGAATGGGTACCCTTAGCGTGTGCAAGACTTTCCATGATCTAGTCGAATTCAATTTGCTTTGTTTCCAGTTGGATATGATTGCGGTTGGGGTCTGGGTGAGACTTTGAACTCGCCATCCAAACGTTCTTGCCCTTCTCGCACGAGTTACATCCGTTCCCCTATCCCGTATAGAAACTTGCACATCCATCAAGATCAAATCCCCACACCCTCCCCACCCTAAACACCTTATGAAAGAATCGAAGTGAAGAAAGAAAAAAAAACAACAACTTAATCTCGACCGAAACTTGTTGCTTTGAAACATTAGTGGCAATATCGAATTCGTTAACCCCCCCCATGAACCCGAGCGAAGCCCCCGAGGAAGCAAGGCAAGATTGCCGAGCGGGAAAGCATAACATATCGTTTGACGTTGTTGCGGAAAACATGCGCCACAGTTTCGCAGATCCCCACCACCACGTTCGTGAACGAATGAAGTCAAGCCGTTGTAGAGTGGAACACGCCAAGGTTGGTGTGGTGGCAGATTTCATTCCAAGATGAGAATTCGGCTGAAAAGAAAGGGGGTGGGTGGGGCAAGCACCAAACCCCCCCCCCCCAGCTTTATTTTTAAGATGTCTTTTAACGGGGCTTTTTCTTTTCATTTCAGCCTGGGCTTAGTAGAGCGATGGTGTGCAACTTTCATAACATGTCGACTCTTTGTGCGGGTTCTCACGGTGGATAACCCTGGTGGGTCCCAGAGGGGGTACGGCTTGATTGGAGAAAAGTATGCACGTGCGAGCTTCGCTCCTGAACCATCACACGGCCGCACAACCATATAAGCCAGGCTGAAACGGAATCCACAATCCAACCTCGACATAGATCTACAATGATGAAGCCTACAATCTACCTGTCCTTTTGCATCTTCCAATTCCTTTTGGAGCTGCAACAATGTCAAGCCACCACACGTTCGCATGACGGGAAAAGCGTTGGAACTGACGACATCAAAGCGGGATACGACCACATCGCCGCCCGATATTCGTCTTGGGCGGAGCAAAAGAAGCGCAAAAGCTTGAAACCCGCGATCAAGTATGGAGAACTCAAACTCGCGGTTGCAGACGATGCGACGGTTGATGCACCCGCCGACGTCAACACGCGAGGTAAGCTGATCAAGTTGAACGCGGTAGGAGGGTATCCAAAGATGTTGGGTGAGACGTACAATGCGGAGGTTGGAATGGGAACGCCTGCTAAGCTGTTCAACCTCACGGCGGATACGGGTTCGATGCTGACGTGGGCGGTGGATGCATCGTGCCACCCGGAAGACTGTCCTGGAGTGAAGGAGAAAAACACATACGATCCGAGCAAGTCGAGCACGAGCAAACTGCTGCGAAGCGATCACGAAGCGTATGGTGACGGCGAGATGGATTTGAACCTGTTCAACGACGTGGTGAGCTTGGGTGGCTTCAGCATCGATGCGACCGTAGGTGGTGCCAACAAGACGTTTGAAAAGGACGGCCAGCTGCAACACGACGGACTGCTCGGTCTAGGTCGAGAGCTTTCTGCCGACCCCGAACCAATTCTAGACAGCCTCGCCAAACAAGATACCAAATTCACTCAAATCATCGCACTCGATCTAGGCTCGCAACCAAGCCTTGAAATCGGAGGCTACGACTTCACCAAATACACCAAGATGATCAACTTCAAAGTAAGCGGCGACCAAGGCTGGTTGCTCGAACAAAGCAGCATCACCGCTCGCGGGGCGGCCGAGACGCGACCGGTGGATATGATGGTGGACACGGGATCGTCGGTCTCGATGTTCCCCGCATCGCGAATGGATGCCATCATGAATCGACCGGGCCTCAAGGTGTCAAAGACGGAAACCGAACCGATCGTATACTCGATGCCGTGCGATACGGTGCTCAACGTCGAAATGATCCTACCCGACGGCACCAAGATCCCCGTGCGCGACCAGGACATCCTAATCAAGAGCAGCGAAACTCCAGGCTGTCTAAGCCTACTCGTCGGCACCACCAACCCCTTCCTGCCATCCGTAGCAGGCACGCCGCTCCTCAAGAGCATCTACACCGTCCTGCGCAGGACCGAGACAGGCGACTGGATCGGGCTGGCTCCTTTGCAGCAATCCAAGCAGTAGATACCGTACGCGATACGCACGCGATACGCACATACACGCACCGCATGAATCTCGCACGAGGTGAATCGAGCCGAACCGAATCGAATCGATGTTTGCATGACTCGTGGCGACACGCGTATCGACGCGATCCACGCCGGACACGCGAATCGCGTGGCGGCGGATAGAACGGCGAGATGACCGGGTGGGTGTGTGTGCGCTTGCGGCGGTTGGTGGTTTGTGGCGGGTGGCTGTCAATTTAGGTTCTGGACAGCACGACAAACTGCGCCGTTTATTTCGCAATTGTGCGCTAAAATTGTTTGGATTGGTGGAAATTCGCGCTGCTGGGCTTCTCTCCCGTCCCCACCCTCGCTCGCTTCATCAACACCTTCTCGTCCTTGTTACTTGCGCCATCGTCGCCGCCATCGTCTACGTCGGCCATCGCTTCGGCGCATCCTTCTCCCATAGATACCATCTTCTCTCCTCTTCCCAGCCATAGAGTTCCATGTAGACACGTCTCGCCTCCACCATGAGTCAATACCACAGCGCACCACCGGTGCAAGCTTTGCACACATCCTCGCGCGCCGTTGTGCGTCTCCGCTTCGAGGCGCATACCACACGTCTGCCCACCTTGTTCTACCTCCTCTCGTTCTGTCCGCCCGTGCCCTCGCCCTTCCGAGCCCCGCGCGCGTTCCTCCGTCATCCGGGTGTGCTTTATGTTGTCGGCTTCGCTGCTGCGCTTCTGGCTGGTTGTGGCATGCCCGCTCTCGACCTTCTCTACGGTATCTACTCCAATGAGGTCACGCCCCGCTCAGCCACACCGCAGGACATCCGCAATGCTTCTTCGTACGTCTCCTGGGTCGTCGCCATTGTTGGCTTCTCCGAGTTTCTCCTCGCGTGGCTCTTTCTCTCGTGCTTCTCCACCGCCTCGCTCGATCTCACCCAGCGGCTCAGACGCACCTATGTCGCCTCCGTCCTCGCCCAGGACGCTTCTCACTTTGACCTCCACGGCGCCGGTGAGATCGCAAACCGTGCTAGCAAGGACATCTCCGTCATCCGCGCCGGCTTCGGTGAGAAGCTCGCCTACTTTTCCTGGTCGGGCGCAACCCTCGTCGTCTCGGCCATCATCGGCTTTATCAAGTCTCCCAGGATCGCAGGCGTCCTCTTTTCCCTACTTCCTCTCACCATGATCATCTTCGCCGTCCTTGGCAAAGCCACCGAACTCGTCGGCGCCCCCGCGCTCCGCATAGAAGCTCGCTCCTCCACCTTCCTCGAGCAGGTGCTTGGCTCCGTCCGTGTCGTCCAGTCGTTTGGCATGGAAGGCCAGCTGCTCAAACACTTCGACTCAGTCATGCTCAAACCCCTCGAAAAGCTCGGAATGCGCAAGTCCGCCATTCGAGGCCTTGAAACCAGCGCTGTCTACTTTATGCTCAATCTCACCTACTCGCTCGCCTTCTGGTGGGGCGCCATCAACGTCGCCGACGGAAACGTCCTCGTTGGAGACTTGCTCACCACGTTTTGGAACTACCTCAACTCATTGTTCTCCCTCGCCAATATCGTGCCCCACATCGCCGGCATCTTTGACGCCTGGACCGCCCTCAAGCAGGTCAGACGTGCCATCGAGCGTCAACCCAAGATCGATATTCGCGACGAGCGTGGAATTGTGCTTAAGGAGGAATCCCCTGATTGGTCGCCGTGCTTCCAACTCGATGGGGTCACTTTCGCATACCCGTCCAGACCGACTGTCGCCAGTCTCAAGAACGTCTCGATCATGTTCCAGCCCGGAAAGGTCACCGCGCTCGTCGGCCCGTCAGGCTCTGGAAAGTCTACCATCACCAGCCTCCTCCTCCGAGAATACGACCCCGAGACCGCCAACATCCCACACCCCCACGACGCCGAAGACGCCGACACCGCCGCCATCGCCGAACAGAAAGCGTCCAAGCAGAGCAACAAAATCTCGCTCTTCCCCACCAAAAAGTCGGCCAACGACTCACCCGTCGAGGACGATCTCGAAAAGTCCGATCCCTCCGTCGATGCAGGCAAAGCCAGTATCCAGGGCTGCGGAAAGGTCCTCTTCGCAGGTCACGATATCCGCCAACTCAACATCCGATGGCTCCGATCACAAATCGCCATCGTACAACAGAATCCGCAACTGTTTACCGCATCAGTGTTCGAAAACGTCGCCGCCGGTCTCACCGCCACAGAGTGGGAATATCTCCCCGACGTAGACGGCGATCCGAACGCTCTTGGATACAATCCCGATAGGACACAGACCATCCGAGACAAGGTCACGCGTGCTCTCCAAAAGGCACAGGCTTGGGAATTTGTCTCGAAGCTTCCGCAGGGCATGGATACGCCTATCTCGGGCGGTCGCACAGGTTTGCTTTCGGGTGGTCAGCGTCAACGTGTCGCGATTGCTCGTGCTCTGGTGCGTGAGCCTCGTCTGCTTTGTCTTGATGAAGGCACCTCGGCTTTGGATTCAGACACAGAGAATAAGATCAAACTAGCGCTGCAAAGGGAGCAGGAGGAGCGGGGGATGACTACTATTCTTATTGCTCATCGTCTCAGCACTATAGAGCATGCGGATTGCATCGTCGTGCTTAAGAACGGTCGCGTGGTCGAGGAGGGCAATCACGAATCTCTCATGAAGAACAAGTCGCAGGATGGTGGTGTCTACCGTAGCATGGTCATGCAACAGAGGCATCTTGCCGAATACGAGTCCGAAAGCCCGGACTGTGAATTGGATCTCGACGATTCAGGCAAGCTCGCTTCGGCGGATGATAAGCCGCTCTCAAAGTCGTCGAATCAATCGTCGAATCACTCGTCGGTTGCGGTTTCCGACCAGACTGAGGCGGATAAAAGGATCGAGGATAAAGAATTTGACCGTTCCGTGTATGCGCTTTCCGATGGTACAAGGACTAGGGTAGATGGTACATCGACCGTTCGTTCGGCTTCCGTCGTTCCGGATGAGCCTCTATCCAGCTCGGATTTCCGCCCCGTCTCGCTCAGTCGCCATCGCAGCAGTCGCGCTTCGGACAGTCCTTACCGCGCCTTCGCAGGTCGCACCGGCACCGCTTTGAGTCAGCACGAGCACGCACAGGAAACGACGACCGCCGCAACCGATCCAGACCCTCCGCTCCCCACCAACACCGCCGCAACGACGTTGTTGAAGCCGGATCTGGAAGATACAAAGAGCCAGGCGAGCAAGGCAGACTGCGACCAACGCAACAGCACCATCCGCAAGGACGAGAAACGTCATCTCCGAAACACGTTCTTCCGCTACCTCAACCACCAAAAACTTTGGTTCTCGATCGGTATCGTGGGTGCCATTGCGTCTGGTGCCAGTTTCCCAATCGCTGGTTGGTTAACCGGTGGCGCCGTCAACGCCGTCTCTTCGGACCACGACGGTGATCTTCTCAAACGTGAGACCAATCGGTGGGCTTTGTATTTCCTCATCTTGGCTCTCGTAGACCTTGTCATCGTCATGGTCGGTAGTTTCTTCCTTGAAACCGCCTCTGAACACGTCATGAGGAAGCTCAAGATCGAAGGGTTCAGTTCGCTCCTTCGTCAGGAGATCGCGTTTTTCGATGCGGAAGAACACGCAAGTGGCGCGATGAGTGCTGCCGTCTCAAGTCATCCAGCCAACGTTGCGGCAGCGACCGGGTTGATCTTGGCTCAGGTGGTGATTGGCGTGGTCAATTTGTTGGGGTCGATTATTTTGGGTCTTGTGCTTTCGTGGAAGACGTCGGTGGTTTGTTTGGCTCCTATCTTCGTGTTGTTCGTATCGGGCTGGCTGAATATTGCGATGTTGGAAAGGTTCGAGGCGGTGGCTCAGAAGCCTGCGGATAGGGCCGCTTCGTATATTTCTGAAAACGTCGATGCTATTAGGACCGTCGCCGCTTTGGGTAGGGAAGCCGAGACGATGCGGGTGTTTGACGAGCGCGCTAAAGCAGATCCGAAGCGTACTCGTTATCTTGTGTTTGGAGCCGGTGGGTTCGCGGTTTCGCAGGCTATGGTTTTGTTGCTTTCCGCTTTGGTTTTCTATTGGGGTGGAACGCTGCTCAGTAGGGGCGAGGTGGGGATTACGGCGCTTTATGCTTCGTTTGAAGCGGTGATCATTGCCTCGTTTTCCGCGGGTCGTTTGTTCACTTTTGTTCCAGATTATGGTCGGGCTACTCATTCTTTTAAGTCCATCGCCGGGTGGATTAATCGCAAGCCTCTCATCGCTGATACGGATGGTTTGCCGGACTTGGATGCGGCTGAGTGGGTCAAGTTGGACGACGGTAGCTATGCTTTGGGAGATATTGTACTTCGAGATATCGAGCTTCGTTATCCACAAAGACCGCATCACCCAGCGCTCCGAGACCTCAACATCACCATCCCCGCCGGAAAAAGTGTCGCGTTCTGTGGCACCTCCGGCTCAGGCAAAAGCTCCATCCTCTCCCTCCTCCAACGCTTCTACGACCCAGCCCAAGGCACCATCTCAATCGACGGTCTCAACATCCGTCAAATCCCCCTCGCCCACCTCCGTCAGCAAATGGCCTACGTCCCCCAAGACCCCATCCTCTACGAAGGCACCATCCTCTCCAACCTCCTCCTCTCCACCCCCCACCCCTCCACCATCACCAAACAAGCCCTCGAAGCCGCGTGCCAATCTGCGCAAATCCTTGACTTCATCCTCTCCCTCCCCCACCGCTTCTCCACCCCCCTCGGCCCCAACTCCACCCAACTCTCCGGCGGTCAAAAACAACGTCTCTGCATCGCGCGCGCCCTCCTCCGAAACCCAAAAATCCTCCTCCTCGACGAAGCCACCTCCTCCCTCGACATCGACTCCGAATCCCAAGTCCAAACCGCCCTCGACAACGCCTCCCAAAACAGAACCACCATCACCATCGCTCACCGTCTCTCCACCCTCCGAAAAGCACATATCATCTTCGTCGTCGAAGACGGCACCATCCGCGAAAGCGGTTCGCACGAACAGCTCATCAAAAAGAGGGGAAGGTATCGCGAGTTGATGGAACTCCAACTCTAAATTCCCCCCACCTTCCTCCTGCTTTTGTTTCCGTCAATTCAATTCACAATGTCTCTACATTCAAAATGCGTGATATGGTGTACTACATGTGTGTCATATAATCCCACGCTTCTCAAGTGCTACAATATGAGATCCTCCCATCATTGGGCGTCTCATCGACGCCACCGATAACCAATTCACTAGCTTCACTATTCAGCCGAAGGCATTTCACTTAGTCGCCTTCATTCCCAGCCGAGGGTGCTTCACTTCACAAGTGAAGCAAGGCTGGGCTATACAGACAAACCTGCTCAGTATCTAGATGACAAACACATATACATATAGACCTTCATCTTGCACACTCTCTAAGAGGAAATCCAAGCAAGCTTCCTTTTGATTAGCCTACTCACAGAGTGTCAGGTATTTGACAGTCACACTTTAATTAAAGTGTCTCTCAGGTGAAGATCTCAGTCTTCAAGATGACAAACTTGACCCAGAGCGAGTCAGGGCCTCAGAGCCCAATGGAGTCTCAGAGCTCTGGGCCCCAGAGCCCAAATGAGCCTCAGAGCTCCAGGCTGCAGCACCATGAAGGTTGAACATTTGACACCACCCAGGGTGGGGATGTGATGGCATCATTTGACATGCAGGCTGGACCTCATGACAAGTTAGGGGCCATTGAGCCTGAAGGACCAACTCTGGCGCACAAGCTGGAATTCACTAGGAAAATTGGCCACCTCAAAAGGTTCAATCAAGAACAAGAAACAACCCTCAAAAAACAGTTTCATGAGTTCCATCAATGCATCCTCAAGCAACAACAACAGCATCTTGACATGCTGGCTTGATTCCAACAGTATATTAGCCAGTACAACCTGCCACCTATGAAGGTTACAGAAAGCAACAAAAGATTGGACATCAAACCCAGGATCTACCCCAATGAGGAAGCTTCAGACAAATGACCCACTACCCTGCCAGCCAATAAGGACACCAGAGTGACTGAACAAGAGGAAGTTGGCCATGGCACACACATCAAACCTGAAGTAATGGGCAATGCTCCAATGAGCAAGCTGGCAGTTGCTGAGGCACTGTCCCAGGGGGAGGAATCAACCAAGAACCTTTGGGCTGATGACAATAGCAAGGACCTCCCTTCACCAAGCTTTGCCCCAAAAATAGATAAGTGGGAAGTGCCTTTGAGGAGTGCCTCAAGACACAGTTTGGGGGAAAGGATGTCAACTTAGTACTCCTCAACAAGTACTTCAATGCAAAATTTGACAATATGACAAGCTACCTTGAATTATTCCACAAGATAGTGACAGGTCACCCAAATACTTGTGTCGACTAGATGACATTTGTTACATGGTGCACACAGGTCTAGTGCCTGAGTACGCGAAATCGAGGATAAGGGCCCCTTAAACTCGATTTCAAGCTCTACCACACGCAGGCACGTGAATCTCCAGTGGAGCGCATCCAGACAAGGGGCACAGGTGAAGGAGGGGCATTAGCTCAGTAGGGCTGGTGCAGGAGGCCTCAGGTAGGAGGTAGGACATATAGGAATTAAGGGGTTTTCATGAGGAGAGTTGGGGCCTTGCCGGTTGCAGGCCCAGGAGGCCTGAGCAGGCCTGGAGATCAAGTGCCAAGGATAGGGGCACAAGGAGGGCTCACTAAGTAGCAGAACCTGCCCTGGAGGCAAGTGCCTTGAGCCAGGAGCTTGAGGAGCATGGCCTACCCCAGAGGTAGGCCTATATATGTAAAGGTCTTTTTCATCATCAGACAAGTGGATCCTCATCCACTCTAGTCTTTACCATCTTCGTCTTTAAGTATCAGTCTTTCAAGTGTCATCACAATCACAATACAGGTAGTTGTGATTACTTAGTATAGTGTGTGAGCTCCAGGAGTTTAAGGAGCATCAGTAACATCAGGTCAGCACCATCACTGACCCTGCAACACCTACATTGCAGGTGGAACCTCAACTGCAGCCCTGGAACCTACACCAGTGCCTCACACAGCAGTAGCAAGGGTCTTACACTTGCTCAACATGCTCCAATTGCCAACTAGTGCACCCTTGGGAGTTGGAAGTGCCATTGTATTACCCCAAGTGAATGTGCCATGCAACCTCTGGATGGGGTGCCAACAGGGTTAGCCAATATCAATTTTAAGGAAGCCTTAAACTCGATTTCGCCGAAATCGAGGATAAGGGCCTCTTAACGTCGATTTCACACATGCATTTCTGGATCTGCATAGCCAAACCTTGCCACACACTCAATATTGGTCCCCACCCTGACAACATTCAAGTTTGTGCAAAACCTCCTGCCACAGTATGATCTACTGTCCATGGACTTGCTTAGGGTCCAGCCAACGACTCATTTTGAGTTACTGCAGAGAGCTCAGGAGTTTGAGGAAGCCAATATCACGAGATTTGGCCTAAGAGCTCCAAAAGGCTCAGTAGCATATGCCAATGTAGTGTATTCCAATAGGAACAATTGGGGGTTGGCCTCGCAAGACCCTCACTTCTTTAAACCAAGAATAATGCTCAACAATCTGGCTGCGGCAAAGGCAATACCTGTGAAGCTGATGGGACAATGTGTCAGGGTTGAGGCCGATATCGAGCATGTGGCGAGTTCCGGCTATACAGATCCAAATACACATGTGTGAAATTGAGGTTAAAGGGGCCTTATCCTCGATTTCAGCAAAATTGAGTTTAAGGCCTCCTTAAACTTGATATCAGTTAACCCTGTTGGCACCCATCCAGAGGTCACATGGCACGTTCACTTGAGGTAATACAATGGCACACCCAACTCCCAAGGGTGCACTTAGTTGGCAATTGGAGCATGTTGAGCAAGTGTAAGACCCTTGCTACTGCTGTGTAAGGCACTGGTGTAGGTTCCAGGGCTGCAGTTGAGGTTCCACCTGCAATGTAGGTGTTGCAGGGTCAGTGATGGTGCTGACCTGATGTTACTGATGCTCCTTAAACTCCTGGAGCTCACACACTATACTAAGTAATCACAACTACCTGTATTGTGATTGTGACAATGCTTGAAAGACTGATACTGAAAGGTAAAGATGGTAAAGACTAGAGTGGATGAGGATCCACTTGTCTGATGATGAAAAAGACCTTGGCATATATAGGCCTACCTCTGGGGTAGGCCATGCTCCTCAAGCTCCTGGCTCAAGGCACTTGCCTCCAGGGCAGGCTCTGCTACTTGGTGAGCCCTCCTCCTTGCCTCCTCCATACCCCTATCCTTGGTACTTGAACTCCAGGCCTGCAGGTGGCGAGGCCCCAGCTTCCCTCATGAAAGCTTCTTACTGTTGGAATATACAGTCACTCGCGTTTTCGACTTCGAAACAATCTGTTAGATTGTGGAGGTCCAACACAGGCAACCAGGATGCATCAATATTCCTCAAAAATTACCTCGACACTGTTAGGCCATGACACGTTAAGAAAAGTCCAATTTCGGACCCCCACATCCAGCTACAGGACTACACTTACCTGATTTCGGCTATTGGTCCATGACTATGGGGACCCCGGACCCATATCTCTGAAACACAATTTGTGTCGGACAAGTGTGGACCATATCTATTGACAAAGATAGGAACACACTCCTCCGTGATAGGAAAAAGATAGCGTATATACGCAACCACACACACACATGCTCAAGGATAAGCTCATGCAATGCTTCACTGTCTCTACTCAAGACCCCAAATGATGCTCCATACTCTCCAAGACTCAACACAGGCATCATGCCCTTGATATAGCAAAGACATAGCCAACCTCGAGAAGGCATTGCCATCATAGGAAAACACATATATATACATCAACTCATTTGTAGATACAGTTGCTGAAAGTCATTCAAACTAGTTCCCATATCCTCACATAGCAAGGTCTGCTTCCTCCTCTTCTCCATCTCTCTTCCTCCTGTGTGAGCCAAGTTGCCTACATTGTTAACTGCTCCTCAATCACTACTGCAACCCTCTGTTATCCTCTATCTATGGAGCATATCTAAGCTGAAATATCCTCAGACTTAGCTCTACAAGCCCCTCTGATATAGGGAAGGCACTATCAAGATAGCTACTTGTCCCTGCCTTAGCTGATCAGTGGTTTCCCCAGGATTCCTGAACTGGCAACGGTAACACATTACTGGTTCACTCCTTCCAATACTTACTCCTACATCTACTACCCCTGCGTAGGGCCTCCTACATGAGCCTTACTGAGTTTGTGCCCCCCTCCTCACCTGTGCCCCTTGTCGTGGTGCAATTCACCTGAAGTCCACGCACCTGCATGCAGTAGAGTCTGAAATCGAGGTTAAGGGGCCCTTATCCTCGATTTCGCGTACCCAGGCGCTAGGCCTGTGTGCGCCCCGTAACAGGCCTCTCCATTCCCGCCTGCCACTCACTGACCGTAGCTGCTCGCGGTTTCCAGATCCTACGGTCCTAACACAATATCACACCATTACTCCACCACTAGCTCACTGGTCATGTATTTCTACTGCACTAATGGTCTTCGAATACAAGAAAAGTGATGTACAAGCATTAATTCACGACATGTGCACTAGCTGGTGTGTCAATTTTCCACCGCGCGAGTTTTTACGATGTGGTCAAGATGCTGCTGCTGCTGTTCGAGAACACGCTGCTGGAACAGTAAGAACTGTTCATGAATTGTGTTGCTTTGAACCTGTCGAAAGGCTTAGAAATTGTTGACTATATTGGTGATTTCTAGTTCTCGGGCCAGGGTTGGGCCTTCCACATGTTGGACATCCAATGCGTCGCCGGAACTCCCTTCGGCTGAAACAACCTCTTGGTCAGAAGCCTGCGCAATGGCTTATTGATCAGATAGGTCAGAGGTCCCTTCATGGCCAGGCTCTGAGGCCACTGCCGAAGCAACAAGATGCTTTCTGTAGGACCGAGAGGGACGCGTCAGTGGCAACGATGATCATATGGGCGCCTTCGATATCATGCCGGAGTCGATGGATAGTCCAGGTCAAATAGGAGGTCCGGAGATCTCGAACTCACGGGCTAGTTTGACTCGGGCTCGGTTTTCCACCAGTCTGATACATCAGAATCGTCTCCGCATTTCCCCTGATCACCTTCACATCAAGAATAAAGGGTCTTCTATGCTTTGATGTCGGAGGTATTCACCTAGGGGAATTCTTCGGGAAGGTGCGGATATCGAGGTCGTGGGCAGTTTCGTTTTCAGCAAAATGCTGCTAGATCCGATGTAGAACTAGACCAGCCAAGTTACCATTAGTTTTGGAAGTGTTCATCCATACTCCAACTAGCCTGGAGTTGGTGAAGGAAAACACATTCACATCACAAAAAACTCCAAATGACGCACTGTGCAGTACAAGAACCAAAAGCCGCTTCAGCGAGGTCAATCAAACGTTTCAAATTTTAAGTGAGACAAGATTAGGGTCGTTCTTGGTCGAATACATAGAAGAGGACCTGTCGGCTCGGGAGAACGCGGTTGTAGTGGAGGAATGCGGGGTCAGCTACGAGGTGGGTCGTTGGCTGAGCAGTTGGAGCTATACTCAAGAACGAGCTAATTGTAATGAGAGAGTAGCCACTTCTCAAGACATGTCCTGTGCAGTACATCAGCGACTAGGTGGCAAACTGCGGAATGACCCTCTTACCGGGTGGTGATGGGAAGGGTTCGACCAAGGAAGTAGATATCTAGCTGTTGTATTGTGTGGACCGAGCGGAAGAAGGCAGTGTACTGGGCTGACCCTATGCCCCCTTAGCGCCCTCGATTCTCCACTGCCGGCGACGATGTTTCTGAATCTGTGTGTTTGGTTTGGAGGAACGAAGGGTGGTTGATTGGCAGGCGGTGCGCTGCAGCAGTTGGGCGGTTTGCTCGAAATGTGGCAGCTGTCCAGCAAGGCGACAAGACTGAAGCAACCAACTTTTGGAATTGAAACAACGACACGGTGGCGCGGAGCATGTGGATCTGGATCGAAGCTGTGCTTCGTGGCCGTGTGGGTCTGCACCGCTTTCATCTCTACAGTCAAGAGGCGGTCGTTGGCAGATGGAAGAATCAAGTCTCTTGTGCTGCAGTTGCCGAAAAACCTTGGTGTAAATGCATGTGGCGGTGTCGGTGTCCCACGCGGCAAACACGGACACTGCCGCGAAATGCAGACACTGTGTGTTCGAGACCCTGGGCTGGGGACCCTACGACAACCAGGTTCACCTGCACAGAGCTGCCAACAGGACTCCGGAAATCACTGCTTGGAACGCAATGTGGGCAGCACATGCCCTCACACCGAGCATGACCAGAGCTCATCGTTCAGAGGCAAGAGGATGGAGGATATATAGTCTCATTCCACATGTGGTCTCTTTGTTGGTGGATCACGTCCCATCATCCCCACTTCAGCTTGTTTTTCTCCGCCTTTCTTAACAATAACGTCAGCGATGAGGACTTTCTGCTGCTGCATCCCTGTTCGCCTCGGAGTATTAATTCTGTCTCCGGTGACAGCCATCGCAGCGGCCCTGCTTGCATATACGCAACTCTATCTACTCGTCAACTATCAATCGCAGTATGACACCCCTGAAAAGGTAATCCGCGGTGCACTTGCGGGTATCACGATCTTGATCGCACTCGCTTCCACTTTTGGCCTTCTAGGTGGCATATTTGCACGAAGAAGAATGGTTTCGTTCTACTCCAACATGCTCTGGCTCGGTCTCATCATTTTTACCATCCTGGGTGCCGTGAATATCTGGCAGCTGTTCCGCAACAAGGACAACTTTGCTCGTACCTGCGAAACCAGCACCGAGCTCAGAACCGAGGAGCTGCAGAGCTTCTTCGGTGTTTCGTTCCAAGGATCGAGGCACGAAGCTTGCCGAAAGCTCGCAGACATATCCGCCATCGTAGTCGCTGTTCTTTTCGGCGTCCTCGTCCTTGTCCTCATGTGGCTCATTGGCATCGTGACCAAGTACAAGCACCAGCTTCAGGAGCGTGACATCTCGCTTGGCAAATACGAATACGAAGGTGGTTATTCTAGGCGCTCAAATGTTTTCGGTAACCTCGGCAGGAGTCGCGGCGGAACCAAATACGTCCCAGCCCAGACCCACGAAGTGGATGAGGGCGGAGCGGCTCTTCTTCACACCACCGCTCCTCCCGCTGGCTGGAAAGAGGCATCCACCAAGTAGTCACCTTATTCGCAACATGTACATGCTTCAAGCCGAAAGGCGGCTTGATGTCAAGGCTTAGCACTTGTGTCGCCCATTGGACCTCTCAGCCGCTCTGAATCCGACCTTGATCGTCTCCAAGATTCGCCGTCCATAGATTTACGTTAAACATGTTGTCTGTCTCAACTCGCCCTCCCACACCCAATGGACACTGCATTTGTGCCTATTTGCTTCCGAACCTATCCTCTTTTCACTGTAACAATAGTAGCACATTGCACTACAAATCCCTGCACAGTACGATGCTAGGCGCCAGGAACTTGTGTGTGAGAGAGAGATAGCACGTCTTGATCTTGTGACACGGACCAGACTAATGAGAGCCTGTGGAGGAAATGAACTTCAATTTAACACAAGCCTCTTGATGTCACACCTTGGGTCACGCTTGCATACAGTTGGTATGCGTTGTTGACAGTCATATCGCAAAAAAAAGAAAAATCTGGATGCGCAGCCACCTTAGCAGCCACTTAGAGTGGCTGCGAGGTGGCTCCTCCCAGCAGCCACCTGCTCTAAGTGGCTGCTAAGGTGGCTGCACATCCAGATTTTTAGGTGGATGGCTGTGGTCATATGGCTCCTCCCAGCAGCCACCCAAATGGGTGGCTGCTGGGCTGGCTGTGCATCCAGATTCACCCACCTAAAAATCCTCCTCCTCCTCTCACCTCATGTAGTTAACACACACATACCATAGTTGTTCTATTAATCAAATTGTTTCCATAGACACATTGACATGAAAGGCTGTATTTGTCCAACTTAGAGTGGCTTAAGGCCAAGAAGTTGGTAGGTGTTTGCACTGAAAGGAACGATGGCAAGTTGCTGGTGGAAGCTGTTGAGGGGAATGACAAGCTCCTCACCATTGTCAGTTCGGAAAGCAAGGTGTATTCCCATATCACGCAAGACACTACAGCCAAGGTGTTGTTGGCCCAAAACCTCCAGGGAGACCTCTTGGAGTAGTTGTACATGCATAACTGACTGCCACATCTTGTCCAATTCCATAGGTGTAAGTTGCACCGCTTTCTTGAAGATCCAAAGAATCTTTGCTGCACAAAGAATTCCATCAATCCACACCAGACACCAGCAGTTCTGCTGGTTCTCACACCCACCTTGACCAACACC
This sequence comes from Ustilago esculenta, assembly GCA_020827535.1. NCBI lineage: Eukaryota > Fungi > Basidiomycota > Ustilaginomycetes > Ustilaginales > Ustilaginaceae > Ustilago > Ustilago esculenta. The sequence goes on from JAAKGJ010000007.1 coordinate 979,895, forward strand.
ACCAACCTTGACTGCATCAGGTGTCTTATCCATGATGGTAGTGCAGATGAACTCCGCTTTTCAGTCAAGGCGCACCACACTGCTGGGAGCCATGCTGTCCCAGTCAGTTGTGTATCACAGTCAAATAGAGGAGGTGGTGGCTGCAGGAAACAATTGTGTGCGGCAGTTCAGATGGCCCATGAGTAGGACCAAGGTACCATCATCAAGCCACTTCTTCTTTTGTAGGGTGTCAAGGCTGGACAAGTTGGAGGGATGATGCCCCTCTATTGACTTCAACAGCCTCATTTTGAAGAAGTGCTCCTTGCCTTTGGTCAACACTTGCCGTAGTTTGGTTCATTGAGCCATATTGCACATGATTGTTGCCTCCAGCACACCACCCTTGTGCCCTTTTGTTGGAATTGTACCCATAATGCCATTGAATTGCTCAAACAGCAATGATGAGAAGTTCCTGGGTGATCCAAAGTGTCTTATAAAGTGAGGGAGATGGCTGACATTGTGGTTGTTGAATGTCAGCCATGCTGATCCCAGCAGCTTAGCCTGACTGTGATTGTATTTGGTGATGCAATCAGCTAGCTTATCCACTTGAGCGCTATCTAGATCTCCACTAACAAGCTCCATGATGCTGCAGAGAAGCATTGCAGACTGGAACACATCCCAAACCTGCTTCAGGCCAGGCAGGTGCCTTTGGCCTGCCAGTTCACCTCCAAAAGTGTCATTAGCCTCATCCTCCTCATCCTCAACATTGACTGCAATATCCATATTGACCTCAGCATTGTTCAACTCCACACCTGTCAGAGTCTGGGTTGGAGAGACACCAGGCTGAGGTTGAGAGGGAAGACAACAGGCAGAGGTGGTGTCGGCAGTGGTGAAGGACATGGCAGCAGTAGCAGATGACATCCACAAGGCAGTATTGAGGCTCAATGGCCTTGGTGCTGCCGGCTTGACGGGGGCAAAGGTGAGCTCCTCATTATTATCACCACCCAGAGAGGTGCTCCATAGTTGTATCAACATGAATGGAAGCAGTACTCTGAAGAGCACCTCCCACTGCTCTGCTGTCGGATTGCCTCCACTATGGCTGCCAATCATCTTGTTGGGTCATGGCAAGCTGGAGGGCAACAATGTGTTGGCGAGCACATGTTGTGCTTCCAGCAGCCACTTCCCTATATCACTGCAAGACTCAATAAGGAATCAGTGCCAGAAGCATTTGCAGAGGCCAAGGTGAATGGCATGCATAATGTTGGGTGGGCAGCTTTTGATGGCATTGAAGTAGTTGAGCTCATCAAGAGCCACCCACCAAAAGCCTGCCACTGCCCATTGCTGAGTGCCATGACATTGTTGATTCCCACCAGAGATTCCCTCCTCCTCCTCAATGTTGTCATCATCAACATCTGTCAGGCCAAGCTGTTCTCCTTGCTTTGGGCAGTAGGCACAGATTGTGCCCTTCCTGTATTTCAGGGCAAATCCAGCAATCTTTGCCCAAGCAGGAGTGTCAGTGACAACCAAGTGTAGTTGCACTTTCACCAGCTTGCCCTCAGGTTGGCCATGGGTCTGAATGACCTTGCCCACGTCGAACTGCTTCAGTTCATTGACCAACAGCTGGAGGAACTGCTGCAGCCTTGCGACTGGTGTTTCCTTTGGCCCAGGCAGCAGGCCAACAAGATGGATCCCAAAGCAGCGCCAGTCGTGCATCATGAGTCAAGCAGGCAGGTTATCAATCCTCATGAGTATTGCACCAGTTGAATGCCATTGGTGGAACTTTCCTTTGTGCAGGCCAAACCAGTCCAAAGAGAGTGTGAATTTGATGTTGAGGCTGGCTGCAACAAAGGGAGCATGCCCACAATCACATTGATGTTGACAGGTGTCTGATGTGTTGGTGCAGTCCTCCAACCAAGCTGACCCAGTGGGAATTTTGCTGAACAGAACATGATGCCTATCAGTGCAAATGTCTCCCATGGAATTGGCAGGGTCAGCAGGGTCTGTGGTGGTGGAGGACAAGGGTGAGGATGAGGTAGAGATTGCAGTGCTGGCTTCTTTGACAATGCCCATCCAGTCCTTCAAGGAGTTGTAGTACTTGGCATCCATTAGCACACTGGATAGGATGGACTCCAGTGTGTGATGGCAGTACAACATGATAGGACAGCTGGTGTGCTTGTGGAATAGGTTGGTGCTGCAGTCACATTGAATAGGTTGAGGAGCTTGCTGTGATTCTGACCCAGCCCACAACATTAGCTCACTGCACTGAGGACACACAAGGTACTTGTTGAAGTCACTGTGCATGCCAAGCCTCTGTCGCACTGACACCAGAGTGACCAGCATTGGTAGAGGAGGTGGTGGCAAGGGCAGCAACTGTGTCAAAGAGATTTCCCATGATGTATTGCCAGATTGAATCACAGTGTATGTCAAGCCATTAGACTGAGATTGTGCCTGAGGCTGCGACAGTGACAGCTGTGAATGAGAAGGTGTTGAGGGTGGCAGCTGGCTTGATATGAGTGAGTTCGACTCTTGAGGATCAGCAGTAAAGACAAAGAACCACCCCAACACGTGCATCACAAATGTGAGATACAGGGTGGCGACTGTGTTGGAAAGTCTGTGGAAGGTCATGAGGTACATGACGAAGACATAGTTCACCATCATGAACCGACTGCGTTGTTCTTGCAGAGGGTCATCAATGGCCCCTTCCACGGGCGGGTTCACATTGCCCACCTGGCTGTTGGTGTTGGAATACACAGTCACTCACGTTTTCGACTTCGGAACAATCTGTTAGATTGTGGAGGTCCAACACAGGCAACTAGAACATGTCAGATATTCCTCAGATATTCCTCAAAATTATTTTGACATTGTTAGGCCACAATGTGTCAAGAAAAGTCCAATTTCGGACTGTTGGAATATACGGTCACTTGCGTTTGCAACTTCGGAACAATCTGTTAGATCGTGGAGCTCCAACACAGGCATCCAAGACACACCAATATTCCTCAAAATTATTTCGACATTGTTAGGCCATGACACATCAAGAAAAGTCCAATTTCGGACCCCCCACACCTGGCTATAGGACTGCACTTACCTGATTTCGGCTATTGGTCCATGACTGCGGGGACCCTGGACCCATATCTCTGAGACACAATTTGTGTCAGATGTATTGGAAGGAGTGAACTGGTAATGTGTTACCATTGCCGGTTCAGGAATCCTGGGGAAACCACTGATCAGCTAAGGCAGGGGCAAGTAGCTATCTTGTCAGTGCCTTCCCTATATTGGAGGGGCTTGTAGAGCTAAGTCTGAGGATATTTCAGCTCAGATACACTCCGTAAATAGAGGATATCAGAGGGTCGCAGTAGTGATCAAGGAGCAATTAACAACATAGGCAACTTGGCTCACACAGGAGGAAGAGAGATGGAGAAGAAGAGGAAGCAGACCTTGCTATGCAAGGATGTGGGAACTAGTTCAAATGACTTTCTGCAACTGTATCTACAAGTGAGTTGATGTATATATATGTGTTTTCCTGTGATGGCAACACCTTCTCGAAGTTGGCTATGTCTTCACTGTATCGAGGGCATGATGCCTGTGTCAAGTCTTGGAGAGTATGGAGCATCATTTGGGATCTTGAGTAGAGACAGTGAAGTGTTGCAGGAGCTTATCTTTTAGCATGTGTGTGGGGTTGCATATATACACTATCTTTTCCCTATCACAGAGGAGTGTGTTCCTATCTTGCCAGTATATATGGTCCATGCTCATCCAGCACAAATTGTGTCTCAGAGATATGGGTCTGGGGTCCCCGCAGTCGTGGACCAATAGCCGAAATCGGGTAAGTGCAGTCCTATAGCCAGGTGTGGGGGGTCCGAAATTGGACTTTTCTTGATGCATCATGGCCTAACAATGTCGAAATAATTTTGAGGAATATTGGCGCATCTTGGATGCCTGTGTTGGAGCTCCACGATCTAACAGATCGTTCTGAGGTCAAAAACACGAGTGACTGTATATTCCAACAGGATGAGTGTGGACTGTATATGTTAGCAAAGATAGGAACACACTCCTCTGTGATAGGGAAAGATAACGTATATACGCAACCTCACACACACACTCAAAGAGAAGCTCCCAGAATGTTTCACTGTCTCTACTCAAGATCCCAAATGATGCTCCATACTCTCCAAGACTCGACACAGGCATCATGCCCTTGATACAGCGAAGACATAGCCAACTTTGTGAAGGTGTTGCCATTACAGGAAAACACATATATATACATTGACTCACTTGTAGATACAGTTGCAGAAAGTCATTTGAACTAGTTCCCACATCCTTGCATAGCAAGGTCTGCTTCCTCTTCTTCTTCTCCATCCCTCTTCCTCCTGTGTGAGCTAAGTTGCCTACATTGGTAGTTGCTCCTCAATTACTACTGCAACCCCCTGATATCCTCTATTTACAGAGTGTATCTGAGCTGAAATATCCTCAGACTTAGCTCTACAAGCCCCTCTGATATAGGGAAGGCACTGTCGAGATAGCTACTTGCCCCTGCCTTAGCTGATCAGTGGTTTCCCCAGGATCCCTGAACCGGCAACGGTAACACATTACCGGTTCACTCCTTCCAATATGGACCCCCACATCCAGCTATAGGCTACATTTACCCGGTTTCGGCTATTACTCCACAATTGCAGGGACCCCAGACCCATATCTCTGAGACACAATTTGTGTTGGATGAGCATGGACCATATATACTGGCAAGATAGGAACACACTCCTCCATGATAGGGAAAGATAGTGTATATACACAACCACATACACATGCTCAAAGATAAGCTCCCAGAATGTTTCACTGTCTCTACTCAAGATCCCAAATGATGCTCCATACTCTCCAAGACTTGACACAGGTATCATGCCCTCAATATAGCGAAGACATAGCCAACTTTGTAAAGGCATTGCCATCATAGGAAAAAGACATATATACATTGACTCACTTGTAGATACAGTTGCCAAAATTCATTCAAACTAGTTCACACATCCTCACATAGCAAGGTCTGCTCTTCTCTTCTTCTTCTTCTCTCCTCCTCCTGTGTGAGCAAGTTGCCTATGTTGGTAGTTACTTCTTGATCACTACTGCATTCCACTGATATCCACTACATACGGAGTGTATCTAGGCTGAAATATCCTCAGACTTAGCTCTACAAGCCCCTCCAATATAGGGAAGGCACTGACAAGATAGCTACTTGCCTTTGCCTTAGCTGATCAGTGGTTTCTTCCCCAGGATCCCTGAACCGGCAACGGTAACTCATTACCGGTTCACTCCTTCCAATACAAATTTGACATTGACCGCATCACACCTGTTACCGAGAAGGGTGGCGAGTGGTCCTGCGCCTCTTCCTCGAAGTGGTCAACAACGACATCCCCAACAACAACATGAACCCGACAATGATGATCTTCCTCAAGTACTTCGACACTTCAAGGCAGACACTGCTTGTTGTTTCAAGCATCTACATGCAGCGCCACATGAAGGTAAGTGATCTGGTGCCGACAAAGTGATTGTGATTGTGATTGTGATAGATTCATTATAATTCATGAATGACGATATATTAACGATGAGCATGTATACAAATCACATGAATATAAAACAAGATCAGAAATATATTGTGGTGGGTGGTGCAATATGGCCATAGAACAGGAAAAGTCTGGACGCGCAGCCACCCGAGCAGCCATCCGAGGTGGCTCCTTAGCGGAGCCAACCCAAAGCAGCCTGCCATATCATGTCTGGCTACTCAGGGTGGCTCCTTAGCGGAGCCACCTTGGATGGCTGCTTGGGTGGCTGCTCGGGTGGCTGCGCGTCCAGACTTTTCCTTTTTTTGCGATGTGAGTGTGGATGGTTGTATTGCTAGAGAAGGGGGAATGCAAAGCTCAGCGACTAGATACATGCCAGGAGGAGATGTATGCGGTGGAGCGTGCACGAAAGTTGCGCGGAGGCCGTGACACTTGACCCTCCACCTTGGCTCGACTTACCTAACGTTGGATGCAGATCGTGGCGCTTGACATCATCTGGATTGCTGCAGCGGCGTGTCAGCGCGTGCCTCTCTTTTCGAGCCTTTTAATGCAAATCGCTGCAGGGTCCAGAAGCAATATGGTGCCGGCTTTTCTCGACGTTGCTCATAATCGTCCGAAGCGAAAGAAGTATGACGTCCTCCGCGTCGAGAGCCAGCGCCTCGGTACTTGAGCTCACAACTGCGCTTGGCAGCACACTGATCCAGGCGGTGATGCGCTTCCCAGATCCTTCTGCTGCCGCTGATGCATCAGCGTTCTTCTCCTTCAAACATCACATATAGCTGTACAAACTCGCACCATCATCGTACCCCTCGGAAAACCAATCCAATTCCACTTGTTCCTTTCGAGAACGTCGAGCACCGAGAACCAACATGACTGGAGGCAATTCTGACGCACACCACCTGTCCAAAGGCGACAAAGTCTCATGGTCCTGGGGCTCGCAACACCCTTCTGGTACCGTCGAAGAGGTCCGGGACGACGGCGCCGAAGTCAAGACCAAGAAGGGCAACACAATCAGCAAGGATGGTAGCGAGGAAAACCCGGCTGTAGTCATCAAAACCGCCAGCGGTAACAACGCCGTCAAGAGTGTAAGTCTACAGAAAACCCAAGGTGCTACCGTTTTCCAGTGCTCACACTTTAGTCTCCCTGCTTATCGTTCGTCTGCTTACCATTGCCAGGCTTCCGAGATCGACGGTGTCAAGCCTTGAGCCCCGAGACCCCCTTCTTAGTATTGGCAGTGCTCTCCACACAGTCTTGTTCCTTATGCTCGGCGGCGGGGTCGTGTAAGTACGACCCATCCTTGTCACGACGCTGCATTTTGCATCCAAAGCCGAGTCATCTGGGCATTGCCAAGAATGTAATGGTTAACGGCTTCGATAGAACTACAGATCAGCCACGTCTGAAAAGAGCAGGCCGGACGGACAAGGCGAAATAGTACAGCTAAAAGTACAGATGGGCGCAAGGGCGCCTACGAGAATGCAGGCCGGGCCGAAAGAAAGAGCAAGGTCAAGACTACCATCCAAATTGAAGTTGTTGGCGGGAGAAGACAGGAGGCGTCCAGTTGAGCTTCTCCGGGTTGATGCGTCTGCGCTTCTTTTTGGCCGTCTTGTCATGCTTGGCAATAACCGCGTCGGACAAGACGAGGTAGTGCTTGCCTTGGTACTGCTTGAGCATGTTGAGTGCCATGCAGGTGTGGAGCACATCGGCATGAGTAAATGCGGTCTTTTGTGCGATCTCCTCGATGCTGATGTCCTCTTCGGTTTTGAGCAACAGATCCACGATGATCTCGGCCCAGTAGGCTCGATAACTGAGCAGACCCAAGTCTGAGAGCGGCTTTTCGGGACTTCCAAGCTTGTTCTCGCGCTTAGTGAGCTCGTACGAAAACTCGATAAGCAGCTTTCCGTAGCCGGCACGCTGGTGCTGTGGCAGAGTCAAGATACACGCCACATTGTAGTTCTCGGCGGACTCCTTCTCCTTGGAGAAATAGCCCAACAGATGACATCCCAGATCATCACGCTTAACCATGCAATAGTAGAGGAAAGGATCCACGTCGTAGTAGAGCGTCTTGTGGTCAAGGAAGCACTTACTCAGCAAACACAAGTTGCGACACCATGTCTTTTGGCGGCGACCGTCGATCTCGAAAAACGAAATGTCCTCGTGGCGGTAGATCTCGTTGCCTGGAGGATGCGCCAGAGTGCATTTGCTTCGATGACGCTTAAGCGTGAAGGGTGAGGGAAAGTAGGATAGGCACATCTCGCAGATGTACAGGGTATCAATGTGGGCGTATTCGAGCGGATAAGGACTAAAGTACCACGTCTCGATCTCGGATTTGCCCATCTGGATCTTGTTGAGATTCTTGACGCGAGCGACCTCGGAGACCGACTGGGTCATTGAGCCGGATGTTCGGAGCTTTTCGATCTCCTGCTGCTTGCTGAACGTGTCCTGACCCTGGTTTGCGTTTAGCGAGGCGGTCAGCCCACCATTCTTTTCCGTAGCGACGTCGTCCCGTTCATGCTGATCGTTGCCGCCGATCATTTCTATCTCCACGACGGCACTGTCTTCGTCGTCCTCACCGTCAGCATCCACATCGACGGAATCGGCACGTGTGCTCTGTGCTGTAGAGGTATCACCAGAGTTGGCCTTGCGCTTTTGAGGTGTTTCGAGTCTGGATCCTTCCTGGACATTCTTGGCTGCTTGTGCGGCTGCCTTCTTGAGCAGATTACTTGCACCTGCGCCTCGATTGCCTTTGCCGGTGGGTGTGAGCGGGGTGGAAGGAGTGGTTGTGCCACTGGCTGTGCGTACAACTTTGCGCTTGGTCTTGTCATTCACAGGCTCCTTCTTGGGCCACTCAAGCTCTCGGGAAGTGACGAGTCGAGTGCCGCTTACCCATTCGTCGAGACGCTTGTTGAACTCGCAATAGTGAACATAGTATTCTAGCTTCTCCTCTAGGGTAGGAGCAGGCTTGTCCGCCAACTCGGCTTGCTGCTTCTTGGTAAGACGCAGTTTGGGCTTTTCGCGGATCGACAGAATCTCGGCCTTCCTCTCCTCCATCTCACCTGTAACCACGTCGGGCTTCTGAACGAAGGCCTTGCATCCCACCACGACATCCTCAAGGCCATACGTACCGCCGGGGCTCACCTGCGGCCCTTCATCTGGCCCAGGAGTTCCAGAGCCGCCTGGCGTGCCGCTGCTCGACTTTTGGGCACGAGGTGGCATGGCGGGATTCGGTTGACGAGGGTGATACAGACGTGCTGACGTTGTGAGCGACCGGATGGGGTAACCGTTCTTGGCTCTTGTCCGAGTATGCCGAATCGTGTTCGTCCAGCTGATGAACAGCCAGACGCCTTGAGCTGGTTCGAATCGTGTTGTTGTCCTGGCGTCTATGCGGTGCAGCTGCGGTGAAAGGTATCCTTCGACGCCATCTGGCTCGTGTGGGATTGGATGGCTAGATGAGATGCTGCACATGAATCGCATCCAACGTCGACTCAGCCAAACGTTGGCGCGCAAACCTTGGCCAGATCGGCGTTTTGAATAGATCGGGGACTTGAAACGTAGATTCAAGATTTGATTTTGCTGAGCCCAGCAAATCTGTCGACGCCATCCCTGCCGTCTCCACTGCTGCCTCCTGCCTCACCCCTGCCATCACCTTCGTAGCCCCCGCTTTCGGCTCCCCACAATTGCGACGCAATCTCTACTGTCCCACAGAGTCGGCAAATTGTATTGCTGCTCGACAAATTCCCCCAAGCCCGTCGGACACCAAGCAAGAGGGGCGCTTCGATTGACCCGGATCGGGGCTCCGTTAGTTAAGGCGTCACAGCAGGCGACGTTGGTGTCTGTACCCGACCTCGACGAGCATCATCACTGCAATAGCATACGCTCTCTATCGTTGAACGAAGTTACACGATGACGGAAGAGTCGGACGAGATCCGCAGGCTACAGGAGGCTCGCAGTGCGAGCGCTCTCAAGAACAAGGTCGCGGTAGGCAAGCTAGGTGGCTACGACCAGGAGATCTATGGTGGCGCCAGGCGCAGCGATTACATGCAAGAATTGCCCATGGATGCCAACAGTGATGATAGTGGCTCTGACAATGACGACGACGGTCCTTCGAATGGGAAAAGATCGAATCCTCTCGATGCCTATTCAGCCCCCCAGCATCTTTTACACGAATATGCAAACGAAGACGAAGATCCTCTGAAAGCCCGAGCGGATTCAAGGCAGATCGCCGCTCGCCAGAGCGACTATCATCTACGCCGATTCAATCGCGAGCTTGGTGATGAGAAGGCGGTCGATGCCTTTGCCGAGAATGGCCAAGCCACGGGGGAGGAGGAAAGCTATAAGGATCGCATGAGGAGAGTCGAATTGGAACGCGAGGAGGAGCGGGTTCGACGCCTTATCGAAGCCAAGGAGAAGCAAGCGAAAGAGAGAGGCGCGGATGGTGTCGATGCGGACGAATGGGATGTCAAGGCCTCCTCTTCGTCGGAAGTGCCTGAAGGCGATAGAACACCCAAGGCGAGGCGAAAGAGAAGATGGGATGTTGCAGCTCCCACACAGACTCTCGAAGTCGACCCGGGCACAAACGGAGTCACCGCTCAAGAGACTTCCGCCGAACCAGTCCCTCGCAAGAGACGATCTCGCTGGGATGAGGCCCCGACAGAGGCAGAGGGCCCCGTCAACACAGAGGCAGATGCGGCCAAGCCCGCTGCGAAGCGTTCGCGTTGGGATCAGGCACCTTCTAGCGAGGATGCGAACCAAACGACAAAACAATCGCATTTTCCCGCATCCGTAGCAGAGAACGGATCAACGTTCGTAGGTTCTCTCGCCGTCGACCCACGCAATCGCTACATGTCGGACGAGGAACTTGATTCCATCTTGCCATCCGAAGGCTATGTCATTGTCGAACCGCCGCCAGACTATGCACCCGTTCGTACATCAGCGTCAAAGTTGATGACGGCACCCACACTCGAGAACGGCGGCGGCTTCATGATGCAAGATGAAGGTGCTACTCGCGCCGTGCTCGAAGAGATGATTCCTGAACTTCCCACAGACATTCCAGGCGTCGGCCAGCTCGCCTTCTTCAAGACCGAGGATCAATCCTTTTTCAAAAAGATCTTGACCGAACAAGACGAGGCCGCCATGAGCGCCGAAGAGCAAAAGGAGCGCAAGATCATGAGGCTGTTGCTCAAGATCAAGAACGGCACACCTGCCACTCGAAAGACCGCTCTTCGTCAAATCACCGACCGCGCTCGCGACTTTGGACCTGGCCCGCTTTTCGACAAGATCCTCCCGCTGCTCATGGAACGTACATTGGAGGATCAGGAGCGTCATCTGCTCGTCAAGGTGATCGATCGTATCCTGTACAAGCTTGACGATTTGGTACGGCCGTACGTAGGTCGTATCCTTGTCGTCATTGAGCCTCTGCTCATCGATGAAGACTACTATGCACGGGTCGAGGGTCGTGAAATTATCAGCAATTTGTCCAAGGCTGCGGGCCTGGCACACATGATCAGCACAATGCGTCCCGACATCGACCATGTCGACGAGTATGTCCGCAACACCACTGCACGTGCGTTCTCCGTGGTCGCATCCGCCCTTGGCATTCCTGCCCTGCTGCCTTTCCTGAAAGCCGTCTGCAGATCCAAGAAGAGTTGGCAGGCGCGACACACGGGTATCCGCATTGTCCAGCAGATCGCCATCATGATGGGCTGCGCCATCTTGCCGCATCTCAAGAGCCTTGTCGATTGCGTTGAAAAGGGGCTTGAAGACGAGCAACAAAAGGTCAAGACCATGACTGCGCTATCGCTGGCCGCACTTGCCGAAGCGGCAGCTCCCTACGGTATCGAAAGCTTCGAAAACGTGCTCAAGCCGCTTTGGATTGGCATCCGGCAACACCGAGGCAAGGGTCTTGCCGCGTTCCTCAAGGCGATTGGCTTCATCATTCCGCTCATGGACTCCGACAGCACGCTCTACTTTGTCAAGGAAGTGACACCAACGTTGATTCGAGAATTTCAGAGCGCCGACGAGGAGATGAAGAAGATCGTGCTCAAGGTGGTCAAGCAATGCTCTGCTACAGACGGCGTGACAGGAGCTTTCCTGCGTGACGAGATGCTTCCCGAGTACTTTAAGAACTTCTGGGTTCGCAGAATGGCGCTGGACCGCCGTAATTACAAGCAGGTGGTTGAGACCACCGTCGAGCTTGCCAACAAGGTTGGTGTTGCTGAAGTCGTATCACGCATCGTCAACGAGCTCAAGGACGAAAGCGAACCGTTCCGAAAGATGGTGATGGAGACCATCCAGAAGGTAGTGTCCAACCTGGGCGCAGCCGACATCGACGAACGCCTCGAGGTACAGCTCGTTGATGGCCTGATCTACGCTTTTCAGGAGCAGAGCGTCGAAGACCAAGTCATGTTGGAAGGTGTGGGCACGGTGGTCAACGCGCTTGGGATGCGTGTCAAGCCGTACCTCACACAAATTGTCTCGACCATCCTCTGGCGTCTCAACAACAAGAGCGCCAAAACACGCCAACAGGCGGCAGATCTTACGACCAAGCTGGCTCTTGTGATCAAGCAGTGCGGCGAGGATGCCCTTCTGGCAAAACTCGGCGTAGTCCTCTTTGAGCAGCTCGGTGAGGAGTTCCCCGAGGCGCTCGCCTCGATCATCAGTGCTGAGACGGCCATCGCCAACGTTGTTGGCATGACACAGATGAGCCCGCCCATCAAAGATCTTCTCCCTCGCATGACGCCGATTTTGCGCAATCGACACGAGAAGGTCCAGGAGGCCAGCATCAACCTCATCGGTAGGATCGCGGACAAGGGCGCCGAATTCGTGAGTCCACGTGAGTGGATGCGGATCTGCTTTGAGCTGCTCGATTTGCTCAAGGCACACAAGAAGGCGATTCGAAGAGCGGCCGTCAACAGCTTTGGCTACATTGCGCGAGCAATTGGGCCGTCCGATGTGCTTCAAGTGCTCTTGACCAACTTGCGTGTTCAGGAACGTCAGTCACGCGTCTGCTCGACGGTCGCGATCGCCATCGTCGCCGAGACTTGCGGACCGTTCACCACGATTCCGGCCATCCTCAACGAGTACCGAACACCAGAGCTCAATGTGCGCAACGGCTGTCTCAAGGCGCTCAGCTGGGTGTTCGAATACATTGGCGAGATGAGCAAGGACTACGTCTACTCGGTTATCAGCTGCCTCGACGATGCGCTCACGGACCGAGACCATGTACATCGACAGACGGCAGCTAGCATCGTCCACCACCTTGCGCTTGGCACGTTTGGATTGGGCCACGAGGAAAGCTTGCAGCATCTGCTCAACCTGATCTGGCCCAACATCTTTGAGACTAGTCCGCACGTGCTTGGGTCGGTCATGGCGGCCATCGAGAGTCTCGAGGTGGCCCTTGGACCCGGTGTGCTTCTCAATCACACACTGCAAGGTCTGTTCCATCCGGCGCGCAAGGTACGAGAGGTGTACGTTCGCATCTACAACTCGACGTACCTTCGGTCGCAGGATGCCATGGTCGCCTACTACCCGGACTTTTCCGACTTTTCGGATGAGCGCAACGACTTCCGAAGACACGAACTCTACACGTTCTTGTGATCTACTCTTTCCTGCACCGTCCTTCCGGTTCCTATGTATTAGTATTCCCTCGCGCCAGCTTGCAACTCGAAGAACAGCTCTCCGATAGGCGACACATGGATCGCGTCGAATGCGAGCGCAAGAAGAGGTCTCCAACTTTTTTTTTTTTTTTTTTGGTCCCTGAACAGCAATATCACAAGCACTGTGGGTTTGGTGTACCGCAGCGTAACACATACAGTATGTTCAGACAGCACATGGTAGCACTCATTTGCATCAACTTTGTTGAGGAAAACCTGCTTCCAATGCTGCAGACAGTTGGCTTCTTTGATGACATTACTCAGCTGATGTTTCGGCAGGACAATGATTCTAAACACACATGCCCAGAAGGATCGAGGTGGCTATCAAGGCCAAAAGTGGGAACGATGCTCTGCATACAATGGACCGCCAATACGCTTGGTCATGCTTGTCGCTGGCATTGGAGTAGAAGAGGTGAGAGGCGGAAAATAGTGACAGTGGTTTGAGCGCGTGCCGAGTCTCGAGTGGATGGGAAGCGATGTGGAGGCTGGCATCTGTCCACCTTTCAGCGTTTTTGGCTGACAGCCACGATCTTGGTTCGACACTCGGCGATAGACCAACCACCTTTGCTCGTCTCGAGTCGACGTATCCCTGCTGACGCTCGACCCGAACACCGGTAGTACACCATCTCGCTGGATCCGGCTCCAGACCATCCTTCTAGAACGTGACGACAAAAGAATGAGGATATCGATACCTTCCATCCCCGAACAAGCCACCCGGGCAACGGTCGAATACAGTCTGCAGAATGCGGCCAAGATGGTGGCAGAGTTTCTGTCTGCTGCCAAAGGCAAAGCTTTGATCATGACTGGAGCAGGAGTCTCGGTGGATTCGGGAATCGCGCCTTACCGCGGAGAGAACGGACACTATACAGTACACAAGACGTACCGGCCCATCTTTTACCACGAGTTTATCGATGCTTCGGAGAAGGGACACCTTGCACGGCAGCGGTACTTTTCGCGCTCGTATCTCGGCTTTCCACCCGTGCGTGTCGCCAAGCCAAACAGAACGCACTACAGCATCGCAGCGATACAGAGGCTCGGGTATGTGCCCGAGTTTATCACCCAAAACGTGGACAACTTGCATCATGCTGCCACACCTTCAGCGTCGCTGGCGGCCAGCACAATTCTCGAGCTGCATGGCACGCTCAAGCATGTGGTGTGTGTCTCGAGTCCGGAAGGCTACAAGCGCAGCCATCACAACGGACCGATGGATCCGGACTTGTACGATGCTCTCACGACCACCTCGTACCTCCGTGGTCCTAGAGCGGTTTCCCTGCGCCCAGAAAACACACCGACGGGAGAAAACTACGCCAAGGGTTGTGGGTTTCGAGGATCGCGTGCCATGTTCCAAGACGAGCTGAGCCGCTTGAATCCAGCGTGGGCACAGCTTCAGCGCGAGATGGCCGAGACGGGCAAGAGTCCAAAGACGAACCCAGACGGAGACGTGGAGCTGCACAATGTCGACTACAGCACGTTCAACTATCCAGCATGTCCCAACTGCGGCGGAGTGCTCAAGCCTGCGGTCGTTTTTTTCGGAGAGTCGGTACCAGACAAGCTGCGCGATCACTCTTACGAAATGGTGGACAATGCCAACGCAATGCTGCTCGTAGGAACGAGCCTTGCAACCTACTCGGCATTCCGTTTGGTCAAGCAGGCGGTGGATCAAAAGAAACGCGTGCTCATTCTCAACCGTGGTCCTACGCGTGCAGATGCGCTTGTGTCGGACAAGATCGAACTTGGATGTTCCGAAGTGCTTTCGCTCGTCGCCCAGCAGCTGAGCAACGGTCGCGAGCGCAACGACAAGGTGCTGCAGAGTCTGCTCAGCTCCGGTGTCACTGTCAAACCCAACGAAGCGCGCGGCGTGATTAGCAGCTAACATCCAAGCAAAAATCACACGAACAAAGGGCATGAGCTCAGCATCCAGCCGAGCCCGTGTTGTCGAGATTGTGCATGGTGCAGTGGGTATACTATGTACTCTATTTCCTGTTTGATGCGCGATGCGCGATGAACTAAATATCGGGAGCGTGGGCAGCGGGATTCAGCGGCTGAGGACAGTGAATTCGGCGACAAGGAAGGCAAAGTAGCCGCCGAGGAGGAGCACACCTTGCCAGCGCTGGCCGTCGGTGAACGCAATGAGGACGAGGGAGAGAGATGCTAGTTGGAGAACGGCGAGCTCTTGCCACTGGACACTGCTGGCGGCGAAGTGCTGCTGGTGTTGCAAGATGCGTGTGGAGGGTGCCGAAACACACCCACGGTCAAAGATGAGCGAAATGCCAAGACAGAGGGTGAGGAGGAAGATGTTGCTTCCGGCGGCTCCGGCCATGAGGATGCTGCTTGCGCCTCGGGCGACATCGTGTTGGGCCTCATGGTGAACTGAAGCGCGTCGAGCGAGGCTGGGCCTGCGATGGGACGCTGGAGGTCTTGCTGGAGGAGTGCCAGAACGAAGGCCGGCCACGATGCTGAGAAGCTTTTCTGGGATGGTTGTGGCGAACGACAAGATGGTGAGACCGAGAAGAGAGTCCGAAAGATGGAGGATGGAGGCGATCTGGAGGATGGAGTGGGAGAGCAGATAGCCGGCGAGCGAGAGGATGAGAAAGGCGACGAAGAGCTTGTACGAGCTGCGGAGTACGAGGCGTCGCCGCCTTCGAGCGAGGCGAGTGGCCAAGTTGGAGGAGGTTGCCGAGCCGAGCAGCAACGGAGTTGTCTCGATTGCTGCCGAGGTGGCGGCACGGAACTGGGCTCTGCGTGCAGCAGCGGCCGTGGCGCGTGTTGGGGGAACGTAGGAGGCGTCGCTATCGTTGGCGAGGGTGGTGGTGCTTGGCGCGTCGCTGCTGACAGCGGATGGAGGGTGTTGGGTGGCTGCACGGTAGCTGCTGTTGGAGGTGCTAGAATCGGAGTCAGAAGCCTGAGGAGCTGCGAGCATGCCGCGGCTGATGGCCCAGGAGAGACCGAGAAAGTAGAGGACAAAGATGACGACGAGGCTGACTCCGACGACATTCTCAAAGAGGCGCTTTGTGGAAAGCTTTGCATGCTCGTCGGCATGCTGGAGCTGGACAGCAGTGATGAGCGAGAGCGCTAGCGCAGTGATGGCAGCCTGGATGATGGCGAGCCTCTTGGAGCTGTGGTCGAAGCTGACGGCATTGGGAGCAAAGAGGATTCCCAAAGCGAAAGCGCCAAGGATGTTGGAGATGGCGGATCCGACGACGTTGGCGATGGCGAGATCGGAAGCGCCATGGACGATGGAAGCCACGACGACGACGAGCTCCTCCCACTCTGCTCCAGCGGTGAGCAACGCAATCAGCGAGGCGCTGATGCCGAGCCGAGTCGAGAGCTGCGCCACCTGACGGATGAACGCATCCGCCGCCCTCTCGAGCAGCAGCAGACCCGCCACAAACACGCTCGAATGGTAGATGAGCATCGAGCCGACGCTCGACGTCTGGTGGATGGCATGCGCCACGCCAGCGTCGCCTGATCCGAGCTGCGCCACCATAGCGATCCGAGTGATCTTGATGGAGGCGATGCGTGTCGGTCGAGCGCCGCGTGTGTGTGCGTAGCGTGCATGCATGCATGCAAGTCGTCGGAATCACAGAATGGGCGTGCGGAACGTGCGCGCCTTGCTGTTACCGCGCAAGACAGTACAGTACAGTACAGTACAGTACAGTGCTGTGCTGTGCTGTGCTGTGCTGTGGGCGCGGCTTCGGATCGATTCCGGCGAGTCTCTGTTTCTTGGCAGCAGTCACAGTCGCAGTCGTAGTCACAGTCACAGTCACAGTCACAGTCACAGTCACAGTCACGGCCACAGTCACAGCCACAGTCACAGCCACAGTCACAGTCACAGTCACAGTCACAGTCACAGTCACAGTCACAGAGGGCGTAGCCATCCACAGTTGGTGATTTTGTGGAGGTGCAGTTTAGAATTGGACTTCATATCGTGGGAATTCATCAAATAGCCGTCCACCCATGGAGAGGATGGTGGAATTCGGCGCGGGGGGAAACAGCAGCAGCAGAAGTTCACTTGCACATCCAAATTTCTTCCAGAAAATTCAGAAACTTTCCCTCGACAAATTCTACACTCCCGATTCACGATCGGGCGTCAGACCCGTGTTTCTCCCCTGTTCCAAACCTCGACGCTGCATCCCGCATCCCGCTGTCTGCTGCCTGCTGTCTGCTGCCTGCTGTCTGCTGCCTGCTTTCTGCTTTATACTTGCGACGCTTGGACGTGGTGCTTTACCGTACGCTACTGTACCGTACCCCACTTTACATCCTCGCCTCCAACACGGCGCGCTCTTTCAGCCTGACAGCAACAGCAGCAGCACCCAACCCCACTACGGACTCAGCGTATCTGCTTCGATGGCTCAGCTCGTTTGAGCCTTACAGCCCCTTGGCGCGATCGTCATTCCATCCTTTTACACAGCTGCGGCTTCACGTCCATCCATCGCCTAGCGCACCGTCCCAAACATGGCCGGATCCTTCTGGGCTTCTGCTGGGCCATCCAGGCCAACCACCACGAGCGTTGCGGCGGCACCAGCACCCGCTCTCTCCAAGAAGAAACGCGGCCGCCTCTCGGACGGAAACAAGGCGCAGCAGCGTTCACACGCAACCGGCTCGATCCCCTCCATCGTCAATCCACCCTCGCCAGAGCTTGTGCCAAGGCATTCTTCCAGCGCAAGCAGCTGGGGCATCGAAGATCTTTCCGATTCGGACGGCGACTACCACTGGCCCACTCCGTCTGCGCCAGCAATGTCTTCGGCTGCCACCAACGCCAGTCTAGATCTAGATCGCGACGAACTCGCCAAGCTTGCAAGGCCAGCCAAGCGCGTACATCTCGAAACGCCAGAAGATCGACACACCTACGGTAAGCTGGCTGGGCTCCACATTGATCCTACCGCGTTGGCCTCGTCCGCACCCGACCAGTACTCGTTCGCACGGCCTCAGGCTGCAAGGCACAACAGCGGTGTCGTCGGTGCCTTTGGTCTCGGCTCGTCCTTGGCGTGTGCCTTTGCTGCCAATCCCGAACGCCTTTCATCTTCCCCGCGTGTACCGCCGTCCAGCCCGACAAAGGCCGACGCAGTTTCCGCTCCTTTTCAAAGCGCGGCGTCCACCATCTACCAGCAAGCGGTGGCTCCCGCCCCTCCGACTTCGCCTAGCATGCCAAACAGAGGCAGCGCTCCACCTAGCTCTCCGATTGCCACACAGCGCTTCACCGCGTTGCCAGAGCCGCAAAACGGATCCAACTCGGTCGATCTGCACGACTCTCCCATGAGAGTGCGACGAGGCGCACCCACCAGCTACGAGGTGGAGCCCGATCGCATCGTCGTCACCAGCCTGGATGACACATCGTCCTCCGAAGGCGAGGCATCTAGCGACGTGGGCGGACAAAAGACGCCGGACGCCGACACGTCGACCGAAACCAACGACAGCGCATCCGACTTTGTCATCAACAACGAACTCATCGAGAAGCTCGAAGCGCACAGAAGGGCCGTGCTCACCGGAACCTCGGATCGTGACAATGCCGCCTCCACCTCCCGATCGGGCGCTACAGCTGGTTCCAGTCGCTCCCGACGCTCTGGCAGGAGATCCGGCGCACCAACCGCGGTTGCCAGTCTTGGATCACTGCTGAGCAGTCGTCGTCGATCCGCACAGTCGAGCCCTGGCTCGTCGGGCTACGCTTCGCCCATCAACGCAGAGGATGCCAGGGGCGCCTTGATACTCTGGAAGGATCCTGAAGAAGTCTTGAAATCCGCGGCAGCAGCCGCGCCGTCTCCGCTCAAGCACAGCGACCTGGCTTGCGTGCCCGAAGGTGGGGTTGCCGCCTCCGGATTCATGACTCAGCCGCCTGTCTCGTTCCAATCGGGTTCCAGCAAAGCACCTCCTGGATCTGCACCCATCCTATCGGCCGTTGTTCCTGGCATGGCCGCACTACCATCGGCCTCGCACGCACTCGAAAGTCCCCTCTACGCACAGCAGTCTTCCTTGTCGAGTTCATACTTTCCCGAACCATCGCCGCTCGAGAGCCGCTTCGCCCACACTTTGGCACAGCCTGTCTCGCATGCCTTTGCGTCCGAGCCTACGCCACCTTCAATGGCTCCACGCTCGCATCATGCCGATCGCGCCTTTGAACATGCCCAACCGATGCCAGCATCCTGCGGCCCACTTGCATCGCCATATGGGGCTGCGCATCAACATCAACAACGCTACCAGCAGCAGCCGCAGCCGCAGCCGCAGCACTACTACGACCATCACTACAGCTCGCACCCGCATCCAGACTCGTACGCTGCATCGTCTGCATTCCAGTCGTATGGTGCACCGTCCCATGCGCCCTCCCAATATGCCAACAGTCTCGGCGCGCAGCCGACCGATCTATCTGGATGTTTTGGCCCCGCCGAAGAGATGGATCTCGACAGCTGAACCCCAGTCTGTCCTGTCCAGCCAAATCCATCGCCCGTGCGATCGGCTTAAACCACTTTGTACTTGTACCACTTTTACACCGCATGCCGCCTCTTCCCACGCATCCGCGCAATCCACTCGTCAAACCGGCCCAACACGCTCCCGCCTCACTATTCAAGCGTTGGTTTTGTGAGCTCGGTGAGATGCAACGTGGTTTGAAAAGTGCCAGAGACGGGAAAGGGGGTAAATGCTAAAGTACAGAGAGAGAGAGAGAGATAAGTCGGAACAAGAGGCCTGTGTAATATCGTGTGGCACGCCAACTCGGAACATTGTAGCTCTACCTCGAGCGATGGATGCACACGTGAAAAGCGATGCTGATGAATAACGGAGCAAACGCGGGAAAGACAAGTTTTCACGACGACAGAAGAAGCACTGCGTTGACACAGCCGTCGTTCTCCGGGTTGTTGGTCACCTGTGCGTACTTGCCCCAAACCACTTTGCCCGTGGTGGTGGTCATGCCGAGCTCCGAGACGTTGACTTCGATGATGGTACCTTTGGTCAAGACGCCAAGCTGCGTGTACAGTGGGCTCTGCGGGTTCTTCTTGACACCCACGATGGGCAGGTTGAACGACGCCTTGAGCTCGGGGTGGGTGACGTGAGCCTTGTTGTAACGCAGTCCCATAGGACGGATGAAACGCTCGAGCTTGGGTGGCTTCCTCGTGAAGCTCTCTCCGACAAAGGTGGGCTTGGTGACCATCCTCTTCCAGCCCTTTTGCTTTCGCTTTCCGGTCTTGATGACCTTGAACGCCTCGTCTTCGGCGATACCACGCACTTGAGGCAGCGGTACCGAGTACCTGGCCGCCTTGTCCTTTCTCCTCTCCTTGACGGCAGACGACAAAGCCTTGGCGTCCTTCTGGCCTTCACGGTCGAGCAGATATGTGGGGAGTGCCTGGTTGGGATCCGAAGACGTGGAGGCCTGCTTGACATCTCGCTCCTCGTGCGCCTTGAGCGTCTTTTTCATCTGGATCTTTTCGTTTCGGCGCTTCTTGTTGAGCATCTTGGCCTTGAGACCCGTAACCTTTTGCGCCACTGCCGAGGCCTTGTGCACCTCTCGGGCGGCGCGCTTCCTCTGCCGCTCCTCATGATCGAGTCTGCGACCATGTCGGCGGATGTGCTCTTCAATGTAGTCGTTCTGTCATGCCCAAGTCCGAGCACGGCGGTAATTGCAGACGCAGAGTCGATAGGCACGGTGGCAATGTAGATGCGATGCAGCAAAAGCAACGGGAGACGAGCGTCAGCAACGTGCATCCAGCGAGTGTAACCAAGCTGCAGCCGCATGTTAGGGGCAGATCGGGACTTACCTGGGGCATACTGTCGGCACCGTCGATGTGATTCGGACAGGATGGGAGAAGGGAGGAAGGGAGAACGCAACGGTGGTTCTCACGCCCGAGCCGGCAGCGTGTGTGGGTGGCAAATTGTGAATCGCGCCGTGGTGGAAATTTTCGAGTCTGTGTGCATGCACAAAGCCAGAGTTTTTACAGAAATTTCATGAGCGCCCGCTTGCAGCGCTCAGTCACAGAGTCATGAGTCGCAGCAGATTGTGATTCAGCCCAGGCACGCAAGTGTGAGCGCGCCAGAGTCCACGCCGTCTCGCACGATACACTGCGTCACTCCACGCATTCAAGGCGTCGGAAGATGGGAGTCAGTGCAAGCATGCAACCAACCAAGCACCGAAGCGAGCAACGCTTGGATCATCCCCATCACCATCCTTGTGCCATCATAGCCGCCTCACCCACATCGGCGTCCTCTCCTTCGGCCTATCGCACCATACGTTCCCGTGGAGCTTGAGAGCTCGGCGAAACACCATCCTGAGGCGGTGACCCTCGCCGCATTCCGCAGTCCGCACCGCGAGCATGTCGGCCATCTTTGACTCTTCCTCACCCTATGGCTACGCCCAAGCCTCGGGCTCCAAAGCTCCGCAAGCCACGTCGCCTGGCCAGGCTGGCAGCCCGCTCGACTTTTACAGCAATCCGTCTGCAAACAACCAGTTCTCTTCCTACTACTCGTCCGGTACAGGCAACGACGGGTATGCAACAGGCAGCAATGCACGGCCCTCTTTGGAAGGCAACATGTCTTCGTCAGCAGGATACGCCCCCGGATCGGCCGCTCACGCCATGATGAGCTCGCAGATGGGCTTCTGGTCTGCATTTGGAACCGGTGGCTTTCCGGACGAGCCGCCGCTCATGGAGGAGCTTGGCATCAACATTGGCCATATTGTCGACAAGACCTTGACCGTTCTCAATCCCTTGCATAGCTACTCGGCATCGCATGCCAAAGACGCACACATGATGGACGACGCCGACCTCGCCGGTCCGCTTCTCTTCTGCTTCATCTTTGGCATGACCCTCCTCTTGGCAGGCAAGAGCCAGTTCGGCTACGTCTATGGTGTCGCGCTGCTCGGTGCCGTCAGCATCTACACGCTCCTCAACCTCATGAGCGAGGGAGGCATCGATGCATATCGCGTCGCCTCCGTCCTCGGCTACTGTCTGCTTCCCCTCTGCATTCTCAGCACCGCTAGCATCGTCGTTCGTCTAGAGTAAGTCACTTCCACCAGCTTCATTCAACCAACTGCCACCTATAGCCCTCTTGCTCATCCATTTTGACCTCGCTCGCTCCTGCCTTCTCTCTCCACTGCCATGCTCCTTTTTAACAGCTCCTTTTTCGGCTATATTGTTTCGCCGCTGTTCATCCTCTGGTGTTCCACTTCCGCCTCGGGCATCTTTGTCTCGATCCTTCGGCTTTCAGAACAGCGTCTGCTAGTAGCCTATCCGGTCGGACTCTTTTATGCTTGCTTTGCCCTCTTGAGTGTCTTCGATGTCGGTCAATGAGAGAACTTCAACGGCCACATGGTCTCTCGGCTGCACATTCGGCTCTCTCCATCTGCCCTCCGCATGTATCTCTAGCCGCTCGACTGTCACACACCCTTTAGCATATTCACCCGGCTTCTGCATCAGCACTTGTGCTTTCACTGTGGGCATTTTTTTTTTGACAGTGTGATCTTTCTTCGTATCCGGCCTCTGTGTGTGTGTGTGTGGATTGCCTTGGCAGCCTTTCGCATCTTGCCACTGCTATTCGAGGTGACAGCCGGCCGGTTCAAAGATCGCCGAAATGCACAGCCAAAATCCGCAATTTCGAGAAGAAAAATGTCGCATTTTGGCCAAAGCTGCACCCGCCTCCTTCTCCATCAACCACGTCGTCATCCTCACCGTCGTCCCCTATCCTCTTCGCCTTTGGCACCCGCTTTCTTGATCTCGTCGACATGGTCAAGGCCAAGACAGATCCCGCGGCACCCGAAGCAGTGCTGCAGCTCCTGGCACACATAGAGAGTGTCCAGCTGCTCCCCCAACCTACCGCTTCCTCCAGCAGCAGCGACGTTCCACCACTTTATCTCGACACGCCCCTCTCCTTGCTCCGACAATGCCTCAATCTCACTTCGCAGTCCCCAGACGAGCTCTCCTCCTCCTTCAAATACGGCCTTGATGCTCTCCGACTCTGGTCAACTCATGTGGCTAGCCAGCTCTCCCTTCCGTCCGCAGCTCGTTTCGACGTCAGGGCAAAGCAGATGCTCCTCCCCGCGGATCAGCAGTACAGCATTGCCGATGTCATCTGGTCCGCCTGCCACTCCGAACGAACCCAGGTATCCTCCAGATCCAGATCCGTCTTCGAAGCCGTCATCGCCTTGCTGCACTCCATCCATCACTCCCCCGCCTCAGAGGCGCAAGATGCGTCCAAGATCTACTTGCCGTATCCACGCCAGACTCCCTTTCTCGGCACACTCGTCGATCGCTCTCTATCCCAACTTGAGCGCAAGCAGTCTCCCATCATTCTCGAGGTGATCATGGCTAAGTACGGCTCGGCTCCTTTCTTGGCCGCAACCCCAGGTGGCTCGACCCTCGACGATGCGCCCATCTATGAGCGCATGATTCGCGGTCTTGGAACCGTCGATGGAGGCGCAAACAGACGTTCCAGATTGGCGCTCAACTTCCTGGTATCCAGAGCCGAAGATCTGCACTGTCAACTCTGCCCATCTTCCAAGGCTGATGCTGTCATCCACACGGAGGATCAACCTTGGCAGTCGTGGGTTCAAATATGGATTGGAGCCCTCGCTTTGGCACTCAAGGACGGCGGAGAACGGCTCAGATCTGGACTTGCCTCCTACCATTTGGCATCGCTTTTCGACCTCGATAGGCGCGTCTTCCCAGCCCTTCTAGATAACCTGATTTCCACCCCTGCACCTTACAAAGACATCAACGTCGAGAGCCTCTTCTTGGTGCTGCGCACAGGAAAGGTGCAGGGTCTCTGCCGAATCGAACCCGTCCAAGATTTCGCTACAGAGGAGCGGTCCAACCGTCAGCCTCCTCAGGTTTTGGTGCCTGCTTCCTTGCTCAAGGACTGCATCCTCGCTGCGGCGAGCGAGCTCCAGATATCTGCTCTTTCGTTGGTCATCGAATCCAAGACCCCGGCAGCACCGCTAACTTCGGCCGAGTTCGACATCCTTCGCACCTTCTTCCCCTACAGCTTGAGCATCACCAACCCGGCAGCTAGAGGCGAGCTGCGCGGCTTCTTCGTCAAGCTGCTGACCCGCCTGCGCGCCAGTACCTATGCACTCGCCCGAGACATGGGCAAGATCATCCGCATCGACGAAGCAGAGAGATATCCGCAGGAAAACGAAAGGCTTGCATCCATGCAACAATCTGTAGATGCGAGCCGCACCTTCCTCGAATGGATGGTTCAACTCGTTTTTGCGACGCTCCATCCAGGCGCCTCGTACCAAGCCAGCATCACCTCGCTCACCTTCTTGGATCTGATTTTGGAGAGCGGTGCCGACCCCCGGTTCTCCAACCATGCACAGTACAACGACGGCGCCAAAGCCTTGACAAAGAACGCGGGGATGTCGCTCAACAAGTCCAAGCAGGTCTTCTCGCAACAGTTTCCTTTCGCCATCGACCTTATCACACCCTCACTCGTCAAGCTGCTGCTCGCCTGTTCCGAGAGCACCTACGACGACATCCAGATCCGAGCCCTCACCATGCTCGCGCGCTTCCCATCTCCCTTGGCAGGCCTCGAGTCGGCCGACACGGCTGCTGCGCGCATCCTTGGCCGAGCCGCCGAGCTACTGACGAGCACGAGGGATTTTGAGTCGGCTGCGGCTTCCAGGCTCATACAGCTGTACCAACAAATCTACATGCAGCAGCTCGGACTTCGACCTGCCCCTCTGCTGACTTTCGTAGGCGTTGCGCACGAGGCAAGTTTGCGTGTGTGTGAGCATGCTACCTTGTCCCTGATCTTGAATCTCTTCGATTTTCTGGATCACCAGATCCGCGTGGCAGAAGATGGAAACATCCTCGAGGCTGCAACCTCTCACCCTCTGCATGGAACCCTCGTGACCCTTCAAGAGATCTTTGCCTCCGTCTCTATTCACTCGCTTACACCAGACGAGCGACTGTTGTTCCGCGACGCCGTGCATCAGGCAGAGAAGCTCATCGACAGAGTGTGGCACGTCACTAGAGCAGTTCTGTGCAATTCCGCGCCCGAAGGCAGCACCGAGGCTGAGGTCGCCGAAGATACTTCCAGTGATGCCAAGATTGGGCTCGATCAGCCCGCATCCCACGAGACAGCTTTGGCGATGCGTGTGGCCGATGGCGATGCAAACGCAACCTTCATGCAGTCCCAGGAAGAGTCAAACGCGGGTCCCAAGCACCAGGTGATTCTTTCGTACTCATGGAGAGGCATGAAGGAGGCCAGTGCTCTTCTGGGCGGTTTGGTAGCCGCGTCCCTCGCATTGCCCGCCCCCGTGCGTGGCAAGAAGGGGACGGAGTCGGATTCGGGTGAACGCGGCATCTGGCGCGAGATCTATAGCGTGCAAGACATCGAGGCGGTTGGTCAGCGCTTCAACCAGTGGCTGACCCAAGTCCGCCACCGTGGCGCTTTCAGCACCATCTACCCTGCTTACTGCAATGCCGCCTCCGCCATCGTGCGCAGTTGCGCCTCGGACATAGCCAGCCTCCCGCAGCAGTGGATCACTGCCTTCCTCGACACCGTTGCGCAGTCTGGCTCGCAGCTGAGCATCACGCGTCGCAGTGCCGGCATTGGATATGCAGTACTTGCGCTCGTTAGCGCACAACCCAACAAGACGGACCCTTCGGTTCTCCGAGCCACAGTGGGCCGATTGATGCAGATCGCAGCGCTCGACTCGTCACAACCCAGTGTGATGCCCGTTGCTTCCATCCACGCGCTCAACATCCTGAGGGTGCTCGTAATGGACGGAGGCTTGACGGACCACATGTCTCCTTACCTTGGATCGTTGCTCGAATTGACCATTAGCAAGTTCCGGTCGCGATTCTGGGGCTTGCGCAACGTCAGCATGATGCTCTTTTCGTCTCTCAGCATCAAAATCTTTGGCAGCAGGAACACCAACAAGGACACCAAAGAGGCACGTATGCCAGTCGACGAGTTCTTTGCCGCCTATCCCAACCTCGACGGCTTCCTTCGACGTGTTTTGAGTGAAAGCTATGCAGGGGATAGTGGCAGCGAGGAGGGCTCCGAATCCAGTCTTTTTGCAGTAGTCATGCTGTTCAGCCGTATGCAGGCACCAGAGGACGAGCCCAAGAGAGCTGAGGACGCACATAGGATGGAAACGTACCGCACGCTGCTTTCGACGTGCCTCTCGAACAAAGTCTGGAAGGTTCGAGAAGTGGTGGCCAAGGCGTACGCTGCATTCGTGCCTCTCCGGGTTGCTGCCCGACACGCTTCAGGCATCCTTCGTACAGTTGGCTTATGCTCGCAGAATGATGCGCACGGAAAGCTCATGCTGATTCAGAGGTTACTGAAGAGCGTTACAGATGCTGAAGCCCCGACAGCCACTTTGGAGCCAGACATGGCCGTCCTTGCCGAGGAAATGACAGCAAACGCAAGCAAGTTGCTGGAAGTGAATAGATGTGCCATCACCCAAGCGGCTTTCCTCGAAGTCGTCCAAGACCTTATTGGAGTACGCCACGCTGCTTTCCTGAAGGTGGCGGTGCACCTTGTTCGCGTCGTCGAAATCTGGGTTGCGACCTTGCTGGCGGATGCTGATCGGCCCGAGGTGCTGACCAAGTTAGTCCGCGCAGCAGGTGGACAAGCACTCCTCGGTGTTTGCACCCGACTTCAACTGCAACTTTCTGCTCAGCCCTCGACCTCTGAAAGCTTCTTAGATACCTGCACACGGCACATGGCGTCCGCTTCACAAGACGTGCGTATCAACTGTCTCGAGGCGCTCATCGGCGACGATGCCATTGCCGCTCTGCAGTATTCATCGCTCCGTGCCCCTTGCCGTCTTACGCCTTTTGCTCGTAAGCTGCACGCCATTGTCCAGGACGATAATGAAGGCATCTGGCACCGGGTCCTTTCAGCCGAGGTACTGCATCAGATCGCAGTCGAAACCGACTCGGAAGGTGCACCTTGGCTCAACCACATCTTTGCCAACCAGGTGGTCTCTGAAACTTTATCGATCGGCCGAATCGTTGGTAGCACCGCTTGCGTACCACTGAGAGAGGCGCTTCTCCCGTACCTGTCCGATCTTTGTAAGCTGCTGTTGGCTCGCGGCACCCAAGGTGAGGACATTGACAGAGTGCTTCAGCAATGGTCCTGGGCTGTGACCAAGTGCGCGGACGAATATGCATCGGTGCAATCGCGCGAGGCGGCATGCCAAGCTTTGCGTGTTCTAGGCTCGCTTCTGTTCCCCACCCCAAACACGGATCTGTCTCAGCAAAAGGTTGATCAGGCGACCGAAACGGCGCTTTTCAAGGCGCGGATCGCCGCCATCGACCTGCTCACGGACGATGATGAGGATGTGCGCGCTGAGGCCGCTGCCATGATTGGCGAGACAGTTTCGAGTGCCGGCTCGGATGCGCTATCTTACGGCCGTATGGCTCAACGGGAGGCAATGCAGCAGGTGGCGCGCCGCGGCGGTGCTAGTCCAGATGTGTCGACGGACCGAGCATGGAGTTGGATGGCAGCGTTCTATGCCTCGAAGCACATAGCTGCAGCCGACAACATTTGGAGCAAGTACGTATGGGAGCAGCTCGTCCCTTCGTCCGAGGTGATGGAACAGATATTTGAAGAGGCGCTCGCCGCCAACACGCTCCTTTTCGCCGAAGAGAAGCCGAACCAATTCCGTGACCCTGAAACGACGCTTCGTCGAGCGGCCAAATACGTTGACCTTGCGTCGCTGGACTCGGCGGTGCGCGCAGACATTGAAAAGCGAACAAGCCAGAGCCTCGTTCGTCTTAATCACGCCCTGATCAGTGGTGCAACGCAGGACGCAATTGCAGTGCACATGCTTGCTATGCGTCTGTTGCTCACTCGCCAGATTCTTTCCAGCCGCGCCAAGACCGACTGTGCGGAGGCCTCACAGGCAGCCAACTCGATTGCTTCTAGCCTTGGTATCGACATCATCTCATCTGAATCGCATCCTTCAGTCGGACAGAACATGCACACGGAGCAAAAGAGCAACGCCGCCGAGAATGCGAGCGCTCAGCCTTGCTTCAATATTGCGTGAGCAGCGATCCTACCCCCCCTGCCTGCTCCTCCTTTCCACTCCCACTCTGCACCTACTTGCTGTACTTTAGTCATGTTTCCGGGAGCGCGTCACTCGAAAATGACACTGACATCCACCACATCCCGGGTTCTGCTTGCTTTTTCTGCTGCCAATGCGTCGACACTGTGGCCTCCTCGTCTGTCTGCCAGGATGATATCGGACTTTTTCTATCCGAATGTGGGCGGCGTTGAGGGGCACATCTACTTTCTGGGAGGAAAGTTGCTTTCCCTTGGTCATAAGGTAAGTTGTCCTGCGCTGCAGCAAGACCTCTCGCTTTCATGCTCACAACTTGCCATCGCTCTGTTCAACAGGTGATCGTAATCACGCATGCGTACGCTCCCGACCGTGTCGGCATCCGCTACCTTTCCAACGGACTCAAAGTGTACTACGTCCCCTATCAGGTAATTGCTCGGCAGGACACGCTGCCGAACTTCTTCTCCCTCTTTCCTTCGCTGCGTTCGATCTTGATCCGTGAGCAGATCCAGATCGTGCACGGGCATCAAGCGCTGTCATCCATGGCACATGAAGGTATCCTTCACGCACGCACGATGGGTCTGCGGACAGTTTTCACCGACCACAGTCTGTTCGGCTTCTCGGATACAGCCTCGATCTTGACCAACAAGCTGCTTCGGTTTGCTTTGAGCGATGTTGACGCCGTGGTTTGCGTCTCACACACGGGCAAAGAGAACACAACGCTACGAGCTAATCTGGACCCGAACAAGGTCTCGGTGATACCAAATGCTGTAGTGGCTGAGCAGTTTCTGCCCGATCCTTCCCGAGCGGAGCCAGGAAGACTGACTGTTGTGGTGCTGAGCCGACTCATGTATCGAAAAGGAATCGACTTGCTCATCGCAGCCATTCCGAGGCTCTGCACAGCACACCCGGATCTGCACTTTCTCATCGGTATGTCTCCCCCTTAGATCAGCGCAAGGCTTGCTGCCGTCAAACATGCTAACCTCACTCTCCCACGACGGCCTGCCATCCTTTTTCTTGCCGATCTCTTTCCCAATGCTGATCACGTCCAGGCGGGGACGGACCGAAACGGGTGGAGCTAGAGCAGATGCGTGAGCGTTTTTTCCTGCAAGATCGAGTCGAACTGTGTGGGGCCATACGGCAAGGAGAAGTAAGGAATCATCTGACGTGCGGATCCATCTTTCTCAACACATCATTGACCGAAGCGTTTGGAACTGGGATCATCGAAGCTGCATGTGCTGGCCTCTTTGTGGTCTCGACGCGAGTCGGTGGGATACCCGAGGTGCTTCCACCTTCGATGATCCGCCTTGCCAAGCCGGAAGAAGATGATGTTGTCAGAGCGATGGATGATGCGATCGCATACGTCCGAGCAGGAAAACACGATCCTCTTGCCTACCATGCTGCCGTCAAGCAAATGTACTCTTGGACAGATGTCGCACATCGGCTGAACCGAGTGTACTGTCAAGCGATGGCGAATGAGTTCCCTCGCCCATCCGAACGCTTGGCGCGCTACTATGCTGGAGGGCTGGTTGCTGGCAAGATATTTGTCATCATCGTGGCAGTGGATCTCCTTTTCCTCAAGCTTCTCGAATGGTGGCTACCCGACCATGACATTGATCGCTGCCCCGCCTATCGTCCCACGCATCTCGACGCTGCGTCGCCAAAGCGGCCTGGCTCGCATGACGATTCAATCCTGTCCGAGGTGCCGATGGAGGAGGCAAAAGTATTTGCAGAGATGCGTTCCTAAAGACATCAGCGCAGTAATAAAGTCTTTATTTCGCTCATAGCCTCGACCGTGTCTCATACCCTGCTTGTTACATGCATACACTTAGCATACACGTAATTTACGAGGAAAGACTTGTCATTCCGAAAGAGGGGGGGAACTGAGCACTCGACGTATATACCGCATGAATGTGGCTGGCTATATGCGGTCGAGTGGTACAAAGTTTTGTGCTTCGCTGGCACTAAGGATTGCTGGCATTCGGGGATCTACTTGTGCAGGAGACTCTTCTCGTGCGAGAAAGTTGCGGCTGCGTGCGCAGGCGTGACACTGCCCCCCCTGAAGACGTCGCTAGTGAGCGAGTATGGGGCGAGTGAGCGCAGCTGGGAGCAACACGAACAGGAAGGACGGAACAGAAACCTCGGAGCATGCATGGAGCGGAACGAAGAGACGAGACAGGAAACGACGGAATGAAAATGGAAGAGGAACGGAGGTTGAACGAAGGGAAGGGGAAATCGTGTCTAAGGGTGCACGGTGTTGGACCATGGGAGGTAGGAGAAAAGGGAACTAGAGTGTGTTGTATGCGTAAGCATGGAGGGGGAAGGTAATGGAAGGAGTGAATTGGCAATGGAGTTACCACTACCAGTTCAGGGATCCTGGAGAAGGGGAAACCACTGATCAGCTAAGGCAAAGATGAGTAGCTATCTCAACTGTGTCTTCCCTATATTGGTGGGGCTTGTAGAGCTAAGTCTGAGGATATTTCAGCTTAGATACACTCCATATGTAGAGGATATCAGGGGTCGCAGTAGGGATTGAGAAGCAAATACCAACATAAGCAACTTGCTTACACAGAAGGGGAGAGAAGAAGAAGAAGAGAAGAGCAGACCTTGCTATGCAAGGATGTGGGAACTAGTTTGAATGACTTTCTGCAACCATATCTACATGTGAGTCAATGTATATATGTGTTTTCCTGTGAAGGCAATGCCTTCTCAAAGTTGGCTATGTTGTCGCTATATTGATGGCATGATACCTGTGTAGGATCCTGAAGAGTATGGAGCATTGTTTGGGATCTTGAGTAGAGACAGTGGAATGTTATGGTAACTTATCATGAGTGTGTGTGTATGTGACTGTGTATATATGCTATCTTTCCCTATCACGGAGGAGTGTGTTCCTATCTTTGCCAGTATATACGTGTTACAGAGGGCACACTGGTCCAGTGCCTGAGCACACGAAATCAAGGATAAACAGGGTCTTAACCTCGATTTCAGCGAAATCGAGGATAAGGGCTCCTTAAACTCGATTTTGAGCTCTACCACACGCAGGTGTGCAAACCCTCGGTATAGCACATCCTGAAAAGGGGCACAAATGAGGAAGGGGCATTAGCTTGGTAGGAGCTGGTGTAGGAGGCCTCGTGTAGAGGATAGGACATATAGGGATTAAGGGACTTTCATGAGGAGAGCTGGGGCCTTGCCGGTTGCAGGTCCAGGAGGCCTGAGCAGGCCCAGAGCTTGTGTGCCGAAGATAGGGGCATGAGGAGGGCTCAACAAGTAGTAGAGCCTACCCTGGAGGTAGGTACCTTGAGCCAGGAGCTCGAGGAGCATGGCCTACCCCAGAGGTAGGCCTATATAGGTCCAGGTCTTGTTCATCATCAGACAAGTGGATCCTCATCCACTCTAGTCTTTACCATCCTTATCTGTTAGTATCATCATTGTCGCTGCCGGCTCGCGCTGGTGGCATTAATCAGGGTTGCTGAAATTGTTAGATTTTAATGTTGAAATGTTAAATTGTTTGCCTAACTCATAGGAGTTGCTGGCGAGCTCCCAGCCATGGCCGTTGTCCATTGGTGAGCAGCAAACCATCAGGTGTATCAGTTGCGAGCAATGGCTGGTGAGCAAGGTGAGCCAACTCCCCACAAGATAGGTGAAAAGCGATGGATGTCAGATTCGCGCCAAGCGGGGGTTGATAGGTCGAGTGCACGGTGCAGGTGAGAATACGGAGCCCGGGCCATGGTAGCGGCATGGTCAGAGGCAGACTTGTCGATGTACCTTTGGAAGCAATTGCTCTTCCACCGCCCGAGCCCGCGGATGGTGTTGTTGTCCATGCCATTTGTGGCAGCCCAGGTCGTGGCACCTTGGCGAAAAGAGTGGCCGGAGTAATTGGCCGGGGAGATATCACATGCCAGGAGGCACTGGCGGAGTGTGCGCGTGAAGACTCCCTGGCTGAACGGGAGACCGCCCTCCAACGTGAAGAGTGGCACCCATGTCGGTCTACCTGCGCAAATGACCTCAAGGGCTGAGACTGCGCAGGTGCTAGCTCTGACCGCAGGCACCATGAGCTTGGCCCCTCATCCGAAGGGGTCCATCTTGCTAGCTGGGTGGGTGATGGTCACATGAGAGTGGTCCGTTGCAAAGGAGACAGAGCCGACCGTGAGCTGCGCACTGGGGTCCTCCGCTCCCCACGTAAGCTCCCTGGCATGCAGGAAGCACACAAAAGCGAGGCAGAACACCGCTCTAAACATACACCAGTCGTGAGGTGAGGTGCAGATACTGGGCAGGACATGGACAAGTTTCTGTAGGAGGGGGAGGGTGATGGGCAGCTTTGCGGTGGGGAGTGGATCCCCGGCCACCCTCTTGAAACCTCACACCACCCTGGCGAGTTGCTCAGTGTCGAAGGCGGAAGTTGGGGCACCGATGTCGACATGCCACGACTTGAGGACTGCGAGGTTGTGTCTGACGGTGCTGTATGACTTCCCTTTGGTGTGCTGGTTTGCCACCCATTTGATGAGCTGGGACTCGGTGGCTGGGAAGGGTTGGGGGGAGGCCGTGAACTTGATGAAATCTGTGCATATTGCCCTGGAGCGAGAGTGGGTGTTGATGGCGAGGCCATTCCAGAGTAGGAAGTTGGCTGGGGCAGAGAGGCGTGTTGCGACTTTGAAGGAAGCTGGCAGCTGGGTGCCCTGGTTTCCTTCACCCTGGCTCCTTTGAACTTTATCAGGGAGAAGGCTGTCGGGTAGTGCTGCTCGATGAAATGAAAACAACAACGGGAGAGGGCATCAGCAAGGATGTTCTCTTCAGAGCTCACCCGGAGTGGCACCAGGTCGATGTGCCTCTGTAGGCACAGAGTGAAGATTGCGCGAAGAATGGTTGGTGTGGCTGGGTTGCGAATTGACCCTTTGTGTAGGCCGTGCTTGACGTTTTCATTGTCTACATGGACGACCACCCAATGCGGGCCTGACCATAGGGGGGAGAATAGCCTTAGAGCCTCCAACACTGCCAGCGCTTCCAGAAAACGAATATCTTTGTTGTGATGCCGTCGTGATACCTCCCAGGAGAGGACCGCGATTGGTTGACGCATGGTCCCGAGGTGCACTCCTATGCTACGCTTGGAGGCATCCGTCCAGATGTGCTCGATGAGCAAGGGGGAGGGCTGTAGTAGGGACACGCCATCCCACGAGGACAAAGTGTTGACCCACCACGACAGTTCTGTCCGAGTTGCACTGCTGATACGGCATTCCAAGGGGGTCTTGTAGTGTGCTTTGACTGCATCATAGAGACGGCGGAGGAAAGCACGGCCTTGGGGTACTACTCTTGTGATGAACTGGAGGAGTCCGGCTATTTTCTGCATATCCCCCAAAGATGCTCACCCGCAATCTAGTATGTGCTTGCAGCTTTGTAGGATGCGCCTTTGGCATGACTCGGTGACTGAGGCCATCTGAGCAACCGAGTCCAATTCAATCCCTAGGACCTTGAGGCGGGTGGTGTTCCAGACAGTCTTTTTTCTGCTCAGCCTGAAGCCTAGGGCTGATGCTGCGAGGCTCAATGCTGCGATGGGAATGTTAGCATTGGCACCTGCGTCCACGGCTCCGAAAAAGTTGTCAAGGTAGTGTGTGATGGCCAAGTAGGGCTGCGGAATGGAGGGTGGCTGGAGTGCTGAAATGGACTGTTGTGCGAAGGCCGTGAGCCAGTGCAGGAACTCCGCGAAAAGGTTGAAGAGAAAGGGGGAGGAGCTACTGCCGAAGGCTAGCGTGCACTCTTGGTAGAAGGCCCCTTCGAACTGGATCCCCATCAAGCGTGCGTCGCTCTCAGCGACAACCACGTGCCTGAATGCGTCTTCGAGGTCGGCCTTCCAAAGGAGTGCGCCTGGGTGCTCACAAATGTAGTCCATGATGGCGTCCAAAGTGTCATATTTGATGGCTACAAACGCTGTGTCAATGTGGCTGTTGACTGACGGCAAGCGTGTGCCTGGGAGGTGTGGGTGTGACAGGTGGTAATTGGTGCGCAGCTTGTCGCTGTGTGGCTTCGGTACCACGCCCACCGGGGAGCACACCAACCGGACTGCGTCTGGGTTTTCTACGGGGCGGAGGCGGCCTTCAGAGAACCTGGAGCTGATTTCTTGACGGAGGTGCTCGAGGCCTAGGTCATCCATGGGCAAATTCCTTACCCCTAACCTGGCCTCGTGTCGTAGTGGTCCCTTGTAGCCGAGCTTGACCCCGTGGAGGAGCACCCCGCGTAGTTGCGCTGCGAAGGCCTGGTCTGGGTAGAGGTTCAGGAATGGTGACCAGTGTTGCGCGTTGAGTGTACTGATCGCAGCTGGCGTGTCTGACTGGTCGAAAATGGGCTGTACGCAGGACATGTTGGGACGAGGTGCCGGTGGTCTACCTGTGAGGATGGAGGCGAGGAGAGGGGTGGCTAGGTCAGGGGGCATGTCAACGATGCCGGCAAGGATGTCCCAGGGGGGGCTGAGTGCTCTTGAAGGTGGTGTGGCCTGGGAAGACGCTCTTGGAGGCGGCGTGGCCTGGGGAGATGCTCTTGGAGGCAGCGTGGCCTGGGGGGACGCGTTTGACGGCAGCATGGCCTTGGGAGACGCTCTTGGAGGTGGCATGGCCTGTGGAGGCGCCTTTGATGGCAGTGTGGCCTCGGGAGATGCTCTTGGAGGCGGCATGGCCTGGGGGGGTGCTTTAGACGGCAGCGTGGCCTTGATCTTGTCTTCCGCAATTGACAGCTGCGGGGGCTGGGTAGGAGAGGGCGCGTTTGGGGGCAGCGGTGCCTGTGAAGACGCTCTTGAAGGCGGCGGACTGTGTCGCCTGAGTGAGTAGTTACTCACCATTACCCGGTTTTGACAGTGTTTGTACTTTTTCCACTCCTGGCGAAGTTGGGGCAGGAAGGAAGCAGGTGTGGGCCATTGCAGTGAAGGCACGTGTGCTGGTGAGTGCACCCTGCGCAGTCGTGCCCCGCGTTGAACCTGTGGCACATGTCAGAGCTCGTGGAGGTGGTGGCTCAACTTGGGCGGCCCCCTGCTCCTTTCCTGAAGTTGGGGGGTGCCTGGTCCCGTCACGCAGTGGAGGGGTTGTTGAGGCTTGCCGTCCTGGGGTTTGTGAGGAGGACTCTCCCGGCAATGTTGTTGTCGACGTCTGCCCACTCGTGCACTGCTCCTGTGCCAAACCTGAGGCGACACACCGCTAGGTGATAGTCAACAATAGCCCGCCAGGTGTATGTGCTTTTGTAGTCAATGAGGTACTCCAGGTGCGCTAGGAGGGCCTCGGCGAGCTCGTGGTTGCGTGTGTAATGGAGTCGTATGGCTACGTACGCCAGCCAGACCTGTGTAAGGGCGGCCACGTTAGGGATCACCTTAGTGAAGGTGGAGGTGTGAGTGTTGCTGGAGTCCTCCGTTAATGTGAGCTGGCCGCTTTTGAGGACGAGCCCAGTCGAGCACGTGGGTTTGCGTGAGACCTTGGACTCCGGGTTGCATAGCTTGACTAGCTCCTCCGGGTGCAGTTTGTCTTGTGCTACTTTGTCTAGAATATCGGCAGTTATCCAAGGGAAGCAGCGAGACGTGGACAGAGGGAGGGACTCACCGGTTGGGTGGTTGTGCGCGGTTGGTGTTTGCAATAAGACGGAAGGGGAGGGATTGTACGGCACCGTCGTTGGGTGTGCAGGCTGGCTGGTTTGAAGGGTGGCCAGTAGCTCTTCAAACCGTTGGTCAAGCCGGGATTCGAGGCATGAAGATATTCGAGCCTCGATGGTGGACACTGAGAGTGGGGAGAGGGTCGATTCAGGTGAGACTGCTGGCGGCGGGGAAAGGTGTGTGGGGGGGGAGATGGACCTCATGCGGCTCGTGGCACTGGAGCTGGGGTTGCGGTGTTGGACCCGGGCCTTGCGCGCTGCTGTTATCCTGGTGCGGCAGCTAGAGCAAGTCTTGGTGACCCTACCGTTAGTGCCTGTAAAATGATTTGGCCCTAGGGATCGCTTGAAGTGTATGCAAGGCTTGTCGGGTTCCATAGGAGTGTGAACAAGCGGGGAGGAGAGTAGGCCAGATTCGGTGACCGCAGAAATCTGACTAAATTGCGGCGTCGAAAAGAGGCCAAAATTCGGAACCTGGTCGACTTCCTTATGGTGGCTGACTCGGGATCGTGGCTAGGTCCCATTGGAGTCGAAAGAAAGC